>CM055069.1:16267507-16301402 GCA_029204045.2 Tillandsia leiboldiana
ACCTACTCAACCCCTCTGGGCGATCTCATATTTTAAAACTATTTCAAAGCTCAGTTTTCATAAAACATGTTCGACGATTTTTTAAAACGGTTCAGATGCACTCCCAAAGCCAACTAACCATACAGTCTAGTGTCATCATCTCTTGGTCATGCTAAAAAATATCTAGGGCTCATCATTATTTTTCTATAGTTTTCTAGGCAACTATCAGATTTACCAACTATAGAACAGCCAAGCTAGACTGCTGACAGCATACAATAGCCGTTAGAAGGCATTCCCATAAATCTTGAAGAAATTCCAACCACCTGGATCGCTTTTCCGTAGGCAACGCTGAAGTCGTGAAGCACGGACTTGCACACTGACAAAATATGCACACAGCACGTCGGCCCCCCCGCTCGAGCACCCTCTCCCCGAGTGTCCCGAAATCCTCTAGGAGCTCTCAGCTCACTCCATAGCCTAACAAGGCTCCAACGGAACGCGTCAACACAGCGGTCAACGCCTCCCGCATCCTGCACGCACAGCCTGTGCGCGCCTCCGCGCTCCGCACCATGCGCAGCGGGCAACCCGAGGGCTCCAACAGCTCTCACAGCACTCAACACAGGGAAAAAGGAAAGGATGAGAAAATACAACTCAAGAATCCCAACCTCTGTCCAAAATCTGAAATCCGAGGAAAATCCGAAAACTCAAAAAATGCATCGTACTCCCCTCCACTTCACGCACCCGGAGTTTTTTACGCGCGGAAGGGTAGCCACCGATGCTCCCCAAAATGTTTCATATATTTTTTTTTTTCACCAACTCTATCTCCCCCCGGTGCGTGCCCAGACCCGCTGCATATACAATTCACTCTGCAAAACGGGCAGAGTCTCCTTTATATATGCACAGCGTCCTGATTACAAGGTTCACATAAACATGCCTTTACCCACACTAGACCGATGCCAATTACATACAACCATTCTCAACCACACACAATCAATTTCCACAAGTAATAAAGAGGCCGACCATTTTCGAAAGGATAAACCACAAGGTTTTGAAAGCGATGCCCACATCGACATCAGTTTTTAATAAAACTATTTTCGAACCACATAAATCCACAAAATTTGAAAGCGGTGCCCACAACGGCACCCATATTTTTAAACAGTTTTCACAACAGTTTCCTTGTTCCTCATTTGTAGTTTGAAAGCGGCCAAGCCAAGAAATAAGGCAAAACACCCATCCAAAAGAGTTATCGAATAGCCCAACATCCATATCGATCCCACGGGGGTATCGCGATCCACAACTAGCTACAATGCGTAATTAAATGAACAAAAGAGGAAAAAAAAACAGTATCTGTAGCCTCTAAGGGCCAGAAGATCGCTCACGCGGCCTCACCAACGCCCTAGCACTCGCCCCTGGACGAACCTGTCACGGAGTGGAAAGTCAGTGACCAAAATAATAATAATAAAAGCAATAAGGCTAAAGTAAGGCAGACCACGGTAAAAACCAAAGCAACCACCCTCCTCAACGTGCAACCAATAGTGAAGAACCCTGTGCAAACCAAACCGGCACCTCCCCCAGCAACCACAACCGAGCACCTGCTCGTAAACCCCTGCCGAGCACCTGCCTCGGCCGCCAGCACCCGCATCGGCATCACCGCTCACACCCCCACCCACGAGGGCCCCCATTACGTCACCATCACGTGGGTACACGGCCAACATACCACTTTCCAGAAAAGCACACCCTCGCTGTGGCCAAACCGCCGGTGTGTCGTGTAACAATCTCGAGCCTCGACCGAGCACCAACCTCGGCCAACCAGACCGAGCCACAACCTCGGTAAACCAGACCGAGCACCTGCCTCGGCCATCTCCCAGAACATGATGTATCGTCGAGCAACAGCGACCCTTAGTGTCGCCATAAACGAAGTGATAATAAAAACATAAGCATAAACGGGGGGTTAGCAACATTTCAACGTGTCAAACCTTTGCTCTTACCAATTGCCCTCGTTTCCCGACTCAAGAACTGGCTGGAGAGGAACCCACCTTTCGACGTCCGACTGGTCACACCGATCACTGTGCCTCATCGCTAGCATGCTCCAAACAACCCTACTATTGTTCGGAGAGGCGAACTGCCCGTCCAGTCTCCCAGCGCGACGTTCATTAAACCGGAGGTCCCACGCCCCCCCTTACAAGATTTAAATAACACTAACGGAAACATGCACAAGAGGTTCTAAGGGTACCCACCTGAAACGCGAAGGAGAAGGTGTGTGGAACTCCCGCTAAAAAACACTCCCACCCTGTGCCCGAAAAAGCTACAGTAAGTAATAATGTTAAAAACATCGTCGTGGTCAAAAACACTGAAAAACGGGGCGAAACGGGCCACAAACGGAGCTTCTGGACTCTTTTTCTGAAGTCTGGTGCACGGGTCCAAGCGTGGACCGGGTCCACGACGCAGAGGAGGCGGCGGCGCAGACCGGGGCTCACCCCGAGAGCGTGCACCAGGAGGAAATGGGCCGCGGCCGGAGCACGGTTGAGCGCGCACAGGGCTCACGGGTCCCCCGGTCGGCGGCGGCAGCGCCGGGTGCATGCCTATGCGTGGACCGCGCTCGCGGGCCAGGCTGGCGCACGCGCCCGTGCACCGGGTCCGCGCATTCGGGCTGCGGGCATGTGCGCCGGGTGCACGCCAGCCCTGTGGACCGCTCGGTGCGGAGGCGGGTTGGCGCACGCGCCCATGCGCCGGGTCCGCGCCTTCGGGCCGCGGACACGTGCGCCGAGTGCACGCCGGTCCGTTGGGCCGCGTGAGGGCCAGCCGTACGGGATGAACAGTATGTCCCCGTTTTCGCCCTTCGCGGCTCCGGTTGCGACCCCGCGACCACGGCGACTGCGGCGACGACCCCGAGAACACGATAACGGCGGCGGCAGCCTCCCGTTTGACAACGGCGGCGGCGACTTCCCGTTATCAACCTCGCATCGCACGCGACAACGACAAGAAAACCCCACAACGGAAAAACCCGAAAATACGAACCACTCACCTTGATTCGTTGGAGAAGGAGTAAGAAAAATAATCGTCCCCTCCTCGCCTCCTTGCTCGATCAAAACCGCGGAAGGGAGCCGTTCTCCTTCCCTCTCCGGTGTCCTCTCCGCCTGGATCCCTACGCCGCCTTCTTGGAAAGAGAGAAAAATGTAAAATAGGTTTTGGGGTTTTTTTTTTTCCCCCGCACCCCCCCGGTCGGCTTAAACAATACGAAGAGAAATTAAAATTAAACCCAGTCAACAAAACTAGCCATTTGAAAATTGAACGAGGGGTCCAGATCTCCTCAGAAACTGTGCCGATCGCCGGCACGCATTCCGATGCACCCAAGCTAATAGAAAAACTTCAAAAATTATTTTTGGGAGATCCCGGGATCGGAATTCAAATCCGATCGCGCCACCATTCACCGTTTTGCGAGCTCTACCACCTAAAAATATCCACGAACCCCGACGTTCAGCCCAGAAATTCTCGAACTTCAACCCCCCCCGTTACAACTGAAAGGATTCAATTAGGACCCAAAACGGAAAAACCGAAAGGTCGAGGTGCTACGAAAAAAAATAAAATAAAAAGTCCGATCGCAGAAGGATCCCGTCCGATCACCTCGAAAAGCGTGCCAACCACTTAGCACGAATTCTGGTTCACCACTCAAAGGCAAACACTTTGACCCCCCCATTCCGGGAGATCCGTAAATCGGAATTCGAATCCGTTCGCTTTGCCGTTCTCCGTTTTCCGAGCTCAGACGCAGAAAAATACCCGCGGTCCAGGCCGGTCCATTGCAGAAAACATAGTGAAAAGCTTCCCTACAACTCCGTCACAAAAAGAGGGTATTCAAAAGCATTGGAACGCCAGGACTCTACATCACTCACATCTTAAAACAAGTTTCGTCCTCGAAACTTAACCCTGGTCCGCAACGAATAAAACTGGGTAGCACTCCTCTATCTTTGACTCCCGTTCCCAAGTCGCTTCATGTTCTTCTTGGTTGCTCCACAGCACCTTCCCATAGGGGATCGTCCGGTTATGCAATCCTTTTTGTCCTCTCGTGCTAAGATCCGTACCGGTGTTCCGTCGAAGCTCAGGTCCTCCCTAAGCTCAAAAGTAGTGACCACCCATCACCCAAAATCAAGTACGCAGGTTCAGAGCACATCTTCGAGAATCCGGTTCACTCGCCCGGGCTGCCCGTCGGTCTGGGGGTGAAACGCCGTGCTGAAGTGTGGATTAGTCTCTAGAGCTCGTTGCAGACTTGCCAAAAAGTTCGACACCAGCCGAGTGTCTCTAGTCCACCAAAATTTCTGCTTGCGGTCCTCGTACATCTTCGTGTCACCTGGATGCGCCGAGAAGGGAGCGCCGTGCGCCTCTGACAGTAACTCTTTCTTCAACACTGGCAGCTCGGGGACGCAAGTCCGCCCTCGGAAACGTATAGCGTCGTTCGCACTTGCCGAAAAGTCGCTTGCGTGGTCCGGGGGGTCTTCTCTCGAGTAAGCTGTATCCGCCCGCCTGTTTTCTGACCTTCCAGGATTTCTCTAATAGGGTTGGCTCGACCATCAAGGACAAGAGTCGCGCGACCGTACTGGTCCTGCTGAGTAATTGCGCTTATCGGTTTCTCCTCGATTTGACCCTTCCGGCTCAAGACATCCGTTACTACGCTTGCTTTTCCGGGGTGATACAGGATGGACAAATCGAGTCCTTCACCAACTCCAACCAACGCCGCCTCTGCCACAAAAACAACTCTTTCAATGTGAACCAAACTTAGGGCTCTGGCGATCCGAAACCACCTCACGATGAACTCCAAAAGGTGGTGTCTCCAACGCTTTAAAACGAAGACGACTGCTGCGAGTTCCGAATTGTGTGTCGGGCAGTTCCGCTTACATTCCCTGCGATTCCCGTTGCTGACACAATGTGCCCCAAAAAGCCCACTTCGCGAAGTCAGAACTCACATTTCTTAAACTTAGCTAACAGCCTCTGGTCCCTGAGATTCCGGAGAGTAATCCGCAAGTGCTCCTCGCAGTTGATTGAAGAGGTCATCAATTCTGGGCTTGTTCTTCACTGTAATCTTGTTCATCTCCCTGTAGTCGATGTGCAGACATAAGCTTCCGTCATTCTTTCGCACGAAGAGAGCGGGTGCGCCCCCAAGGCGACACCCTCGGCCTGATGAACTCCTTGTCTAGAATGCCTCCTAGTTGCGCCTTGAGTTCCCTCAATTCCGCAAAAGTCATTCAGTAAGGCGCCTATGTGATAGGTTGCAAGCTTGGTAGAAGCTCGAATGGGAGGACGACCCCTCGCTCGAGGGTATCCCCGGCAGTTCAATCGGGAAGATGTTGGAAGCAATCCTTACAACCGGGGTGTCTCTGAGCGATGCAGAGGGTCGGGTCGCTAGGCCCACAGAAACCAGGTAACTACACCTCCGCTTGATGCCTCGTAAACCAAACCATGCCCGGCACCACGTCGCATTCCTGTTTCCCGACTTGGAGTTCCCCTTCACGACGCCACCGGTCCGCAGGCCACCTCTGCCGGCGCTGAGCAGTCAGCAACAAAAGTCTCGTGATGCGTCGAGGTACCCCAGTCATACCTCCCAACCCGCACCGAAGAGCCCCTAAAAGTCCAACACAACTAACCCGACAACAAGGGAAAGACCACACTAACACCCTCACGAGGCTCCAAGAGGTGCCAGTTAAACAGGCTGGGTTACTAACTACCAGAAAATCTCCCCTGAGAGCAGCGAACTCACCCGTCACCAACACGGACCGCTCCCGCCCGTCACCAACACGGGCCACCTCCACCCGTCACCAACACGAGTCACAAGCTTGGAGCATATCCACCGTCCCGGATTACCCGCTTCGACGGTCCGTCCGACCGGGGCGACGATCAAAACTAAAGTTTGGCTTCAGCTCTAAGGCCTACCACCAGGTCTACCTCACAGAAAGGGCTGCGTACAAGGCATCCTAGCCGAAAGTGATCAGTGCCAAAGCTCCAAGCAGTCGACAGATCCCCATGACCCACACCTGCCTCACAAGATCAACGACCCAAGATGCTCACAACTAAGTCTCATGATTATCCCTTGGTCATGGGAAGCTGGCGACAAAACTCACAAGGTCAGGTCCTACCTCCGTCCTGGCATCGACGGGGTGCGACACTCTGATTAACCACTAACGCTTGATCCCAATCCGTTGCCCCTCCGAGCACCGGGCATCGAATCGAGCGGTAAAACTCCAAACCAAACAGCGACAGCCCCACTAGGGAACTTCTAAGCTCAAAACCTACTAAAACAGCGGCCTCCATGTACAGTCGACTATCCATACGAAACCTATCGGGTCGAAAAGAAAACATGCAACGAAACAGCGAGACAGACCTGTCCAAAAAGGTTGCCTAGGTTTTCCAAGCGCACTCGAGGGAACACGCGCTCACCCACCCGCAGGACAACCTAACCGACCCTCTTGTGCGGAACACAGGAACTCGACCCAGAGCTACCGAGCATCACCCAGCGTCAAAAGCTAAACCCCCCCCAAAAAAAAGTCACCACTTACGCGCACTTGTGCAAAGCGAGACACGGCCTCTCTAACCAAAATCGAGCCCAAACGAACAAGATTTACTAGCCCTGGGGGTCTCCTTTTTCAATCCAAAGGAGAACCCCAAGACCCCCATCACGTCGATCTCTACAACCATCGCAGTGTCTACGGTAAAAAGCCGAACTATGGGTAACAACCGCAAGGGGAAGAGTCCCCGTTCCCACCACTACCTTATCCAAGATGCAAAACGAATCGGCCGACTAGCCGCCGTAGTCTAACACCCGAAAACCCAGAAGGTACAAATTTAGACAAAAGGCTAGCCAGTTACTCACGACCGACCAAACGGCCGACACACTAACAAACGCCGGTGGGTTACACTACCACCCGCCACCATTACTAACGATGACCAGAACATCGGCAGAGGAAGGGGTTCGAAAAAAAAACAAAAGCCGGCGCAACGATCTGCCGTGCCAACAGCCGCACCAAGTGCATAAACACCGTCAGCAGACCCACCGTGTCCTATGCTGGTTGCCTAAACCATTTACTCATAGCAACCATCAAGGCCCCGGTGGCAGCCGGCCTCGACCCCAACCTCCAAATCAACCCGACTACACTAGCACAACACCCGAGCTAAACCGGAAAACTAAACTCAACAGTCCCGCACTCTCGCATCTCTACGCAATTATACCCTGATCATTTCATTAGTTAGTAGCCAGTGGTAATGTGCTCCTGTGGATGTTGGACAGCGACTACTGTGGTTAAAGCTGTTTTGCTCTGATACCATCTTAATCTGTCACGCCCCGGGAGTTTTTAAGTGCGGAAGGGTAGGCACCGATGCTCCCAAAATTTTTCATATATATATTTTTTTTGAAACCAATCTCCCCCGGTGCGTGCCCAGACCAGCCGCATATACAAATTCACTCTGCAAACGGGCAGAGTCTCCTTTATATATGCACGGCGTCCTGATTACAAAGTTCACATAAACATGCCTTTAACCACACTAGACCGATTGCCAATTACATACAACCATTCTCAACCACATACAATCAATTTCCACAAGTAATAAAGAGGCCGACCATTTTCGAAAGGATAAAACCATAAGGTTTTGAAAGCGATGCCCACTCGACATCAGGTTTTAATAAAACTATTTTCGAAACCACATAAATCCATAAAATTTGAAAGCGGTGCCCACACGGCACCCATATTTTTAAAACAGTTTTCACAACAGTTTCCTTGTTCCTCGTTTCTAGTTTGAAAGCGGCCAAGCCAAGAAATAAGGGCAAAACACCCATCCAAAAGAGTTATCGAATAGCCCAACATCCACATCGATCCCACGGGGGTATCGCGATCCACAACTAGCTACAATGCGTAATGAAATGAACAAAGGAGGTAAAGAAAACAGTATTTGTAGCCTCTAAGGGCCAGAAGATTGTTGGGTTATGTATAATTGGATCTAAATAGGGGAAAAAACACCTAGAGGGGGGTGAATAGGTGTAAACAATAAACACTCAAAAATCTTTGCGATATAAAACCCAATGCGGAAAAATAAATAATACGCAGAGATTTTTACGTGGAAAACTCCAAACCGGAGTAAAAAAATCACGGGACCGATAACACGGTGAAATCCACTAGAATTAAACACGTACAAGGTGATATACCGTACTCACAGACGACTCATGTCACGCCCCGGGTGTAAACCAGAACCCGGGCCCGTCCACAGATCCGCCGTGCATACGGGATTTTCCGTGTACACGAAGCGCTGATAACCTGCTCAGATATAAAACAAGTAATAAAGGAGCATAAAACAGAGCTAAACTAAAACTAATACAACTCAGACAAATGCTGGAAATGAAAGTACAGTAAGCTCTCAGAAATATACAAGTGTCTCTCCCAGCTCACGAAATATATACAACCAGCTGGCCGCGGCCAGACCCAAAATAAAAGGAAAATACAACCGTCTGAGTGTACTGGGGATACATCAAAACTACTAAACTCGAACTCGGGCAGTGGCTAGCTAATCAGCGATCCTCTTACCTCGATCCAGGGAAGAGGGTCCCGCGACTCCCGCAGAGAACTCTGCAAAACAAAGGGGAACAGAAAAGAGAAAACAGTGGGGGGTGAGAACTACTATAAAAACAGTAGCCTCCCCTAGTGGGTAGACCTCAAACTCAGACATGCCCACTAGGACTATCAGAGGCGAAAAATGAAACAATGGTGGTAAGCTACAAGTACACTACTGATGCAGAGCTACCACTAACGTGCCTCTACGATGCCTACTAGAGAATGGCTAAAAACATGCACCAGGACGTAAGGACTGACAGACCAACCCAATCAAAACACCAGTAAACACTGGAACTGCCTGCTCTGCTGTCAACCTCACAACTCAGTATCTCCCCTGTCCAAATAGACCGGAACCCAACACGGTCTAGCCGGCACCCAACACGGCCTGACCGGCACCCAACACGGTCGGAATCCTACTCCGGAGTGGCACTCGAGGGGAGCGACCCCACACGAGCATAGTATCACAGTCACTAGTATCATCAGTACCATAAATAGTAGGACGGGGTCACGACCCTGATCAAAGTGGGAAAACCCATCCACTAAAGGAAAACTCGATCCCCTACCTTCAATCTGGTGTAAAAGTAGTAATAATAATTCGGTCAACCGCCCACAGTCCGCGGTCGCCGCAACACCCAAACCTCGATCCCCGACTGTCCCAACTCTGAACATCTGACTACACAATCCCCTAAGGCTAGACGACAGGAGAACGAATAAAAGCATGGTTTCTCCTAAGTCAATTTCAATAAGTTTGTGTAGCAGAAAAAGGTGGCCTATCTAGATGACCATTCAAGCATGCAAAGTCCTTTATTGGCTATAATTACTCCAATTATTCAAACATATGCAACATTAAGTGTTTGGGAAATCCCGATGTACATGTGGCAGGATATATGATACATAATACATTTTAGATGCACAGTCTACTAGCAAGTATCCCTTATACAACATTCATTCTAACCACATGCCCAAACCTTCCCTTAACATATAATATGATATGGCTTTAGCATTCTTTCCAACTAATTAAATTGCCTATATAAACATGGAAATACCACTTACTAACTTGTAACCTGCTAACAACGCAAGTATCAACAAAGGAACCTTAATCTCATACAAGCATGCTAGATACATTCACAATTAATAACACCTAATCATGGCATTCTAATAGGCCTAGTGACATTCACAAGTAGGAGGTTCACAACATCACCCACCTCAAGCGCTATTCCAAATTCCCGAAGGCGAAGTCCAAGATCAGTCCAAACACACCACCAATCTGTACAAAATACCCCAAAGGAAAAATACATAAGCGATTCATCCCCAATTTCCAAAATCTGTCCCCTAAATCCGCAGTCCAGAATTCACCAATTTTTACCTGCGAATAATGCCCAGAAAAATCCAAGAAAAATACTATCGCGATCCTTGCGACGAGCCCGTCGAAACGAGCACCTGCACGCCCAAATTGGAGTTTCCTACGCTGAGATAAAAATCCGGCAAGGGGTACACCCCGAAACCAAACTGTACCAAATTCCTGTAACAAGGAACCACAGAGAAAGAAGATTCTCACCCACAGGTAAAATCCAGAAAAATCTGAGAAAAATCCAGGAGACTCCTTGCGAAACGTAGATGAAAATTGCCTTTTGAATCGCCTCGTTCCGACTCCTTAGCGAAAAGATATGGCAAGAACACTGCGGTGCTGTCCCAAAAGTCCGCGAAGAAAAAGGGTCAAATGGGTGCTAAGAAAACTCCAAGATCAGCACGGAAATCGAGGAACCACAAAACACAGGAGTTGAAGCCCTACCTGTCGTGAGTCCAACGGCGCAAGAATCGGCGAATTCCGAGGTCGGGGTGAGTCGGAGGAGTCCAAACACTGAGAAGGGGCGAAGAGGATCGCCGGAGAACAAGCGTCGCGCCGCGCCGTAAAATGGTGAACCTCGGGAAGCGTGCCTCCAAAAATCCTCAAACTTCTCCAAAGGGTAGTGCACTGAGGGAGGAAAAACTCTTGTGAAGGGAGCTCAGCGGAAATGGGGTCCAAAAAGCCAAAAGAAAGAAAGGGGGGAGCTATTTATAGGCCCAGCCCACTATGCTTATCGGGCCGGGTTTCGGGCGCGGTTTCCGGGCGCACTGCGCCCGGAAACCGGGTTGTATATCTCCCGTCCGACGCGCCCGGAAGTCCCTGGGACGGCCACGTCACCCCGAACAGGGGACAGCGAACCTGGCGGCCCGCAACGCGCCACGTGGCCCCCTCGCGGTCAGCGGGGTAGGTACGGCCGCCCAACCGCGAGGCGACGCGTGTCGCACTCGAGTGCGGCCGACCGCCCCGCTGGCGCCACTGTGCGCGCACAGTACCGAGGCGCCCCCCTCGCGCACGCCGTGGACCGCCTACGTGGTCCCACGAATCAGAAGCCGCCACGCGTCATGCGCCCGGTCCACCGCAACCCCGCCAGACCGGTGAGCCGTGCCGCGTGCGCCCGCCTACCAGGGCACGCCACGCGTCCCCCCGCCGCGGTCCATGCACCGCCGCGCCTCCCCGTGGACCCAGCTGCGTGAGCCGGCCAATAAGAGGCCGCCACGTGGCTCGGGCCGGTCCACGTGTCACCCCCATGCACCGAAAATCCCCACAAACTTCCGGAAGCCCGCTTTTGGTCATCCGGACTCCAAATTCAACAAGCAAATAGCCGTTTTCAAGCGTTTTTCCGCGCTGAATCCAAATCCAACCTCAAATTGGCCCAAAACCTTTTCTAAAATTCGGCAATTACAGCCGAAGGCCAATTCCGCTATCAAAGTCTCACGAGGTCCATCTGTGGCACCCATTCGATGCACCATGGGCCAGACACCAACACTAGGTGTTCTACACAATGGATTCACCGGAAAGTTGCATGGGAAAAACCAGTACACTACATCCTCCCCTACAAGAAAAAGTTTCATCCTCGAAACAAAAGTCATACCTCAGACAGGGGCCTCAAACAAGTGGGGGTGAGCATCCATCATCGCCGACTCCAACTCCCATGTAGCCTCGCGCTCATCATGACTGCTCCAGAGGACCTTCACGTACGGGATGGCCCGACTGCGTAACTCCCTAACCTCACGGTCCAAGATCCTCAACGGCCGCTCAACATAGCTCAGGTCCTCAGCAACCTCCAATGGGGTGAAATCGATGATATGAGACGGGTCATGAACATACCTCCTCAGTGTCGAAACATGAAATACATTGTGAACACCCGAAAGTCTGGGAGGAAGCGCAAGCCTGTAGGCAACTGGCCCTAAGCGCTCCAACACCTCAAAAGGTCCAATATAACGAGGGCTCAGTTTCCCACGAATACCGAATCTCCGAATCCCCTTCGAAGGCGAGACTTTCAGAAAAACATGGTCACCCACCTGAAACTCTAAGTCTCGCCGTCGAGTATCAGCATAACTCCTCTGTCGACTCTGGGCGGTCTCGAGGTGTCGTCGTATCAATCTGACCTTTTCCTCTGCCTCTAACAGTAGATCAGGACCCAAAGTCTTCTTCTCACCCACGTCACTCCAATAAAGGGGTGACCGACACTTGCGTCCATACAACGCTTCAAACGGAGCCATCTGAATGCTCGCTTGATAGCTATTGTTGTACGCAAACTCAACTAATCCCAAGTGTCGGTACCATCCTCCTCCAAAGTCCAGAATGCATGCTCTCAACATATCCTCGAGGGTCTGAATAGTGCGCTCTGACTGCCCATCGGTCTGGGGGTGGAATGCTGTACTGAATCGGAGCTGCGTCCCCAAGGCTGTATGTAAACTCCTCCAGAAATGCGAGACAAACCTCGGGTCTCTATCTGATACTATGGAAACAGGTACTCCGTGTAATCTAACCACCTCAGCCAAGTACACCTGTGCGAGTCGCTCCATCGGCCAAGTCATCTGAACCGGCAGAAAGTGAGCGGATTTGGTAAGCCTATCCACGACTACCCAGATAGCATCCGCTCCCGTCTGTGCTCTCGGCAAACTAGTGACAAAATCCATCGTAACATGTTCCCATTTCCATTCAGGGATTGGGACACTCTACAACTTGCCAGCAGGTACACGATGCTCCGCCTTTACTTGCTGACAAGTTAGACAGTGAGCTACAAATCTCCCAATGTCTCTTTTCATCCCATTCCACCAAAACTGTGCCTTAAGATCCCTATACATCTTAGTCCCACCAGGATGGATGGTATAAGGTGTATAGTGGGCCTCCCTCAAGATCTGCTCTCGGATCTCTGCGTCCATAGGCACACACGCGCGGTCCCTGTACCGTAGTACTCCCGCAGCATCGACTGAGAAGTCCCCTATCAAACCAGTCTGCATCTGCTCTCGAATCCTCACCAGGTGGGGGTCCTCACTCTGTCTCTCTCGAATCCTGTCCAACAGAGTGGGCTGCACGACTAGAGACATAAGTCTAGCAGAGACCCCAGGGGACACAACCTCGAGCTCTAACCGCCTCATCTGCTCAAGTAATGGCGCCTGATCGGTGATCCTCAAAGATAGACTCTGTACTGCTCTCCTGCTCAGGGCATCAGCAACCACGTTGGCCTTGCCAGGATGGTATAATATGTCTACATCATAATCTTTCAATAATTCCAACCATCTGCGCTGCCTCAAGTTGAGTTCCTTCTGCGTGAACAGGTATTTCAAGCTCTTGTGGTCGGTGTAAATCTCGCAGTGCTCCCCATACAGGTAGTGGCGCCACAACTTTAGTGCAAAAATCACTGCAGCTAGCTCCAAATCATGGGTAGGGTAATTCTTTTCATAATCCTTCAGTTGCCGGGAGGCATAAGCGATTACCCTTCCTTCCTGCATCAGCACGCAACCAAGTCCACTGTGCGATGCGTCGCTGTATACCACGTATCCTTTCCCCATAACAGGGAGGGAAAGGACAGGAGCCGACATCAATCTGTTCTTTAATTCCTCAAAGCTCCTCTGACAATCCTCACTCCAAGTAAACTTAATCCCTTTTCGCGTCAAACGAGTGAGGGGTGTGGAAAGTTTCGCAAAACCTTCCACAAATCGACGATAATATCCTGCTAAGCCCATGAAACTGCGAACCTCTGATACCGTCGTCGGTCGGGGCCAATCCCGGACTGCCTCGATCTTCGCCGGGTCTACTGCCACTCCAGCGGCTGAAATCACGTGGCCCAAAAAGACAACCTCCCGAAGCCAAAATTCACACTTAGATAACTTGGCATACAACTTTCTCTCTCTCAGAAGTTGTAGCACAATCCTCAGGTGCTCCTCGTGCTCCACATCGCTTCGGGAATAAACTAGGATGTCATCAATAAAAACAACGACGAACCGATCCAGGTATGGTCGAAAAATCCTGTTCATCAAATCCATAAAAGCTGCAGGGGCATTTGTCAGTCCAAAAGGCATGACGGCGAACTCATAATGCCCGTACCGCGACCTGAATGCCGTCTTTGGGATGTCCTCGGCCTTCACCTTCAATTGGTGGTAACCAAACTGTAAGTCGATCTTGGAGAAGACACAAGTCCCTTGCAGCTGATCAAATAAATCATCAATGCGCGGCAAAGGGTACTTGTTCTTGATGGTCGCTTTATTCAGCTCCCGATAATCAACGCACAGTCGAAGCGAACCATCTTTCTTCTTCACAAATAGCACCGGCGCTCCCCAAGGCGATACACTCGGTCTCACAAAACCCTTATCCATTAAATCCTGGAGTTGCGCCTTTAATTCTCGCAGCTCAGCCGGTGCCATTCGGTAAGGAGCCTTAGAGATTGGCGCAGTTCCTGGGACCACGTCAATCAAAAACTCGACCTCCCTATCCGGCGGCATGCTAAACAGCTCTGGAGGAAACACATCCGGGAACTCGCGGGCAATCGGGATATCCGCGAGTCCCGGAGCCGCCGTAGGCTCCTTAACCACAGATGCCATAAAGGCTACGCACCCACTGCGCATCATCTGCCTCGCACGAGAAGTCGAAACCATAGAGGCAAAGAAAGCACTCTGGCACCCCCTGAAAACGAACACCTCCTGGCCTGGCTCGCTAAAAGTAACAGACCTCGCGGCGCAATCAATCGTCGCGAAATAGCGAGCCAGCCAATCCATCCCCAGTACAATGTCAAAATCTCGCAGCTGACTAAGGACCATCAGGTCCGCTGGCAAAATCCAAGACTCAAGCTGTACCGGGCACGACCAGCAACACTCCTCTACATACAAAATGTGACCGGGAATCTGTACCTCTAAAGCATGTGGCAACCGACCTAACTCTAGTCCATGAGATGATGCAAATGCTCTACTGATAATAGAATGTGATGCACCGGTATCAAATAAAGTGCGAGCTCTAATGCCAAAAAGTAAAGTGATACCTGCCACCACGTGGTCGGCTGCCGCGGAGTCCCCTACCTGAGCGGCGTAGACTCGCCCGCTCTGAGCTGGTGGTCGGTGGTCTGCAGGGTGGGAGGAAGGAGCCCTGCTCGCAGAAGCATAGGGCCGCTGAGCTGGCGGTCGCTGCTGAGGTGGAAGAGAAACTGAGGCCGAAGAAGGCGCCACTGATGCCGAAAAAGGGCATGAAGATCGTATGTGCCCTGCCTGCCCGCAGCCATAACAACGCCCCCACCTCTGATCACAAGTGCCGGGGAAATGCGGACCCCCGCAGAAGATACAACTGCCTGGGGCCCGAAACTGCCGTGACTGCTGCTGCTGCTGCCTGTGCGACTGCCGCTGAGATCCCTGCTGTCGCGACTGCGACCTCTGCTGCTGCGAGTGCTGCTGCTGTCGCTGGGGCTGCTGATGCTGTGGGGGCCTCTGGGATCCCCCAGGCCCTCGCCGCTCCGAACGCCCCCGGCCCGTAAACTGAGGCGGTGGCGGTCGGGGAGGCCTCCAGGAACTGGCCTGTCCCCCCTCATCTGATGCTGGTCGCTTCTTCTCAGAACTCTGAGCGACCGGACCTCCGCGTCTAGAAACAACCTGATCTCCCCTCTCGACCCACTGGGCATGATCCACTGCCTCTGATAAAGTCTGAAGCCTCTCGGCGTGTACCATGGTATAGATCTCGGGGCGCAAGCCTGTCTCAAACAGCTCCACCTGGTGCAGCCCATCCCTGGCAACGTAGGGCACGCAGTTGAGCAACTGCGTAAACTCCTGGAAATAGTCCCAAACTGAGCGATCACCTTGCTGCAGGTTCTTCAAGTCATCTTCTATCTTCTTCTTCACACTCGTGGAGAAGTAAGTGTCAAGGGTCATCCTCCTGAACTCTGACCAGGGTAGCTGTCGGGTGACCTGAAACTCTAGGGGCTCGACCCGACGCCACCAAGCATCTGCATCGCCCTCCAGACAGTGTACTGCCAAATGTGCTCTGAACCTCTGGTCGATGAAGAAGTCCCGAAACATCTTCTCCATTGACGCTAGCCATGATCCAATCTCCCACGGGTGAGTGCTCCGCCCCGAGAACTTAGGGGGTCCTCGCTTGCAGAACTGCGTGAGTTTATCAGAAAACTCCCGCTCCTCCTCTGGGGTCAAAGGCCTGAACATCCCCTGAGCCCCGCTGCTCGACGACGGCGCTGTAGGGGCAAGTGGAATAGTCGGTGGTACAACAGGTGGTGCGGGGGCCTCAGCAGTAGTAGGGGGAGGTGCCGCAACCTGGGCCAATAACTGCTCAAACCTCTGCTCCTGTCGGCGGTGGCTCTCCGCCAACTGGGCCATCATGGCCCTCAGCTCACTGATCTCAGAAGGCCCGGACTGCTCCGGCTCCTCCGGGGGTGTAGGAGTACCCCGAGTAGGAATCTGCCGCCTAGGAGGCATCCTGCCACACAAAATCCACGGGTCAGTAAACTAAACCACTCTCGACCCAATCAAGCGAAAGTCATGGACATTCCCCTATTTCTGTAACCTTATGTTGTCTGCAGCCAACATAATAGTCCCCCAGAAATAGGCTATGTCAATCCCTCTCCACTCACAGGAAGAGTTAACAACCAATTACCGACTTTCGCACAATATCACGTCACTCACGCTCTGCCTTCCTAGGGTCTGCCAAAAGCCGAGGGTTTCCTAAGTCCCGTCTGACCTATCCCTAAGCTCTGATACCAACTAATCTGTCACGCCCCGGGTGTAAACCAGAACCCGGGCCCGTCCACAGATCCGCCGTGCATACGGGATTTTCCGTGTACACGAAGCGCTGATAACCTGCTCAGATATAAAACAAGTAATAAAGGAGCATAAAACAGAGCTAAACTAAAACTAATACAACTCAGACAAATGCTGGAAATGAAAGTACAGTAAGCTCTCAGAAATATACAAGTGTCTCTCCCAGCTCACGAAATATATACAACCAGCTGGCCGCGGCCAGACCCAAAATAAAAGGAAAATACAACCGTCTGAGTGTACTGGGGATACATCAAAACTACTAAACTCGAACTCGGGCAGTGGCTAGCTAATCAGCGATCCTCTTACCTCGATCCAGGGAAGAGGGTCCCGGGACTCCCGCAGAGAACTCTGCAAAACAAAGGGGAACAGAAAAGAGAAAACAGTGGGGGGTGAGAACTACTATAAAAACAGTAGCCTCCCCTAGTGGGTAGACCTCAAACTCAGACATGCCCACTAGGACTATCAGAGGCGAAAAATGAAACAAAGGTGGTAAGCTACAAGTACACTACTGATGCAGAGCTACCACTAACGTGCCTCTACGATGCCTACTAGAGAATGGCTAAAAACATGAACCAGGACGTAAGGACTGACAGACCAACCCAATCAAAACACCAGTAAACACTGGAACTGCCTGCTCTGCTGTCAACCTCACAACTCAGTATCTCCCCTGTCCAAATAGACCGGAACCCAACACGGTCTAGCCGGCACCCAACACGGCCTGACCGGCACCCAACACGGTCGGAATCCTACTCCGGAGTGGCACTCGAGGGGAGCGACCCCACACGAGCATAGTATCACAGTCACTAGTATCATCAGTACCATAAATAGTAGGACGGGGTCACGACCCTGATCAAAGTGGGAAAACCCATCCACTAAAGGGAAACTCGATCCCCTACCTCCAATCTGGTGTAAAAGTAGTAATAATAATTCGGTCAACCGCCCACAGTCCGCGGTCGCCGCAACACCCAAACCTCGATCCCCGACTGTCCCAACTCTGAACATCTGACTACACAATCCCCTAAGGCTAGACGACAGGAGAACGAATAAAAGCATGGTTTCTCCTAAGTCAATTCCAATAAGTTTGTGTAGCAGAAAAAGGTGGCCTATCTAAATGACCATTCAAGCATGCAAAGTCCTTTATTGGCTATAATTACTCCAATTATTCAAACATATGCAACATTAAGTGTTTGGGAAATCCCGATGTACATGTGGCAGGATATATGATACATAATACATTTTAGATGCACAGTCTACTAGCAAGTATCCCTTATACAACATTCATTCTAACCACATGCCCAAACCTTCCCTTAACATATAATATGATATGGCTTTAGCATTCTTTCCAACTAATTAAATTGCCTATATAAACATGGAAATACCAGTTACTAACTTGTAACCTGCTAACAACGCAAGTATCAACAAAGGAACCTTAATCTCATACAAGCATGCTAGATACATTCACAATTAATAACACCTAATCATGGCATTCTAATAGGCCTAGTGACATTCACAAGTAGGAGGTTCACAACATCACCCACCTCAAGCGCTATTCCAAATTCCCGAAGGCGAAGTCCAAGATCAGTCCAAACACACCACCAATCTGTACAAAATACCCCAAAGGAAAAATACATAAGCGATTCATCCCCAATTTCCAAAATCTGTCCCCTAAATCTGCAGTCCAGAATTCACCAATTTTTACCTGCGAATAATGCCCAGAAAAATCCAAGAAAAATACTATCGCGATCCTTGCGACGAGCCCGTCGAAACGAGTACCTGCACGCCCAAATTGGAGTTTCCTACGCTGAGATAAAAATCCGGCAAGGGGTACACCCCGAAACCAAACTGTACCAAATTCCTGTAACAAGGAACCACAGAGAAAGAAGATTCTCACCCACGGGTAAAATCCAGAAAAATCTGAGAAAAATCCAGGAGACTCCTTGCGAAACGTAGATGAAAATTGCCTTTTGAATCGCCTCGTTCCGACGCCTTAGCGAAAAGATATGGCAAGAACACTGCAGTGCTGTCCCAAAAGCCCGCGAAGAAAAAGGGTCAAATGGGTGCTAAGAAAACTCCAAGATCAGCACGGAAATGGAGGAACCACAAAACACAGGAGTTGAAGCCCTACCTGTCGTGAGTCCAACGGCGCAAGAATCGGCGAATTCCGAGGTCGGGGTGAGTCGGAGGAGTCCAAACACTGAGAAGGGGCGAAGAGGATCGCCGGAGAACAAGCGTCGCGCCGCGCCGTAAAATGGTGAACCTCGGGAAGCGTGCCTCCAAAAATCCTCAAACTTCTCCAAAGGGTAGTGCACTAAGGGAGTAAAAACTCTTGTGAAGGGAGCTCAGCGGAAATGGGGTCCAAAAAGCCAAAAGAAAGAAAGGGGGGAGCTATTTATAGGCCCAGCCCACTATGCTTATCGGGCCGGGTTTCGGGCGCGGTTTCCGGGCGCACTGCGCCCGGAAACCGGGTTGTATATCTCCCGTCCGACGCGCCCGGAAGTCCCTGGGACGGCCACATCACCCCGAACAGGGGACAGCGAACCTGGCGGCCCGCAACGCGCCACGTGGCCCCCTCGCGGTCAGCGGGGTAGGTACGGCCGCCCAACCGCGAGGCGACGCGTGTCGCACTCGAGTGCGGCCGACCGCCCCGCTGGCGCCACTGTGCGCGCACAGTACCGAGGCGCCCCCCTCGCGCACGCCGTGGACCGCGCCTACGTGGTCCCACGAATCAGAAGCCGCCACGCGTCATGCGCCCGGTCCACCGCAACCCCGCCAGACCGGTGAGCCGTGCCGCGTGCGCCCGCCTACCAGGGCACGCCACGCGTCCCCCCACCGCGGTCCATGCACCGCCGCGCCTCCCGGTGGACCCAGCTGCGTGAGTCGGCCAATAAGAGGCCGCCACGTGGCTCGGGCCGGTCCACGTGTCACCCCCATGCACCGAAAATCCCCACAAACTTCCGGAAGCCCGCTTTTGGTCATCCGGACTCCAAATTCAACAAGCAAATAGCCATTTTCAAGCGTTTTTCCGCGCTGAATCCAAATCCAACCTCAGATTGGCCCAAAACCTTTTCTAAAATTCGGCAATTACAGCCGAAGGCCAATTCCGCTATCAAAGTCTCACGAGGTCCATCTGTGGCACCCCTTCGATGCACCATGGGCCAGACACCAACACTAGGTGTTCTACACAATGGATTCACCGGAAAGTTGCATGGGAAAAACCAGTACACTACAACTCAACCTTTTCCATACGCTCCTAGTTGATCTTCTCCGCTCGCTCCACGACGCTTCTCGAATCCACGATCTGCGTCCAACGCCGAATCCACGTCGTCCGACCGAATCTACGGTCTTCACCCAGTAGCACGCTTCGAATCCACGAACGTACCTCGCTCCGAATCCACGAGAGCGGTAGCACCTTGAATCCACAAGGCCACGCGAGTCCACGCGCCGATTTTGGGAAAATCGTTATTTTTGGGTGGTGATGATCCGCCGAATACTTAGATTAGAAATAGATCGGAAATACCATCTAAGTATTCATTGATTTGATTCTACTCAAAATGTGAGTATGAAAACCTAGAATCAAATCAATCAATATAGATGAAGAAACATAAGATTTAATCTATTGATTTCCTTTCTTCTCTATTTGTGGATCTATCTATTTCGGTCGTCTTTTTCCCTTTATCGTGGGTTACCCTAAAAGATGAATTAAAGGGTCTATATATAGGTTAGAAACCATTGGAAGAGGATAAGAATCAAAAATTAACCTTTTCTAAAATTTTTCAGGACGGCGATCCGGATCGGACTTCGGCGATCCGGATTGCAGTAGCGAGACAAACAGTTTCCAGAAAAATAAAGGTTCGGGATCCGGATCGAAGTGCCTGATCCGGATCGTTCATACAATTTCACCAAATACCAACGTTCGGGATCCGGATTGAAAAGCCTGATCCGGGTCGTTCATAAAACATGGTAAAACCAGTGTTCGGGATCCGGATCAAAGGAGGCTACGATCCGGATTGAACTGGTGTATGAACGAACACCCTTCGGGATCCGGATTGGAAAGTCTGATCCAGATCCTGAACATGTCCCATGTCCACTTTTTGATTTTTATGCAATTAGAAATTCATCCAAGTGTTTCTACACTATAAGAAGTATTCGGATCACCAAAAATAATTAGTTAAACATACCTGATCCTTTTGAATTCTTCTTTCTTGAGATTGAGTTAAATGATCCAACTTTCTTTATCTTCAATCTTCAAGACTTAACCGAATTCACAAAATACGCCAACTCAAAATCCGTAACAATCTCCCCCTTTGGCGGTTTCGTGACAAAACACAAATCCACTCAAGAAAATTCAAAAAGATATTTTTGTTGCTATCACCATACAACAAAAATTTACAATGGAGATCCAAAATAAAATAGATACATGAGTTAAACTCCTAAAACAGACTCTAGACTTAGACATCTGTACTCTCTGCAAAAGAAATCATTCTTGACAAAAGAAATCGTTAGATACCTCAAGAATTTTATGTCATTCAAAAACCACACACAGAAATGAAGTTTATACTCATCTATACTTACCATGACATTTATATATTCAGATATGTAATTTGATCATAGTTAAAACACCAACATATCTTCTATGCAATCAAAATCCAAATGTCATAAACTTGTTAGTGAACATCAACTTGTTAGTTATATTACATGCCCAAATAGTTAGCAAATAGTTAGTCGAGGCATGCATGCAATCACAAAAGAAAACCAAAAGTTGAAGTTCTACTTACCTTACTTACCTTCATGGTTCAACTGGACAATCAAGATTGTTCAAACTGTTCTAATATTCTCTTCCCCTTTTTGTCACAAAGTTAGCCAAAATTACCAAAAAGGAGAGAAAAGTTAACAAGTCCAAGAAAACTGTTCTAAAACTTAAAACCTGCATAAGAAAAAGATTAAAAATCTGCACAAGAAAAGATTAAAAGGAAGGGGATTACTCAGAATCATCCGAACTGATGCAGCCGAGTATTTGGAAGATTTTCTTTAAACGTTTGTTCATGGATGACTGGTTCTTGTTGACCTTTTTTATTTCTTCCTTTACTTCAATCAGTTCATTCGAAATGCGTTCTTGCTCGTTGGAGAGCCTTTGCTGTTCTTTATAAATGGAGGTAACCGATGCATCATCATCGGATGTTGATGGAGGTGCTTGTTGTGCTGCAGGTGCTGGTTGGACTGGAGGTGCTGCTGGTGCAGAGGTTGTTGCTTGTTGTTGTGCTCTTCGTCGGTGAGGAGGTGATGGGGGCTCATCTTGTTTTGTTGAGAGAGACTTTACAATAGTTGTTTCATTGATCGTTCCTAGACTGTGCATGTAGGAACTCGCACTTGTGTCAGCTTTAAATTTTCGAAGAATGCGCATAATGATCATTGGATAAGGTAGTCTCTCTGAAGGGTGAGCATGTTCCACATAGCGTGCCATCCTCGACCAAATGATGTAAGGAATATTTAAGTTTGCTCCCATTGCTGCTGTGGGGTTGCCAAGAAGATAGATGAACAACATCCTATCCCACCGAAGAACCTTTGTATTCATATTTGGAAGGACGTTATAACAGATAATGAAGTTCAAATAGCGATACTCTGGTCGAAGTTCTTTTGAAAAGACGGAGTTTCCTGCCGACAGAGTATCTGGAAGACAGATTCCATCAACTACCACTCTCCAGGAGTTGGTGGTGAAGGTTTGACACTTCATATAATGAGCCCCATCAGCTCTGGCCGTCATTCCTAACGCCTCTCCAACCAGTTGAGGGGTTACTTTGATCTTAACATTCTTAACCAATGTTTGAAATTCTCGACGTCCGCTCTCCTGATCAACTAGATAGCAAGCATTTTGATAAAACATTCTTACTGAGTGAAGACAATACCCAGTGGTCTCGGGGAAGTTGCAAATGGGAGCAAGACCTGTCTGGTCATACAGAGTCCCAAAAAGCGAAGATCGTTCCTTCAAGTCTTTGGCATTAACATGTCTTTCGCCAATGCATTCACTGTTCTCAAAATCCTTTATCCTAGCAGAGCTGATAAAGTCTTGTGGAGGAGGCTGGCTAGCAACTGGTTGCTCAATGGAAATTCCTCGAGCACTCCCTCTCTTGCGAGCAACACTTTTTCTTCTTGTTTTCACAGAAGTTTCTTCCATTGGAGCTTTGCCCTTTTCAGCAGCAGTAGGCGGAGCCTTTGATGTTTCTGCAGGCGCTTTTCCTTTCGAAGCAGTGGGTGCAGTTGCTTCAACTTGCAACTCATCCCAATCGATCGATTCCGTCTCAGATTCCGTATCGGAATCATCTTTTGTTTTCTTCGCCTTCTTAGCCCTCTTGGGCTTGATAGTGTCTCTAATATGGACCATAGTAGCGAGAAGAAAAATGATCCAGGTGATCACCATTGCTACTAGTTTCTTGTGAGAAAGGAAATCCTGTGAGCAACAACTCAAGAACACGAAAAAATTGTTAATTTTCAAAAATTTGAAAAATTGTACCCAAACAATCATTATCGTGTAGAGAGACTAAGAATCAAAATAGTTTTGCAAAAAGAATTTTAAAAATAGATCAATTGCATGATTTTCGAAAATTCCCATTATATGCCCTAAAACCGAAATTTTTGCAATCGAAGGCCAAAAATCCGTTTATCATTCGAATACCTAGCATATAATCAAAACTAATCTACCCAGAGTTCTTATTTCAAAAGAAATTTGATCAAAAACCATCCACAAACGAAAAAAATACAGAAATTCCATCACATTTTGAGGAAAAATATGAAAAACTGTGAAAAACCGAGATTTTGATCAATAAAACTTACTTGGAATCGAAGAACTTGAGTTTGAAAGCTTCCAAGATGGATGTATTCTAGAGAGAGAAGCTCTGGAGACTTTTGAACAAAAGATTGAAGTAAAAGAAATCAAAACCCTTTTGTTCTATATAAAACCCTAGCCGCGATCCGGATCAGTTCGTGATTCCGATCCGGATCGGCTACCCGCAGAGAATACCTGCGTTCGGGATCCGGATCGGCTTGTCCAATCCGGGTCGGCTCCAACTTTTTCTTCAGAAAAATTCAGAAAAATTCTAGAAAATCCAGAAAAAGATTGTAAGCACTTTTGTGTATCAACTTTAAATGAAAATCATCATTTCATACAACAAGAAATAGATTATGCCAAATCTATCAATAACATCCAACAAATGAAACGAAAATTTATAAAAATTAAATCCCTTAAAGTTGAACAACTTCAATTACATCTAACTTGAACTTATGAGTAATGCCTTTATCAAATCATCAATTCGGTAAAGAAAATGAAATACAAAGATCAATAGATGTCTGAAATCCCAGATAAGTTAGATAATATATCTAGTCAATTTATTGAAGAGAGCGGCTCTTTGAGCATCTTTCATTAAAATTCCCACCTTATACCAACCTTGAAATTTTGACAGAGTCAAGTATTTCAACATGCATTTTATTTAATCAAACTTGAAAAACCTTGCTTGGTATACATGTGGTAGCTGCACACAGTACTCGGACGACCGAGGTGGTAGCTCTTTCCTCCATGTGGTGGTAGTTTTCACACTCCCCATTGGGATGTAACTCTTTCCACATCTTTTGAGCATAACACTTTTTCTTTGACTCCCCCTCAATTGGCTATCAATTATTTAAGATATAAAGTATTCAGCCAAATATTGATCTCGATTTCATACTCGACTAAACAGTCAAATAAGATAAAAACTATACTAAGAGATCATCGAGAGAGAAATTGACTTTGATCAAAACAAAGATGATTTAATTCACATAAATGATCATTGCATCAAATGAATTATTATGATATCCAAAGCATAATAAATTCTAAACATATAAAGGATGCAGTTAAAGTCAATAAAAACTAATGCTCAATTAATGTTCCATGTCTAAGCATAGATAATGAATAAAAACGCAAAAACAAAATCTAACCTAAACAAAAGTTTCAAAAAGAGGTTATTTCAAGGAAAGCATTCCAATTGCTTTACGCAAATGAATAAAACGTTTTTGATCCAAAGGTTTTGTTAAAAAGTCTGCTAATTGAACTTCAGTTGAAATGTAGGAAATTTGAAGAATATTTGATTCAACTAGCTCTCTAAGAAAATGATATCTAAGTTCAATGTGTTTTGTTCTAGAGTGCAACACAGGGTTTTTTGAAATGTTTATAGCACTAGTGTTGTCACATAAAACAGTTACCGAAGTTGCTGAAATCCGGAAGTCACTCAACACGCTTTTCATCCAAATGAGTTGAGTTGAACAACTACCCGCTGAGATGTATTCCGCTTCGGCAGTCGAGAGTGCAATGCAGTTTTGCTTTTTACTATGCCAAGCAACAAGGCAATGGCCAAGATAAAAACATGCACCACTCGTACTTTTCCGATCATCCACAGATCCTGCCCAATCGGCATCTGAGTATCCAATAATATCTAGACTTGTTCCCATAGGATACCAAATTCCGAAATTAATGGTTCGTTTGATGTACCGGATGATCCGTTTCACCGCTTTCACGTGAACCTCCTTTGGTGCTGATTGATATCTCGCGCAAATCCCAACACTAAAGGATATATCCGGGCGACTAGCTGTGAGGTAAAGTAGACTTCCAATCATGCTGCGATAAAGTTTCTCGTCTATATTCTCACTAAGAGATTCACTTCCTAATCCCTCATTGCTAGTTCCCATAGGAGTAGGAAAATCTTTAGAATCTTCTAATTTGAATTTCTTTACCAACTCCTTTGCATACTTGGATTGACACAGATGGATGCCTTCACCATTTTGTTTCACTTGCAATCCAAGAAAGTATGTCAGTTCGCCCATCATAGACATCTCAAATTCGCTTTCCATGGTTTCTGCGAATTTAGAAGTATCATTATCCTTTGTTGCTCCAAATACAATGTCATCGACATAGATTTGTGCAACAATGAAGTTATTTTGATAATGCTTCACAAAGAGAGTCCTGTCTGCTCCCCCTCGAGTATAACCCTTCTCCAAAAGGTGCTTTGTCAATCTTTCGTACCACGCTCGCGGTGCTTGTTTTAAACCGTAAAGAGCCTTTTTCAAACGAAAAACATGGTTAGGTAGTTTACAGTCTACAAAACCTTTCGGTTGAGCCACATAAACTTCCTCATTTAAAAACCCATTTAAAAACGCACTCTTAACGTCCATTTGAAAGAGTTTTATTTTAAAGTGACAAGCAATAGCGAATAAGATACGAATGGACTCGAGTCTAGCTACAGGGGCGAAAGTTTCATCAAAGTCTATACCTTCTATTTGAGAGTAGCCTTGAGCAACTAAACGTGCTTTGTTCCTAATGATGGTACCATCCTCATTTTTCTTGTTCTTGAAAATCCATTTAGTACCGATCACATTGTGTTGCTTCAGAGGCGTCGTTAATTCCCAGACTTTGTTTCGTTCAAACTGATGGAGCTCTTCCTGCATTGCTTCAATCCAGTAGTCATCCTGAAGAGCTTCATCGACATTCTTTGGTTCGATCATGGAAACGTAACAAGCGAATCCACAAACCAACTGTCTCCGAGTTTTGACTCCTTCTTGTGGGTCTCCAATGATGTTTGATTCAGGATGATCCTTGGAGATGCGTAACGTTTGATGTAATGGAGTACTCGGAGGTATATGAGATGATTCCTACACATCAGATAAACTTGGAGAACCATTAGATGCATCATTAATATTGGAAGTATTATCATGAGAAGATGCATTTACAGGAGTATCATCATCAAGAGAGATATCAGGGGTAGATTTATCAGATGCAAAGTGGAAAGCTTCATCTACTTTAACATTTATGGATTCTACAATCGTTTTAGATTCCAAGTTAAATACCCGATATGCTCTACTATTTGTAGAATAACCCATGAAAATCCCTTTGTCACTTCGAGAGTCAAATTTTTCAAGATTTTCGCGGTCACGTAAAATGTAACACCGACTCCCAAAGATACGAAAATATTTGATGTTGGGTTTTCTACAACACCATAGTTCATATGGTGTATTTAACGTTCCCGGGCGCAAATAAACTCGATTAATAACATAGATTGCAGTGTTCACAGCTTCAGCCCAAAAATAGCGGTAAATTCCGGCTATGAAGCATAACACGTGCCATCTCTTGTACAACCCTGTTTTTGCGCTCGACTACACCATTCTGTTGAGGTGTATAGGGTGCTGAGAATTCATGTTTAATGCCATTGGAAGTGCAAAAATCAATGAATTTAGAATTTATGAATTCTCCACCTCTATCACTTCTAACACGAATGATCTTTTCATTCTTTTCAATCATAATACGAAGGCAAATCTCGTGAAAAGAATCAAAAGTATCAGCTTTCTCTTTTAAAAATGCTACCCATGAGTATCTAGAGAAATCATCAACCAATAAGAAAATATACCATTTACCTCCCAAGGATGGTTGACGTGTCGGCCCCATAAGATCCATATGCAATAATTCCAAGGGCCGTTTGGTACCGACGTGGTTCAAGTTCTTGTGTGCAGTCCTAGATTGTTTTCCCTTTTGACAACCACCACACACAATGTTTTGTTTAAGTGAAAGTTTAGGAACCCCCTTGACCACGTCTTTGTTTGAAATTCTAGCAAGTTCCTTAAAATTTATGTGACCTAGCCTTTCATGCCAAAGTGTTTCATTATTCAAAGAGGCTAAGTTACAATTTTCAGAAATTTTATTGGGAACAACATAACAATTGTTTTCAGATCTAACCCCTTTTAAAAAGAAAACATGGTCCTTATCAGTTACAATGCATTCAACAGATGAAAAATTAACTGAAAAACCATTGTCACAAAGTTGACTGATACTTATGAGGTTAGTCTTAAGGCCATCAACAAATAACACATTATTTAGAATCGGGCCATCTGGAATAGCTACTGTTCCTTTTCCAACAATTTTGGAAGACTGACCGTCTCCGAAAACTACAAGTCCTCCGGAGATTTTCTCAAAATTTTGAAAACAGTTTTTGTCACCGGTCATGTGACGGGAACAACCGCTATCCAGATACCAAGACGAATTATCATATGCATGCAAGGAAATATTTGTAACAAGACAAGGGAAAATTTCACCTTTGCGTACCCAAACCTTTCGAGTTTTGGTGTACGTCGGAAATGATTGTGAGGTTGATACCTTTGGTGAAAGCGTCTTGTTTGATCCATCGCTTTTCCTTGACGTCGTCGTCTTGTTTGATGAACTACCGAGGCTCTTTTCCTTCGAAAAATTTGCATTTGATTTCCGAGGAATCACCCTTTTGGTAGTCGTTGCAAGAAGTGCTTGAGTTGAGCGTTTGGCTCCCATCTTGCAATTTCTCCTTATGTGCCCTGCAATACCACAACGAAAACATACCTTGATGCTTGACGATTCCGAAGAGGGGGAAGTAGGTTTGTTGTCGTTGTTTGTCGTCAATTCCGGTGTCGGAGGAGGAGATACCGACTGGGGCACAAAGACTGTCCCAACCGAACTAAAATTGTCTTAGTTCGATTGTATCCGAGGCCGAACTTGTTTGATTGACCAAGACCAAGAAGCTTATCCAACTTACTCCTTCCTGATGAAAATCGCTGTAAGTCATCCTTGAGTTGGAGAATGGTCTCTGTCATTTCCAATTTTTCCTGTCGAGCCTCGCCGTTGAGCTTCAAGAAGTAATTCGCTTTGTTCACCATATCTACATAATTCTTCTCGAATTGCTCATTGGACTCTTGAAGGGAAACATTTATTTTAATCAGATTATCCCTTTCCACTTCAAGATCGGTCGAGAGAGAAGTTACCCTTTTTACTTCTTCTTCGAGATCCTGCAATCTCCCTCTCAACCCCTTGTTTTGCTTAGCCAGTTTCTTTGAATCCCTCAAAAGTCTGTGGTAGGCTAGAGCAAAATCTTCACCTTCCGAATTATCCGATTCATCGTCCGTTGCATTCTTTTCAACAGTGGAGTTGGACAATGACTCGGATGTACTAGCCATTAAGCACATGAAGGGTGAAGATGTGGACGCGTGGAACGCCGTTGCGTTATCTTCTTCATCACTTGACGATGACTCATTTGACGATGAGGTGTCATCCCAAGTGACGGCTTGCATCGCTTTCTTCTTTGACGGATTCTTATTAGGACACTCCGTTGAGATATGGCCGTACCCTCGGCACTTGAAGCATTGGACTTGTCCTTCTGAGCTTTTCTTATCCTTAGAAAAACCCTCTTGCTTTCTTGGTTTGAAACTTGAAGAACCTTTGCCTTTCTTCGACTTTACGAAGGATGGAGTTTTGCTTGAGTTACCCCTTCGAAAGTTTCGGCGAAATCTTCTTGTCAAGAGAGCAAGCTGCTTCTCAAAGTCCTCCATAGATAGGTTCTCGTCATCGCCTGAGGAGGATGAATCCGCGTCTTCTTCTTTTTGTTTTCAACGCATAACCTGAAGACTTAGAAGAGGATGCCTTTCCAGAAGAATAGTTAGTAGGAAATGTCATTTCATAAGTTTGTAATGAACCAACTAATTCTTCTACACGGATTTCGTCCGGGTGTTTAATAGTTTCAATGGCCGTAACCTTGGAACGAAATCTTTCAGGAAGAGTTCTTAATATTTTTCTTACAACTTTAAATTCTGGAATCTTCTCTCCCAAGTTAGCACATGAGTTTACGATGTCTTGCAATCGTGTGTAATAGTCTGTGAAAGATTCATTTTCTGCCATGAAAATAGAGTCAAACTTGCTCGTAAGCATTTGCAGTTTCTGAATCTTCACAAGGTTAGTTCCCTCATGCGTAACTTGAAGAACATCCCAGATTTCTTTCGCAGTCTCACATGCCGAGACGCGAGAGAACTCAGTTTGAGACAAAGCATTAAATAAAGCATTAATCCCTTTGCCATTGTAAGAAGAAGAATCTATCTCTTCCTTGGTCCATTTCGACCTAGGTTTGATGGTGCGAACATCAGCAATAATTTCAGTTGGATTAGACCATCCTAATTCAATTGATTGCCACACCCGTTCGTCGATGGAAATTAAAAAGGCTTTCATCCGTACTTTCCAGTACGCATAATTTGTTCCATCGAAGAACGGGGTCTGTTGATGTTTCCACCTTCAACCATTGTTTACAACCCTATTCCCGCTCTGATACCACTTGTTGGGTTATGTATAATTGGATCTAAATAGGGGAAAAAACACCTAGAGGGGGGTGAATAGGTGTAAACAATAAACACTCAAAAATCTTTGCGATATAAAACCCAATGCGGAAAAATAAATAACACGCAGAGATTTTTACGTGGAAAACTCCAAACCGGAGTAAAAAACCACGGGACCGATAACACGGTGAAATCCACTAGAATTAAACACGTACAAGGTGATATACCGTACTCACAGACGACTCAACCTTTTCCATACGCTCCTAGTTGATCTTCTCCGCTCGCTCCACGACGCTTCTCGAATCCACGATCTGCGTCCAACGCCGAATCCACGACGTCCGACCGAATCCACGGTCTTCACCCAGTAGCACGCTTCGAATCCACGAACGTACCTCGCTCCGAATCCACGAGAGCGGTAGCACCTTGAATCCACAAGGCCACGCGAGTCCACGCGCCGATTTTGGGAAAATCGTTGTTTTTGGGTGGTGATGATCCGCCGAATACTTAGATTAGAAATAGATCGGAAATACCATCTAAGTATTCATTGATTTGATTCTACTCAAAATGTGAGTATGAAAACCTAGAATCAAATCAATCAATATAGATGAAGAAACATAAGATTTAATCTATTGATTTCCTTTCTTCTCTATATGTGGATCTATCTATTTCGGTTGTCTTTTTCCCTTTATCGTGGGTTACCCTAAAAGATGAATTAAAGGGTCTATATATAGGTTAGAAACCATTGGAAGAGGATAAGAATCAAAAACTAACCTTTTCTGGAATTTTTCAGGACGGCGATCCGGATCGGACTTCGGCGATCCGGATTGCAGTAGCGAGACAAACAGTTTCCAGAAAAACAAAGGTTCGGGATCCGGATCGAAGTGCCTGATCCGGATCGTTCATACAATTCACCAAACACCAACGTTCGGGATCCGGATTGAAAGCCTGATCCGGATCGTTCATAAAACATGGTAAAACCAGTGTTCGGGATCCGGATCAAAGGAGGCTACGATCCGGATTGAACTGGTGTATGAACGAACACCCTTCGGGATCCGGATTGGAAAGTCTGATCCGGATCCTGAACATGTCCCATGTCCAGTTTTTGATTTTTATGCAATTAAAAATTCATCCAAGTGTTTCTACACTATAAGAAGTATTCGGATCACCAAAAATAATTAGTTAAACATACCTGATCCTTTTGAATTCTTCTTTCTTGAGATTGAGTTAAATGATCCAACTTTCTTTATCTTCAATCTTCAAGACTTAACCGAATTCACGAAATACGCCAACTCAAATTCCGTAACAAAGATCGCTCATGCGGCCTCACCAACGCCTAGCACTCGCCCTGGACGAACCTGTCACGGAGTGGGAAGTCAGTGACCAGAAATATAATAATAAAAGCAATAAGGGATAAAGTAAGGCAGACCACGGTAAAAACCAAGCAGCACCACCTCCTCAACGTGCAACCAACAGTGAAGAACCCTGTGCAAACCAAACCGGGCACCTCCCCAAGCAACCACACCGAGCACCTGCCTCGGAAACCCCTGCCGAGCACCTGCCCGGCCGCTAAGCACCCGCCTCGGCATCACCGCTCACACCCCCCACCCACGGGGGCCCCCATTACGTCACCATCACGTGGGGTACACGGGTCAACGTACCACTTTTCGGAAAAGCACACCCTCGCGGTGGCCAAACCGCCGGTGTGCGTGTAGCAATCTCGAGCCTCGACCGAGCACCAACCTCGGCCAACCAGACCGAGCACCAACCTCGGTAAACCAGACCGAGCACCTGCCTCGGCCATCTCCCAGAACATGATGTATTGTCGAGCACAGCGACCCTTAGTCGCCATAAACGTAGTAGTGATAATAAAAACATAAACATAAACAGGGGTTAGCAACATTTCAACGTGTCAAACCTTTGCTCTTACCAATTGCCCTCGTTTCCCGACTCAAGAACTGTCGGGAGAGGAACCCACCTTTCGACGTCCGACTGGTCACACCGATCACCGTCCTCATCGCTAGCATGCTCCAAACAACCCTACTGTTGTTCGGAGAGCCGAACTGCCCGTCCAGTCTCCCAGCGTGACGTTCATTAAACCGGAGGTCCACGTCACCCCTTACAAGATTTAAATAACACTAACGAAACATGCACAAGAGGTTCTAAGGGGTACACACCTGAAACGCGAAGGAGAAGGTGTGCGGAACTCCCGCTAAAAACATCCCACCCTGTGCCCGAAAAAGCTACAGTAAGTAATAATGTTAAAACATCGTCGTGGTCAAAAACACTGAAAAACGGGGCGAAACGGGCCACAAACGGAGCTTCTGCACTCTTGTTCTGAAGTCTGGTGCACGGGTCCAGCGTGGACCGGGTCCACGACGCAGAGGAGGCGGCGGCGCAGACCGGGCTCACCCCGAGAGCGTGCACCAGGAGGAAATGGGCCGGGCCGGTGCACGGGTTGAGCGCGCACCGTGGCTCACGCGTCCCCGGTCGCGGCGGCAGCGCCTGGTGCACGCCTATGCGTGGACCGCGCTGCGGGCCGGGTGGCGCACGCGCCCGTGCACCGGGTCCGCGCATTCGGGCTGCGGGCACGGCGCCGGGTGCACGCCAGCCCGGTGGACCGCTCGGTGCTGGAGGCGGGTTGGCGCATGCGCTCGTGCGCCGGGTCCGCGCCTTCGGGCCGCGGACACGTGCGCCGGGTGCACGCCGGTCCGGTGGACCGCGTGAGGGCCAGCCGTACGGGATGAACAGTATGTCCCCGTTTTCCCGCCCTTCGCGGCTCCGGTTGCAACCCCCGCGACCACGGCGACTGCGGCGACGACCGACGGAACACGATAACGATGGCGGCAGCCTCCTGTTTGACAACGGCGGCGGCGGCTTCCCGTCTTAACCTCGCATCGCACGCGACAACGACAAGAAAACCCCACAACGGAAAAACCCAAAAATATGAACACTCACCTTGATTCGTTGGAGAAGAAGAAAAATAATCGTCCCCTCCTCGCCTCCTTGCTCGATCAAACCGCGGAAGGGAGCCGTTCTCCTTCCCTCTCCGTGTCTCTCCGCCTGGATCCCAACGCCGCCTTCTTGAAAGAAGAGAAAAATATGAAATAGGGTTTTGGGGTTTTTTTTTTTTTTTTTCCCGCACCCCCCGGTCGGCTTAAACAATACGAGAGAAATTAAAGTTAAACCCAGTCAACAAACCTAGCCATAAAAATTGAACGAGGGGTCCAGATCTCCTCGGAAAACGTGCCGATCGCCGGCACGCATTCCGATGCACCCAAGTTGATAGAAAACTTCAAAAATTATTTCTGGGAGATCCCGGGATCGGAATTCAAATCCGATCGCTCCACCGTTTCACCGTTTTGCGAGCTCTACCACCTAAAAATATCCACAAACCCCGACGTTCAGCCCAGAAATTCTCGAACTTCAACCCCCCCGTTACCAACTGAAAAGATTCAATTAGGACCCAAAACGGAAAACCGAAAGGTCGAGGTGCTACGAAAAAAAAATAAAATAAAAAGTCCGATCGCAGAAGGATCCCGTCCGATCACCTCGAAAAGCGTGCCGACCACTTAGCACGAATTCTGGTTCACCACTCAAAGGCAAACGCTTTGACCCCCCCATCCGGGAGATCCGTAATCGGAATTCGAATCCGTTCGCTTTGCCGTTCTCCGTTTTCCAAGCTCAGACGCAGAAAAATACCCGCGGTCCTGGCCGGTCCATTGCAAAAAACACAGTGAAAAGCTTCCCTACAACTCCGTCACAAAAAGAGGGTATTCAAAAGCATTGAACGCCAGACTTACATCCCAGTGTCCGCGGGCAGCTGCGCAACGAGCTCCCAAACCGGGCACTCCTCAACCGGACAAGCTCCTGTCGCGCTCACGACGAAAACCGAAACTCCGGCGACGAACGAGTCCATCAAGAAATACAGCACTCCCTCTCTCTCACTCTCATTCTCCTTCTTTTCTTGCTCTCTCCTCCTTCCCTCACTCTTTTTTCTTTTCTCTAGTTCAGCTGAGAAGAGAGGAGGAGGAGTCCTTATATAGAGAAGAGAGGGGTCGATACAGTCAACAGGGGTGGTTGGGGAT
>CM055069.1:16301502-16395813 GCA_029204045.2 Tillandsia leiboldiana
GCACCGAAAATCCCCACAAAACTTCCGAAGCCCGCTTTTGGTCATCCGGACTCCAAATTCAACAAGCAAATAGCCATTTTCAAGCGTTTTCATCCGCGCTGATCCAAATCCAACCTCAGATTGGCCCAAAAACCTTTTCTAAAATTCGCAATTACAGCCGAAGGCAATTCCGCTATCAATTCTCACGAGGTCCATCTGTGCACCCCTTCGAGCACCATGGGCCGACACCACAATAGGGGTTCTACACATGGATTCACCGGAAAGTTGCATGGGAAAAACCAGTACACTACAACTCAAACCTTTTCCATACGCTCCTAGTTGATCTGCTCCGCTCGCTCCACGACGCTTCTCGAATCCACGATCTGCGTCCAACGCCGAATCCACGTCGTCCGACCGAATCTACGGTCTTCACCCAAGTGCACGCTTCGAATCCACGAACGTACCTCGCTCCGAATCCACGAGAGCGGTAGCACACCTTGAATCCACAAGCCACGCGAGTCCACGCGCCGATTTTGGGAAAATCGTTATTTTTGGGTGGTGATGATCCGCCGAATACTTAGATTAGAAATAGATCGGAAATACCATCTAAGTATTCATTGATTTGATTCTACTCAAAATGTGAGTATGAAAACTAGAATCAAATCAATCAATATAGATGAAGAAACATAAGATTTATCTATTGATTTCCTTTCTTCTCTATTGGTGGATCTATCTATTTCGGTCGTCTTTTTTCCCTTTATCGTGGGTTACCCTAAAAGATGAATTAAAGGGTCTATATATAGGTTAGAAACCATTGGAAGAGGATAAGAATCAAAAATTAACCTTTTCTAAAATTTTTCAGGACGGCGATCCGGATCGGACTTCGGCGATCCGGATTGCAGTAGCGAGACAAACAGTTTCCAGAAAAATAAAGGTTCGGATCCGATCGAAGTGCCTGATCCGGATCGTTCATACACAATTCACCAAACACCAACGTTCGGGATCCGATTGAAAAGCCTGATCCGGGTCGTTCATAAAACATGGTAAAACCAGTGTTCGGATCCGGATCAAAGGAGGCTACGATCCGGATTGAACTGGTATGAACGAACACCCTTCGGGATCCGGATTGGAAAGTCTGATCCAGATCCTGAACATGTCCCATGTCCACTTTTTGATTTTTTATGCAATTAGAAATTCATCCAAGTGTTTCTACACTATAAGAAGTATTCGGATCACCAAAAATAATTAGTTAAACATACCTGATCCTTTTGAATTCTTCTTTCTTGAGATTGAGTTAAATGATCCAACTTTCTTTATCTTCAATCTTCAAGACTTAACCGAATTCACAAAATACGCCAACTCAAAACCGTAACAATCTCCCCTTTGGCGGTTTCGTGACAAAACACAAATCCACTCAAGAAATTCAAAAGATATTTTTGTTGCTATCACCATACAACAAAAATTTACAATGGAGATCCAAAATAAATAGATACATGAGTTAAACTCCTAAAACAGACTCTAGACTTAGACATCTGTACTCTCTGCAAAAGAAATCATTCTTGACAAAAGAAATCGTTAGATACCTCAAGAATTTATGTCATTCAAAACCACACACAGAAATGAAGTTATACTCATCTATACTTACCATGACATTTATACATTCAGATATGTAATTTGATCATAGTTAAAAACCAACATATCTTCTATGCAATCAAAATCCAAATGTCAAAACTTGTTAGTGAACATCAACTTGTTAGTTATATTACATGCCAAATAGTTAGCAATAGTTAGTCGAGGCATGCATGCAATCACAAAAGAAAACCAAAAGTTAGAAGTTCTACTTACCTTACTTACCTTCATGGTTCAACTGGACATCAGATTGTTCAAACTGTTCTAATATTCTCTCTCCCCTTTTTGTCACAAAGTTAGCCAAATTACCAAAAAGGAGAGAAAAGTTAACAAGTCCAAGAAAACTGTTCTAAAACTAAAACTCAAAGAAAAAGATTAAAAATCTGCACAAGAAAAGATTAAAAGGAAGGGATTACTCAGAATCATCCGAACTGATGCAGCCGAGTATTTGGAAGATTTTCTTTAAACGTTTGTTCATGGATGACTGGTTCTTGTTGACCTTTTTTTATTTCTTCCTTTACTTCAATCAGTTCATTTCGAAATGCGTTCTTGCTCGTTGGAGAGCCTTTGCTGTTCTTTATAAATGGAGGTAACCGATGCATCATCATCGGATGTTGATGGAGTGCTTGTTGTGCTGCAGTGCTGGGTTGGACTGGAGGTGCTGCTGGTGCAGAGGTTTGTTGCTTGTTGTTGTGCTCTTCGTCGTGAGGAGGTGATGGGGCTCATCTTGTTTTGTTGAGAGAGACTTACAATAGTTGTTTCATTGATCGTTCCTAGACTGTGCATGTAGGGAACTCGCACTTGTGTCAGCTTTAATTTCGAAGAATGCGCATAATGATCATTGGATAAGGTAGTCTCTCGTGAAGGGTGAGCATGTTCCACATAGCGTGCCATCCTCGACCAAATGATGTAAGGAATATTTAAGTTTGCTCCCATTGCTGCTGTGGGGTTGCCAAGAAGATAGATGAACAACATCCTATCCACCGAGAGAACCTTTGTATTCATAGTTGGAAGGACGTTATAAACGATAATGAAGTTCAATAGCGATACTCTGGTCGAAGTTCTTTTGAAAAGACGGAGTTTCCTGCCGACAGAGTATCTGGAGACAGATTCCATCAACTACCACTCTCCAGGAGTTGTGGTGAAGGTTTGACACTTCATATATGAGCCCCATCAGCTCTGGCCGTCATTCCTAACGCCTCTCCAACCAGTTGAGGGGTTACTTTGATCTTAAATTCTTAACCAATGTTTGAAATTCTCGCCGTCCGCTCTCCTGATCAACTAGATAGCAAGCATTTTGATAAAACATTCTTACTGAGTGAAGACAATACCCAGTGGTCTCGGGGAAGTTGCAAATGGGAGCAAGACCTGTCTGTCATACAGATTCCCAAAAAGCGAAGATCGTTCCTTCAAGTCTTGGCATTAAATGTCTTTCCGCCAATGCAGTCACTGTTCTCAAAATCCTTTATCCTAGCAGAGCTGATAAAGTCTTGTGGAGGAGGCTGGCTAGCAACTGGTTGCTCAATGGAAATTCCTCGAGCACTCCCTCTCTTGCGAGCAACACTTTTTCTTCTTGTTTTCACAGAAGTTTCTTCCATTGGAGCTTTGCCCTTTTCAGCAGCAGTAGGCGGAGCCTTTGATGTTTCTGCAGGCGCTTTTCCTTTCGAAGCAGTGGGTGCAGTTGCTTCAACTTGCAACTCATCCCAATCGATCGATTCCGTCTCAGATTCCGTATCGGAATCATCTTTTGTTTTCTTCGCCTTCTTAGCCCTCTTGGGCTTGATAGTGTCCTCTAATATGGACCATAGTAGCGAGAAGAAAAATGATCCAGGTGATCACCATTGCTACTAGTTTCTTGTGAGAAAGGAAATCCTGTGAGCAACAACTCAAGAACACGAAAAAATTGTTAATTTTCAAAAATTTGAAAAATTGTACCCAAACAATCATTATCGTGTAGAGAGACTAAGAATCAAAATAGTTTTGCAAAAAGAATTTTAAAAATAGATCAATTGCATGATTTTCGAAAATTCCCATTATATGCCCTAAAACCGAAATTTTTGCAATCGAAGGCCAAAAAATCCGTTTATCATTCGAATACCTAGCATATAATCAAAACTAATCTACCCAGAGTTCTTATTTCAAAAGAAATTTGATCAAAAACCATCCACAAAACGAAAAAAATACAGAAATTCCATCACATTTTGAGGAAAAATATGAAAAACTGTGAAAAACCGAGATTTTGATCAATAAAACTTACTTGGAATCGAAGAACTTGAGTTTGAAAGCTTCCAAGATGGATGTATTCTAGAGAGAGAAGCTCTGGAGACTTTTGAACAAAAGATTGAAGTAAAAGAAATCAAAACCCTTTTGTTCTATATAAAACCCTAGCCGCGATCCGGATCAGTTCGTGATTCCGATCCGGATCGGCTACCCGCAGAGAATACCTGCGTTCGGGATCCGGATCGGCTTGTCCAATCCGGGTCGGCTCCAACTTTTTCTTCAGAAAAATTCAGAAAAATTCTAGAAAATCCAGAAAAAGATTGTAAGCACTTTTGTGTATCAACTTTAAATGAAAATCATCATTTCATACAACAAGAAATAGATTATGCCAAATCTATCAATAACATCCAACAAATGAAACGAAAATTTATAAAAATTAAATCCCTTAAAGTTGAACAACTTCAATTACATCTAACTTGAACTTATGAGTAATGCCTTTATCAAATCATCAATTCGGTAAAGAAAATGAAATACAAAGATCAATAGATGTCTGAAATCCCAGATAAGTTAGATAATATATCTAGTCAATTTATTGAAGAGAGCGGCTCTTTGAGCATCTTTCATTAAAATTCCCACCTTATACCAACCTTGAAATTTTGACAGAGTCAAGTATTTCAACATGCATTTTATTTAATCAAACTTGAAAAACCTTGCTTGGTATACATGTGGTAGCTGCACACAGTACTCGGACGACCGAGGTGGTAGCTCTTTCCTCCATGTGGTGGTAGTTTTCACACTCCCCATTGGGATGTAACTCTTTCCACATCTTTTGAGCATAACACTTTTTCTTTGACTCCCCCTCAATTGGCTATCAATTATTTAAGATATAAAGTATTCAGCCAAATATTGATCTCGATTTCATACTCGACTAAACAGTCAAATAAGATAAAAACTATACTAAGAGATCATCGAGAGAGAAATTGACTTTGATCAAAACAAAGATGATTTAATTCACATAAATGATCATTGCATCAAATGAATTATTATGATATCCAAAGCATAATAAATTTCTAAACATATAAAGGATGCAGTTAAAGTCAATAAAAACTAATGCTCAATTAATGTTCCATGTCTAAGCATAGATAATGAATAAAAACGCAAAAACAAAATCTAACCTAAACAAAAGTTTCAAAAAGAGGTTATTTCAAGGAAAGCATTCCAATTGCTTTACGCAAATGAATAAAACGTTTTTGATCCAAAGGTTTTGTTAAAAAGTCTGCTAATTGAACTTCAGTTGAAATGTAGGAAATTTGAAGAATATTTGATTCAACTAGCTCTCTAAGAAAATGATATCTAAGTTCAATGTGTTTTGTTCTAGAGTGCAACACAGGGTTTTTTTGAAATGTTTATAGCACTAGTGTTGTCACATAAAACAGTTACCGAAGTTGCTGAAATCCGGAAGTCACTCAACACGCTTTTCATCCAAATGAGTTGAGTTGAACAACTACCCGCTGAGATGTATTCCGCTTCGGCAGTCGAGAGTGCAATGCAGTTTTGCTTTTTACTATGCCAAGCAACAAGGCAATGGCCAAGATAAAAACATGCACCACTCGTACTTTTCCGATCATCCACAGATCCTGCCCAATCGGCATCTGAGTATCCAATAATATCTAGACTTGTTCCCATAGGATACCAAATTCCGAAATTAATGGTTCGTTTGATGTACCGGATGATCCGTTTCACCGCTTTCACGTGAACCTCCTTTGGTGCTGATTGATATCTCGCGCAAATCCCAACACTAAAGGATATATCCGGGCGACTAGCTGTGAGGTAAAGTAGACTTCCAATCATGCTGCGATAAAGTTTCTCGTCTATATTCTCACTAAGAGATTCACTTCCTAATCCCTCATTGCTAGTTCCCATAGGAGTAGGAAAATCTTTAGAATCTTCTAATTTGAATTTCTTTACCAACTCCTTTGCATACTTGGATTGACACAGATGGATGCCTTCACCATTTTGTTTCACTTGCAATCCAAGAAAGTATGTCAGTTCGCCCATCATAGACATCTCAAATTCGCTTTCCATGGTTTCTGCGAATTTAGAAGTATCATTATCCTTTGTTGCTCCAAATACAATGTCATCGACATAGATTTGTGCAACAATGAAGTTATTTTGATAATGCTTCACAAAGAGAGTCCTGTCTGCTCCCCCTCGAGTATAACCCTTCTCCAAAAGGTGCTTTGTCAATCTTTCGTACCACGCTCGCGGTGCTTGTTTTAAACCGTAAAGAGCCTTTTTCAAACGAAAAACATGGTTAGGTAGTTTACAGTCTACAAAACCTTTCGGTTGAGCCACATAAACTTCCTCATTTAAAAACCCATTTAAAAACGCACTCTTAACGTCCATTTGAAAGAGTTTTATTTTAAAGTGACAAGCAATAGCGAATAAGATACGAATGGACTCGAGTCTAGCTACAGGGGCGAAAGTTTCATCAAAGTCTATACCTTCTATTTGAGAGTAGCCTTGAGCAACTAAACGTGCTTTGTTCCTAATGATGGTACCATCCTCATTTTTCTTGTTCTTGAAAATCCATTTAGTACCGATCACATTGTGTTGCTTCAGAGGCGTCGTTAATTCCCAGACTTTGTTTCGTTCAAACTGATGGAGCTCTTCCTGCATTGCTTCAATCCAGTAGTCATCCTGAAGAGCTTCATCGACATTCTTTGGTTCGATCATGGAAACGTAACAAGCGAATCCACAAACCAACTGTCTCCGAGTTTTGACTCCTTCTTGTGGGTCTCCAATGATGTTTGATTCAGGATGATCCTTGGAGATGCGTAACGTTTGATGTAATGGAGTACTCGGAGGTATATGAGATGATTCCTACACATCAGATAAACTTGGAGAACCATTAGATGCATCATTAATATTGGAAGTATTATCATGAGAAGATGCATTTACAGGAGTATCATCATCAAGAGAGATATCAGGGGTAGATTTATCAGATGCAAAGTGGAAAGCTTCATCTACTTTAACATTTATGGATTCTACAATCGTTTTAGATTCCAAGTTAAATACCCGATATGCTCTACTATTTGTAGAATAACCCATGAAAATCCCTTTGTCACTTCGAGAGTCAAATTTTTCAAGATTTTCGCGGTCACGTAAAATGTAACACCGACTCCCAAAGATGCGAAAATATTTGATGTTGGGTTTTCTACAACACCATAGTTCATATGGTGTATTTAACGTTCCCGGGCGCAAATAAACTCGATTAATAACATAGATTGCAGTGTTCACAGCTTCAGCCCAAAATTGTAGCGGTAAATTCCGGCTGTGAAGCATAACACGTGCCATCTCTTGTACAAACCTGTTTTTGCGCTCGACTACACCATTCTGTTGAGGTGTATAGGGTGCTGAGAATTCATGTTTAATGCCATTGGAAGTGCAAAAGTCAATGAATTTTGAATTTATGAATTCTCCACCTCTATCACTTCTAACACGAATGATCTTTTCATTCTTTTCAATCATAATACGAAGGCAAATCTCGTGAAAAGAATCAAAAGTATCAGCTTTCTCTTTTAAAAATGCTACCCATGAGTATCTAGAGAAATCATCAACCAATAAGAAAATATACCATTTACCTCCCAAGGATGGTTGACGAGTCGGCCCCATAAGATCCATATGCAATAATTCCAAGGGCCGTTTGGTATCGACGTGATTCAAGTTCTTGTGTGCAGTCCTAGATTGTTTTCCCTTTTGACAACCACCACACACAATGTTTTGTTTAAGTGAAAGTTTAGGAACCCCCTTGACCACGTCTTTGTTTAAAATTCTAGCAAGTTCCTTAAAATTTATGTGGCCAAGCCTTTCATGCCAAAGTGTTTCAATATTCAAAGAGGCTAAGTTACAATTTTTAGAAATTTTATTGGGAACAACATAACAATTGTTTTCAGATCTAACCCCTTTTAAAAAGAAAACATGGTCCTTATCAGTTACAATGCATTCGACAGATGAAAAATTAACTGAAAAACCATTGTCACAAAGTTGACTGATACTTATGAGGTTAGTCTTAAGGCCATCAACAAATAACACATTATTTAGAATCGGGCCATCTGGAATAGCTACTGTTCCTTTTCCAACAATTTTGGAAGACTGACCGTCTCCGAAAACTACAAGTCCTCCGGAGATTTTTTCAAAATTTTGAAAACACTTTTTGTCACCGGTCATGTGACGAGAACAACCGCTATCCAGATACCAAGACGAATTATCATAAGCATGCAAGGAAATATTTGTAACAAGACAAGGGAAAACTTTACCTTTGCGTACCCAAACCTTTCGAGTTTTGGTGTACGTCGGAAATGATTGTGAGGTTGATACCTTTGGTGAAAGTGTCTTGTTTGATCCGTCGCTTTTCCTTGACGTCGTCGTCTTGTTTGATGAACTACCGAGGCTCTTTTCCTTCGAAAAATTTGCATTTGATTTTCGATGAATCACCCTTTTGGTAGTCGTTGCAAGAAGTGCTTGAGTTGAGCGTTTGGCTCCCATCTTGCAATTTCTCCTTATGTGCCCTGCAATACCACAACGAAAACATACCTTGATGCTTGACGATTCCGAAGAGGGGGAAGTAGGTTTGTTGTCGTTGTTTGTCGTCAATTCCGGTGTCGGAGGAGGAGATACCGACTGGGGCACAAAGACTGTCCCAACCGAACTAAAATTGTCGTTAGTTCGATTATATCCGAGGCCGAACTTGTTTGATTGACCAAGACCAAGAAGCTTATCCAACTTACTCCTTCCTGATGAAAATCGCTGTAAGTCATCCTTGAGTTGGAGAATGGTCTCTGTCATTTCCAATTTTTCCTGTCGAGCCTCGCCGTTGAGCTTCAAGAAGTAATTCGCTTTGTTCACCATATCTATATAATTCTTCTCGAGTTGCTCATTGGACTCTTGAAGGGAAACATTTATTTTAATCAGATCATCCCTTTCCACTTCAAGATCGGTCGAGAGAGAAGTTACCCTTTTTACTTCTTCTTCGAGATCCTGCAATCTCCCTCTCAACCCCTTGTTTTGCTTAGCCAGTTTCTTTGAATCCCTCAAAAGTCTGTGATAGGCTAGAGCAAAATCTTCACCTTCCGAATCATCCGATTCATCGTCCGTTGCATTCTTTCCAACTTGGGAGGAGGACAATGACTCGGATGTACTAGCCATTAAGCACATGAAGGGTGAAGATGTGGACGCGTGGAACGCTGTTGCGTTATCTTCTTCATCACTTGACGATGACTCATTTGACGATGAGGTGTCATCCCAAGTGACGGCTTGCATCGCTTTCTTCTTTGACGGATTCTTATTAGGACACTCCGTTGAGATATGGCCGTACCCTCGGCACTTGAAGCATTGGACTTGTCCTTCTGAGCTTTTCTTATCCTTAGAAAACCCCTCTTGCTTTCTTGGTTTGAAACTTGAAGAACCTTTGCCTTTCTTCGACTTTACGAAGGATGGAGTTTTGCTTGAGTTACCCCTTCGAAAGTTTCAGCGAAATCTTCTTGTTAAGAGAGCAAGCTGCTTCTCAAAGTCCTCCATTGATAAATTCTCGTCATCGCCTGAGGAGGATGAATCCGCGTCTTCTTCTTTTTAGTTTTCAAGGCAAAACCTGAAGACTTAGAAGAGGATGCCTTTCCAGAAGAATAGTTAGTAGGAAATGTCATTTCATAAGTTTGTAATGAACCAACTAATTCTTCTACACGGATTTCGTCCGGGTGTTTAATAGTTTCAATGGCCGTAACCTTGGAACGAAATCTTTCAGGAAGAGTTCTTAATATTTTTCTTACAACTTTAAATTCTGGAATCTTCTCTTCCAAGTTAGCACATGAGTTTACGATGTCTTGCAATCGTGTGTAATAGTCTGTGAAAGATTCATTTTCTGCCATGAAAATAGAGTCAAACTTGCTCGTAAGCATTTGCAGTTTCTGAATCTTCACAAGGTTAGTTCCCTCATGCGTAACTTGAAGAACATCCCAGATTTCTTTCGCAGTCTCACATGCCGAGACGCGAGAGAACTCTGTTTGTGACAAAGCATTAAATAAAGCATTAATCCCTTTGCCATTGTAAGAAGAAGTATCTATCTCTTCCTTGGTCCATTTCGACCTAGGTTTGATGGTGCGAACATCAGCAGGAATTTCAGTTGGATTAGACCATCCTAATTCAATTGATTGCCACACCCGTTCGTCGATGGAAATTAAAAAGGCTTTCATCCGTACTTTCCAGTACGCATAATTTGTTCCATCGAAGAACGGAGGTCTGTTGATGTTTCCACCTTCAACCATTGTTTACAACCCTATTCCCGCTCTGATACCACTTGTTGGGTTATGTATAATTGGATCTAAATAGGAGAAAAAACACCTAGAGGGGGGTGAATAGGTGTAAACAATAAACACTCAAAAATCTTTGCGATATAAAACCCAATGCGGAAAAATAAATAATACGCAGAGATTTTTACGTGGAAAACTCCAAACCGGAGTAAAAAAACCACGGGACCGATAACACGGTGAAATCCTCTAGAATTAAACATGTACAAGGTGATATACCGTACTCACAGACGACTCAACCTTTTCCATACACTCCTAGTTGATCTTCTCCGCTCGCTCCACGACGCTTCTCGAATCCACGATCTACGTCCAACGCCGAATCCACGATGTCCAACCGAATCCACGGTCTTCACCCAGTAGCACGGTTCGAATCCACGAACGTACCTCGCTCCGAATCCACGAGAGCGGTAGCACCTTGAATCCACAAGGCCACGCGAGTCCACGCGCCGATTTTGGGAAAATCGTTGTTTTTGGGTGGTGATGATCCGCCGAATACTTAGATTAGAAATAGATCGGAAATACCATCTAAGTATTCATTGATTTGATTCTACTCAAAATGTGAGTATGAAAACCTAGAATCAAATCAATCAATATAGATGAAGAAACATAAGATTTAATCTATTGATTTCCTTTCTTCTCTATTTGTGGATCTATCTATTTCGGTTGTCTTTTTCCCTTTATCGTGGGTTACCCTAAAAGATGAATTAAAGGGTCTATATATAGGTTAGAAACCATTGGAAGAGGATAAGAATCAAAAACTAACCTTTTCTAGAATTTTTCAGGACGGCGATCCGGATCGGACTTCGGCGATCCGGATTGCAGTAGCGAGACAAACAGTTTCCAGAAAAACAAAGGTTCGGGATCCGGATCGAAGTGCCTGATCCGGATCGTTCATACAATTTCACCAAATACCAACGTTCGGGATCCGGATTGAAAAGCCTGATCCGGGTCGTTCATAAAACATGGTAAAACCAGTGTTCGGGATTCGGATCAAAGGAGGCTACGATCCAGATTGAACTGGTGTATGAACGAACACCCTTCGGGATCCGGATTGGAAAGTCTGATCCAGATCCTGAACATGTCCCATGTCCAGTTTTTGATTTTTATGCAATTAGAAATTCATCCAAGTGTTTCTACACTATAAGAAGTATTCGGATCACCAAAAATAAATAGTTAAACATACCTGATCCTTTTGAATTCTTCTTTCTTGAGATTGAGTTAAATGATCCAACTTTCTTTATCTTCAATCTTCAAGACTTAACCGAATTCACAAAATACGCCAACTCAAAATCCGTAACAAAGATCGCTCATGCGGCCTCACCAACGCCCTAGCACTCGCCCCTGGACGAACCTGTCACGGAGTGGGAAGTCAGTGACCAGAAATAATAATAATAAAAGCAATAAGGGATAAAGTAAGGCAGACCACGGTAAAAACCAAAGCAACCACCCTCCTCAACGTGCAACCAACAGTGAAGAACCCTGTGCAAACCAAACCGGGCACCTCCCCAAGCAACCACACCGAGCACCTGCCTCGGAAACCCCTGCCGAGCACCTGCCTCGGCCGCTAAGCACCCGCCTCGGCATCACCGCTCACACCCCCCACCCACGGGGGCCCCCATTACGTCACCATCACGTGGGGTACACGGGTCAACGTACCACTTTTTCGGAAAAGCACACCCTCGCGGTGGCCAAACCGCCGGTGTGCGTGTAGCAATCTCGAGCCTCGACCGAGCACCAACCTCGGCCAACCAGACCGAGCACCAACCTCGGTAAACCAGACCGAGCACCTGCCTCGGCCATCTCCCAGAACATGATGTATTGTCGAGCACAGCGACCCTTAGTCGCCATAAACGTAGTGATAATAAAAACATAAACATAAACAGGGGTTAGCAACATTTCAACGTGTCAAACCTTTGCTCTTACCAATTGCCCTCGTTTCCCGACTCAAGAACTGTCGGGAGAGGAACCCACCTTTCGACGTCCGACTGGTCACACCGATCACCGTCCTCATCGCTAGCATGCTCCAAACAACCCTACTGTTGTTCGGAGAGCCGAACTGCCCGTCCAGTCTCCCAGCGTGACGTTCATTAAACCGGAGGTCCACGTCACCCCTTACAAGATTTAAATAACACTAACGGAAACATGCACAAAGAGGTTCTAAGGGGTACACACCTGAAACGCGAAGGAGAAGGTGTGCGGAACTCCCGCTAAAAACACTCCCACCCTGTGCCCGAAAAAGCTACAGTAAGTAATAATGTTAAAAACATCGTCGTGGTCAAAAACACTGAAAAACGGGGCGAAACGGGCCACAAACGGAGCTTCTGCACTCTTGTTCTGAAGTCTGGTGCACGGGTCCAGGCGTGGACCGGGTCCACGACGCAGAGGAGGCGGCGGCGCAGACCGGGCTCACCCCGAGAGCGTGCACCAGGAGGAAATGGGCCGGGCCGGTGCACGGGTTGAGCGCGCACCGGGCTCACGCGTCCCCGGTCGCGGCGGCAGCGCCTGGTGCACGCCTATGCGTGGACCGCGCTTGCGGGCCGGGCTGGCGCACGCGCCCGTGCACCGGGTCCGCGCATTCGGGCTGCGGGCACGTGCGCCGGGTGCACGCCAGCCCGGTGGACCGCTCGGTGCGGAGGCGGGTTGGCGCATGCGCTCGTGCGCCGGGTCCGCGCCTTCGGGCCGCGGACACGTGCGCCGGGTGCACGCCGGTCCGGTGGACCGCGTGAGGGCCAGCCGTACGGGATGAACAGTATGTCCCCGTTTTCGCCCTTCGCGGCTCCGGTTGCAACCCCGCGACCACGGCGACTGCGGCGACGACCCCGAGAACACGATAACGATGGCGGCAGCCTCCTGTTTGACAACGGCGGCGGCGGCTTCCCGTTATTAACCTCGCATCGCACGCGACAACGACAAGAAAACCCCACAACGGAAAAACCCAAAAATATGAACCACTCACCTTGATTCGTTGGAGAAGAAGAAAAATAATCGTCCCCTCCTCGCCTCCTTGCTCGATCAAAACCGCGGAAGGGAGCCGTTCTCCTTCCCTCTCCGTGTCTCTCCGCCTGGATCCCAACGCCGCCTTCTTGGAAAGAGAGAAAAATATGAAATAGGGTTTTGGGGTTTTTTTTTTTTTTTCCCGCACCCCCCGGTCGGCTTAAACAATACGAAGAGAAATTAAAGTTAAACCCAGTCAACAAACCTAGCCATTTAAAAATTGAACGAGGGGTCCAGATCTCCTCGGAAAACGTGCCGATCGCCGGCACGCATTCCGATGCACCCAAGTTGATAGAAAACTTCAAAAATTATTTCTGGGAGATCCCGGGATCGGAATTCAAATCCGATCGCTCCACCGTTCACCGTTTTGCGAGCTCTACCACCTAAAAATATCCACAAACCCCGACGTTCAGCCCAGAAATTCTCGAACTTCAACCCCCCCGTTACAACTGAAAAGATTCAATTAGGACCCAAAACGGAAAACCGAAAGGTCGAGGTGCTACGAAAAAAAATAAAATAAAAAGTCCGATCGCAGAAGGATCCCGTCCGATCACCTCGAAAAGCGTGCCGACCACTTAGCACGAATTCTGGTTCACCACTCAAAGGCAAACGCTTTGACCCCCCCATTCCGGGAGATCCGTAAATCGGAATTCGAATCCGTTCGCTTTGCCGTTCTCCGTTTTCCAAGCTCAGACGCAGAAAAATACCCGCGGTCCTGGCCGGTCCATTGCAGAAAACACAGTGAAAAGCTTCCCTACAACTCCGTCACAAAAAGAGGGTATTCAAAAGCATTGGAACGCCAGGACTCTACATCCACAGTGTCCGCGCGCGCGCACGAGCTCCAACCGGGCCCTCCTCAACCGGACAAGCTCCCTGTCGCGCTCACGATCGAAAATCCGAAACTCCGGCGCGAACGCGTCCATCAAGAACTCACAGCCACTCCCTCTCTCTCACTCTCATTCTCCTTCTCTTTCTTTCTCTCCTCCTTCCCTTCACTCTTTTTTCTTTTCTCTAGTTCCAGCTGAGAAGAGAGGAGGAGGAGTCCTTATATAGAGAAGAGAGGGGTCGATACAGTCAACAGGGTGGTTGGGGATGTGAAAATGCTCTTTTACCCTCACTTCCACAAAAATCTGGAGGCTGAGTACCGGTACTCGGGTTCCAGTACCAGTACCTAAACACGAAAATCCCAACCCGAGAGCTATCTCTGATAAATCCATCATTGAGTACCGGTACCCTCAACTGTGTTCCGGTACTCAAGCCAAAATTCACATAAGGTACCGGTACGCACTGTCCAGTTCCGGTACCCAGGGACTTAGAAAACTTTTCCCAAAATTTCCTCAATCCGAAGCTCTCTGTCTGCTATCCCTCTAATCCGTTCCGGTACGCAACCTCGGGTACCGGTACGCAATGCCCTTAAAATACTGATTCAAGCTGGGGCTTCCAAATTCGACGCCGTCAACTCACTTTTCGACCCAAAGGCTTCTGCGTCGATCCGAACCAACCCGAACTCATCTGCAAACACAAATGGAACACGCTCCAGATGATTTCCCCGCACCGTGATATCTTGCGGAGTCGGTACACTATACGAAGTCTCGGTACACTACAAAAGCCGAGTCCAGGGAGCACCCCGATGACCTTCCAGCCAACGTATCGAAGCAAGACCAGCATGCAAGCTCTTACAACGCCCAACACGAATCGGGTCACGATAGAGGCTCGGGCCGTTGGGGGCACCAAGGGACCCAAACAGCCACCCTTGGCGGAGACCAACACCACGACCTTCCCATCAAGGGGCACTGTAGGCGGGGAAAGTCCCCTCGGCTCCCGATGCAGGTTCCCCGTGGCTCACCAAGGGGGAGATAGAAACCTTGGGTGCACGACTGGCCCGAGAACTCCGGATACGGCCATAGCCCAAGCCTTAGCAGAGGAAGGATATCCCCAAGGAGCGCCTGTGGACAATAGACTCGCCGGCGGGCGTGCACTGCTTCGCCTCCAAGGGACCGGCCCGATAGCAGGGGCCAGTCGTGACTAAAATGCAGAAGCGTCGCATACGGAGGATGGAAGCCGACGCCCGCAACAACTGCGTCATGGCCCAGCGACTGTGGCCGGACCCGAGGTAGGGACGACCCATGCATCAGTTTCCGATAGCACCGGTGCATAATGATAATAAGGAAGAAAGCTCTACCGTGCCGCCTCACGAGAAAGCACTGATGTTGAAATCGGTGATAGCCAAGCCGACACGCGAGGCCATTCGGCTGGGATTGGAGGCTCATTTGGAAGCTCTGGAAGCTGCAGTGAGGTGCAGCCAGGAAGCACCAAAGGAGCTTCAGAAGGCTGGGGCATCCGTCAAGCGAGGCCTCAAGAAGGTGGCCCGTCGTGAGAGGTGGCCACCTAGAGATGACGAAGAAAGCATCACCCCATCCCCGGCCAATGTAGGAGCCGAAGAGAAGAGACTGAGGACTGATTCCACGACAGTCGACGAGGATACGACAAAGATTGGGATGGTGTATATCTTGCCAATGTCTTTCATAGCAACGTCTAAAGGGGGCATTGAGGAACATTACTCCGACGACGAGGGTCTGCCGGTGGCTGAGCTCCTATTGACGGAGCAAAAGGTAGAGGCCGAAGTGGTAGTGTTCGAAAAACTATCAACTTTCCAGACTCGATTCATAAGGCCGTTGTACATACAGGCCTTAATTGAGGGACGACCATTTGGCTGTGTAATGGTTGATGATGGGGCGATGGTCAACGTCATGCCCACCGCCTTCTTAGAAAAGATCGGCAAAAGCGAGGAGGAACTCAAGCCGACTGACACGACGATGATCGACTTCACCGGAGGCGGTCAGGCAGTAAAGAGGGCCCTGACGACCGAAATAACGGTCGGTTATAAGACTCTGAGGACCGCTTTTTTCGTAGTGGACGCAGTGAGCCACTACAACCTTCTATTAGGGCGTGATTAGATTCACGCCAATGAGTGCATTCCCTCCACGCTCTATGAAAAGTTATTCCAATGGGTAGGCGACAGAGTGGAAGAGGTCTTGGCCGAAAAGAGGCCGCAAATCGCAGATGTGAGCATGCAGACAATCGGCCATGTAAACTAGGCCGATGAATATCCGGACCAGATTTCATTCATCCGGGTAACCGAAGAGGGGGTGCAAGTAAAGCTCCTCGATGAAACCAGTCGACTAACAGTTGGTGACGGTCCTCCGACCTGGATCAAGTGGTACATAGGGGGGCAATAAACGAGGCCATGTGAATGCCTCAAAGGATGAGCCGGCACAAAAGCCGGCAATTTCAGGATGAGCCTGCACATAAGCCGGCGGTTTCGGCCAGGACGACAAAGGCCGAAGAAGTTAGTGGGTGAGGCTACAACCAGGCCTCAGGAACAGGGTCGGCATAAAAGGCTACTCTTCTATTAAGGATAATCAACTCGAAAGGAAGCCGTTGAGGATTCTACGATAATACTCCCCAAATTACGCTGATAATTTGAATCGGCGCCAAATAATATGGTTTGGAAAGTGTATAAATACCCAAATTATCGAAGAAAAAGGGATCCGGCAACCTCATAAGCCTGGTACCACCCCAGCTTCTTCATATCTTAGGAGTAGGTTAACTTAATTTTTACCGCTTTCCATTACTGCTTTCTTTACTGCTTTTCTAGTAGCCTTAATTGTAATTTCTATCCCTACCTTCTTCCTTGTATCCCCTTCCTAAGCAATATAAAGCATCAATCGGCCAATCAGCCGTGTCTTTTTTGTATCTTATTCTTTAAAGCTATAATCGGCTCCTTAGCCGTGTCTTTATCGTTGTCTCTTTCACCCGATTCGACTACTCTAAGTCGAAACCGGCAATCCCTCTCAACCTCCGTAAACCCAACTCGGCTATCCCAAGCCGAGCGATCGTGAGAGTTACCAGAGGAGAACCCAGCCGAGCGGATCCCTCCTCGGCCCGATCGCTTGATCTGTTGGCACGCGGAGCACTCGATATCTCTGAGGGTCACCCCCAGGGGCCAATCGCGCGCAAGCCACTTTTTAGCCCCAACAACTCCTTGTGTGTACCGTGGGTACCTTGTGCACACAGCGGGTCTGTGCACATGCCATGTAGGCTTTCGTTGGGGCCCGGAGCATGACAGTAGGATTGTAAGGAAACACATGCGCATGTATATGCATTTAATGCAACAAAAATAAATTTTATTTATAAAATGTGATCCAATCATGTATACCTTAATATCACAATATTTATAATATAAGTGTATATGTATCAATATCATCTCGTGTGACATAAAAAAAATTGTTTTCTAATCTAATTTGAAGAAAGGTTTGAATTTCAACCTTTGTTAATTACCGGAATTACTTGACGGTTGATATTGGATCTGAACTTTTGGTTCTTTGAGCCGCACAAGTGTTCAACCTCTATGTGTATCCACATAAGGTTGCTCCAAAATCAATGCTTCACGCAATCACAATGTAATCTTGAAACTCCTTTCGTGATTTCTTGTGTCAATGCGGAGAAGAATTAATACTCAAAATTGTACTAGCAATTTCTTGAGAATTATCTATAATATAGAGACCAATTATTATAGAAAGATTCATCTCTCTTATGATTAAAAGCGAACTCTATATGATTAAGAGGACTTTCTCTTTTTCTCTCACACTTTACTGTAAGTTACACTATCTTGAGGGAGATTACTCACTTTCTTTTATATGCCTAAGAGCCATAAAGAAGAGAAGAGTAAACTCCTCTCATTGTTGGCAAAGAAAAGAGAAAGGAGACTAAAAAAAACCACCACCATAAATAAGAGGAAGTGAACTCCGCTCATTTAATAGGTGGAAACGAGAGAAGGAAGAGAGAGGATGAGGTTTTCTTTTCCTCTTAATTAATGATGCTGTTAATAGGGTGAGTGAACGCTTGAGTTCACTTTCCCTTCTCTCCCATTTTCTATTAATTAATCAAATAATAATTAATATGATTAATTAAATTGAAGAGAGAAAGAGAAATGGTTCTAAGTTTTCTCTCTTCTTTCCTCTATTAACTTACTGCAACTTTTGCATATAAGTTCTCATACCAAATCAAATTTAGTATTAGGTCGCTTCAAACAAATTTTATCTGTTGGTTAGCAAATAAAATCTTACTTTACTACTTTAACAAAATAATCTCTATAACTTCTCCAAACACTCAATCACACACAATTTTTATTATGTGTGACCACATAGGTTCAATTCTATCAGGTAACAAGACGTGACACTAAGCTCCTTTAGTGTCACCTTCGAAATTTCTTTCGATGGACCAAAATATTTTTAGCCCACCTAACTGAGTGTGATTAACTGTCTTTAATCACTCTCGTGGGTCTTACAACGAGTGACATTTAGCAGTACGTTGTGGCAATCCAAATAGAATGATTAGCAAACTAAACCTCTAGGTGTAGTTACCGTGATTAAATCCTTCTATCACTTATCTCGGTTGAGCCAAGACTATGGATAACTCTTCAAATCCCATTACTCAATCATATGCCTCACATGATTAATTACTAATCTTGTACTAATAAACGAAAACTCCTGTCTGTCATGCCTCGAGACCGCAAATTTGGTCGATTCTAAAACACCAACAGACTAGGCAATCGAGCATGACCTCTCCCTACCTGAAGGAACAATGATTATCTCAATCATACGACATACACAACAAGATACATGAATATCAGAGTAAAACTAAACAACACAGGGGTTTTTCGACATTTCGTAGCCAGGTCCAGACCTTGGACCAAAATGCAGTTTTCAACATTGTTTTATTTTTTTTTCCTATTTTCACTCCGGGACTCTGTTTTCATTCCATTTTTCTCCAAATCAAATCCAACATTTCCGAAACTCCTCTTACACATATCAAATACTTCCCAAATCTTCTCACATGGTAAATTTACGATTTTACCCCATCGAAATATTTGAACTTCAAAATACGATTATTCCGCCAAAATCTCTGTTTTCACTCTACGGAGTTCCAATTATCTTCCAATCGTTTGAGAACCTTGGGAATACTTTTTGGATTTATTTACAGTCATTTCTTGATTATTTTTAGATTGATTGGTCAAAGTCTAATATTTTATATTTTCGTTTTCACGTCGAACCGGCGCCAAAAACACTCCAACTAGCTTGGAACTTCACTAGGACCATGGGAGCAATCCTTCAAGCCTATTTTCATCAAAATTCTGCAAATTTGCAAAAGTCTAGGTCATTACAGTATAAACATCCATGTGATTGTTCGTAGTTGGTCACGCTCAGTGAAATTGCTCTCGAACATTCACATGTATGCTTGCACTATTGTCACCACACTAATGACTGGAAACTTGCCATCCTATAAGGGAAGCACAGTATACAATGATCTAACCGAATTTATCATCGTCCTTGTGACAATCCTATGATCGGGAGCATTTAAGAATTAATTATAGAAAAACATGTCTCAAATTCCTAATATCTTAGGAATATAATTCTTCTACCATTAATTTTATGGATGATTCATGTATGCATTTGGCAATAACATTAATGAATAAATACTAATTTATTAATTTTAATAAAAGGTACAATGTCACGCCCCGGGGTCGAAACTGCGACCCGGGCTCGCCAACAGATCCGCCGCCTATACAGAACCCCGCATAGGCGAAGCGTCTAACCTACAAAGAAAAATATACTACAGCTAAACAGATATCAGAACTGTAAAACTCTATCAAACATACAATATCCATCTCCCAAAAGATCAACATACAATAACTGGAAATAAAGATACAATACCCATCTCCCAAAAGATCAACATACAATATCCTCATATACAAAATCCAGAACTCAACAGGGAGGGCAATCTAAAATAATACGTCAGTGTACAGGGTCACAGTACAAGTCATATCCTCACTACAATAGTCTCTCAAAAGCAGAAATAAAACTAATCTACTGAATGTACCATAGATGACTCTACAAAACAAAGGAGAGGAAAGAAAAAGGAATGGGAGAACCCCCAACGGGTGTGAGAACTACATCAACACGTAGTTCTCAGTGGGTACCGCCACCAAGCCTGATGGTCTGCCCACTAAGTCTACTAGAGGCATAAGATAACAATGCAGTAAAAACTGAACCAGAAAAGCTGGAGATACTCTACAGCTACCATGCCTCTAACTAAATGCTCAATGGTGGTACAGATGAAAATATATGCAACTACTCGCACCCAAGGTACTCAATCGACCCAATCGAACTGACTGCCTCATAGGGTCCAGTCAAGCCTGCGCCCACCTACTGCCACACATCCACAAGAAGATGGGACTTACGTAGGGCGTCCGTGACTGCCAAAACTGGCCCAGCCAGAGGGACTGCGTCGACAAGTCGCGATACAAAAGTAACAGGCCCACTCCGGACGGGGCACTCGAGGGGCGCGACCCCACCGAGAAAAAAGGTATCCGCGCATCTCTATCAAGCTCAAAGTGGCTCATGCATGCTATAATCAAAATCCACGCTCACTCTCAGAACGGAAGGACTCAAGATCCTCTAACATCTCGCACGTCGGTCGGAGTACTCTCGACAACTCAGCTAACCAGCTCTCACGAATCTCGAGACACTAACGAACTCAACCAACTCGTGGCACAAAACACACTAGCTGGAGGTACTCCACAGCCGGGACCACCGTCGACTCAACGGCTCCCAAAACGAAACACCCAACTCGCCACGCTAAACACACAGGCTGGAGATACTCCACAGCCGGGATCGACCCACAACTCAGGGCTAACAAAACTGGTCGGACGACACTCAACGACCCAGTACCACCGTCAACCCAAACGGTTCCCAACAACACTGACCGAAAGATACTCGACCGCCCGGGACCACCGTCTACCCAAACGGCTCCCAACAACACTAGCACAGGTCTAAACTCAACTACCAGACTCCACTCAGCCCCCAGGCACGAGTGCAACAATGTCCCACAGAAACCTGACCACTCGGCCCACTACCCGGGCGAGGAAAATCTATGTCCAGGAAAAGATGCAAAGTGTGGGATGTCTAAGGCATAAAAGAACCTAGCCCAAGTGAAGGTTCTCTACTAGTCATCATCATGACATCCCATATCGCAATTCTCTTAAACATAATATGGATATTATTCATTCGATTCTCAAAAAAATACTGATACTAAGCTTACCACTCCATCACATACATGGGTACAGTAGCATGCGATTATTCTATCAGATAGAATTAGAGAACCGTCCACCGGTTCTGGAGACGAAGCAACCCACCTGAATCGCTTTCCGCAGGCAAAGCCGAAGTTGGTGAAGTGCGTAGCCACTTGCTAACAAAATCTGTCGGAACCGCACCCTCGGTACACATTCGTACAAGCCTCTGCTCAAACCAACATCACAGCCAACAATCAATCAACACCAAAAATAGCCCTCGCTGTTTTTACCAACCAGCGCAGAAAAAGGGGATTTTCACCTACGTGCGGTCCTCCGAAAAATACAAAAAAACCACCGTTGTGATCCTCACGACGAGTAGATACAAATCGAGTACTTATACACCTTATTCCGACAATTGTAGGCCAAGAAACAATTAGAACATCGCCGAAAGCTAAAACCTTCACGAACACAAGCTTGCAGAAAATCAGTCCCAAAGAAGCTTAATTATCACCTTCGAAGAGTCCTCCAAAAATTCCGATAAAAATACGGGTGCATTCCTCTCGAAGTGTAGATGTTGATCGAGTCCTCATACGTCTCGTTCCGATGCCCGTAAATCGAGAAATCCCAACAATACTCCACCGCTGTCCAAAACCTCACAGCAGTACAAGGTGTCAAAAGATACCTCGGGAACCATGCCAAAAACCCAAAATGAGGTGAAGTGATCAACACAGAAATCAAAGGAGTACCTCTCATGAACGTGCTGCCGCAAAAATCAGCTCAAAAGTCCATCGGGATAGCTCAGGGAGTCTTGCGCACTGAAATGCGATGGTAGAAGCCAAAATCGAAGAAGCGTCGCAGTGCACCGCGTCGCAGAAAACGCCAATGTCGCGGCCTCCAAAAAATCTGGGAATCCATCAAAGGGTGGAGGAGAAGGAGAGAAAGAACTTCTCTTAAGGGTGCCACAGCAGGGGAACTCGGGAAAAAGCACGAAAGAACGGCCAAAGGGGGTTATATATAGCCAAAACAAAACAAATCAAAAAATACCACATGGGTCCCCACATTCGGGCGCCCGAAATAGATTCGGGCGCAAACAGTGCCCCGATCTGAGCCGTCCATCCAGCGCCCGGATCCACCAGGATGCACCACGTGGCCCCCGCACAGCAAACAACTAAAGCGGCCAACCCGCTCGCGACACGTGGCTGAGCCCCGCGCTACTCCACCCGAGTCAACGCCTCAGTCGGCGCGCCCACGTGCGTGCACGCCACGCTGCCGGCGCCCACACCGCGCACGCAGCCCGAGGCACCTGCTGCATCCGCTCCGTGGATCGCGCCCAGTGCACCGTCCAACCAAAAGCTGCCACGTATCCAACCACGCCAATAGGAAGACGCCACGTGGCACACCACCCACGCTGCACCGCGCACCGCGCCTGTTCTACTCCTTGCGTGGACCGAGCGCACATGGACCGGCCAACCAGCGACCGCCATGTGGCCCCGCCCCGGTCCATGCACCCGGCCGCATGACCCCGTGGACCGCGCCTGCTGCGCCAGCCAACCGGGAGCCGCCACACGTCCAACCCCGGTGCACGCCTCGCCCTATGGACCGCGCGGTCCACGCCTCTGCCCGTGACGCTGCCCGCGGCTGCTCCGCCGCCTGCCCGTCGCCGCCGGCGCTGCCCCAGCTGCCGGAACAGTGCCCCAAGCCTCAAAATTCGTGTTTGGGCATCCGGGCTCCGAAAAATTCAAGTAAATAGTCCATTTCCATCGTTTTCGCGCACTGAGTCCAAATCCGATGTCCGTTTTGCCCAATTCCACTTCTAAAATTTGCCGAAAGCATCCAGAAAAGTATTCTTATTCCAAATTTTGTGCTGAGTCTAATCCTGAGGTCCGATTCGCGCGCAAACACCTCTAACACAAAGCAAAGGCCTCCAGAAGTTGCCAGACACTCTACAAAAACTCTGTGGAGACCCGGGTCATCACATACAATGATACTAACCCTATAAGTTGTGTCACCGATTGGCTTATAGGGCGTATAACTAACAAGGGTATCTCTAACACCCACGTCATTGAGCATCTCGTATACAAATTTGACTGTGAACCTTTGCCCCTTATTCCACCGCCAACATATATTGTTATGTTTATCCTCAGTATGAAAGTTAGAGAGAAAATCCTTAAACTCTCGAATTGCCAATCCGAGCCGATGGCCTTTTGTTTCGTTCCCATTTAGCTCTACTTTATCGAAAAGCTAGGGCAGTAGGGACTGTTGTGAGATTCTACCATAATACAATATGTTGATGGGCTTGATTCAAAGTAAGTCAGATTCAGTTAGAATATCTACCATCATTTTATGAGAAGGGCTCGTTCATGATGGTCAGGTCCTTAACCTCTAATCCTCCATCCTTCTGGCTATTACACACACTTTTCTAGGCTACCAAGTTTGCTCCACTTTTTGCATCTAGCCATCCTTTTAAGAAGAAGTTCCTTCTTAATGCCTAGATACATCTAGTTATCCATTTTGGCGCCTTAAAAACTAAAAAGGAGTGGAGTGGTAGATAGGACAAGACTGAATTTACAAGTGTCAAGATGCCCCCATGAAAAAGTAATTTTTTTTGCCACCCGTCACTATTTAATTGCACCTTGTCAATAATCCGTACCCATTCGCTCTTCGTCAAAGTTTTATTACACAACAATGCTGAAATTTTGGTACTTGCTTTGATACAAGATGTTGAGAATCCGCAACTTGCTCTAATATCAACTGATGTAAATTCAGTACTTGCTTCGATACCGGTTGTTGGGACTTCGCAACGAAAGGGTCTAATCAGATTTTTACTATAAACCTATCTCCTCATCAAATGCTAGAACAACCACAAACGAGAAAAAACCAAATAGAAAACATCTCTTTTCGTGCACACGTGCACTAGGTGCTCCGAACACGACCAACTCTCTCTCTTTATTACGGATGACCACCATCCATACATCTCTAGAGCTTCTTACTTAGCCGTACTATGCACCTCCAAAATAGTAGAACCTATGCTATAGATATAGCTTACATCAAAAAGCTACCCAAATTATAGTCTGATTAGATTTCTACTCTTATTAATATTTAAATCCTAATCAATATAACTTTAATAGATTTAAATATTTATCCTAATCTAACTAGGATTCTATTGGAAATCTAACCAAATTCTAACAATCTCCATTTTAGTTTGATTTATAGCCTTTAACTATTGGGTCAAGCTCACCATTCAAATTCCACATTGATTTTATCTCCTTCGTTCTATGTCACCGCATCCTCCGCTCTATCTCGTGCGACTACACCTTTGCGAACTTTTGGAACTCAAACTATTTTATTTTCTGTCTTGATTGTGCTCCTATTCAGAACGTATAAGTTCTCGATCTTGTTCACCTCGTACACGGCGTGATCTCATTTTCACACCCTCATAGCAGCAGCACCAGAAGCTAAAAAATTACAACCCTTCGAGTCTAACGCACCTATTGAGACCAGATTTTTCTGCCATAGGAGGGAGTGACATATGTCGTTAACATTCGGCTGAAAGACATCGGCTGACGGAGGAGTGAGTCAACCGAAGAATGATCCAGGCTATCTCAGTCACGTGGGAACACAGCACTCGACATACGCCATCGGCTAAAGACATCAGCCGATAGGAGAAGCACCGGAAGAAGATCCCCTGCCTCAGCCAAAGTCGATTTTGACGACCACCGGTGTCACGCCCCGAGATTCAAAAGTGAGTAATTTTTTTTTTTTATTATTTAAAATCAGAGTTTAAAACTTGATTTCTCCAAGGCGTGAACAGACCGCCACACATATAGAAAAGTCTCTGTACCTCAAACAGAGCCTTCCCTATATGTGCTCGGCTAACAGATACAGTCAATCAGAGTAGATACGAGATAGCTATACTAAATAAGTTCTACTCTATTACAACCACAAGGTTCATAAGTTAATACATCCAGATCTCAAAATGGAAATATCAGTTATATAGTTTTACTAAAACAAAAGGGGTACATCCTACCAGGGAGAATCTAACACGCGTCCTCACACAGAACGTCCAAAGGTCCCCGCACCCGAAGGTCCTGAAAAACAGTCACCCGAGGGTGTGAGACACACATAAGTGTATCCCAGTGGGAACGACGAGCCGGGAAATAGCAAGCCGTACCTACTGGATACAATAATAAGCGAAAACAGAAGTAGGATATATTGAAGATCAATGCAAGTATATAATCTAAGAAGATCAAACATAGATCAATAGAACAGGGTATGCATATATAACACAATCATACTATGCATGATAAATCTATAGCAGATATGAAAATGCAGATAATCAAACAAGCAGGAATATCAAGAAGGTGCATCAAAGGTAGTACCACGAATATACCCAATCAAATGCCACTTTTGGCCACAAGGGCCTTAGGCTAAACTGCTATGGAGCATAAGACCTCAGGCTAAACCACTTTTGGTCATTGGGGCCTCAGGCCTAAAGCCACTTTTGGACACCCTGCAAGCTATCATAACCCCACTGGGCTCACGGGTCAATCAGACCTCTCTACCGGTAAAGAACACCGTGACGGTGGCCAAACCGTTGGTGTGCGCGACTGAAAGCTGGCTCGACATGGCGATCATATTGCTGATGCTCGAACCATGGTCCACTGACCATATAGACGGCAAGAAGCCGAGGAAAATCCCCACCGGGATACAAGTATAACATGCCGCATACTGAAGTAGTATCTCCTATTCTAAATATGCAATGAAGAATAGAGACAGGTATAGAACTATGCTAGTGACCAATCAAGCATGGCATGTGTCCACGAAATGCATATCTACTGCTGAAGAAGCATGATATATCTCAATATGATAACAAGCAACTGCTGGAATATAAGCATGATATATCTCAATATGATAACAAGCAACTGCTGGAATATAAGCATGATATATCTCAATATGATAAACAAGCAACTGCTGGAATATAAGTATGATAGGCAAAACAACCAAGTACCAAAGGGGTCCGTCCTACTACGGTACCCGTAGGGCCGATCTAATAAAACGCGGACCGAAGATAACCCACCTTAAGGTAGACGGTCGCGATAACCACAAGACAGATCACGGGCTGGCTTCTGATGACTGGGGCCTACAACAACACCAAATGACAACTCAGGATCTACCAAATCCTCAATGTGCAACAAGCGCGAATCGACCATTTCGTCGATTATCGCATTATTAAGCATATTTAGCTTTTCAAGAACCCCGGGAAACCCACCGAAGGGTCGATAATGTTTTAGAACATTCATCTAGCTTTTTCACATTGTTACAATTGCAGCAAGCCCCTCGAGCTTATCCAGAATGCATTTTATACACTAAATAAACCCCATTTTGGCTCGTTCTCTTAAACGGAGAATCATTTTTTACGAGCCGCCACCTCCAGTAGGTGACATTCGATTTGCTGAACGCCGTGCTCACTCATTTTCAGCAGCACGATACCCGAGGAAAACTTCGGGCCATGAATTTCTTCTCTATCCTAGTCGAAACGCATTTTCGTTTCTTTGGCTCATCAAAACCCAAAATAAACGCGAGCATCGCGTCCAGTGACCCCAAATTAGCCAGGAGTACACTGCTGCAACATCTCAAACAGACCCAAACACTATTTACTAGTAACTATTGCATTTGAGCTTGGTTTTAACACAACTTTGAATCTATACATTTTCAGACAAAACTTCCTGAATCAAGTAGTCTCTGGACAGTGACAGGACCCCAGGGCTTGCCCTAGTTGCAGCCCAGGTCTGCTGGATCACCCAGATCCACATCCTTGCACTCACACAAGTTCACAATGCACCAAACATTTGTCCACACAGATCCAGCTTGATCTGAAGTGAGCATCAAGCTCAGGGGACATTTGTGAGCAAGTTTGATATTCAACTTGAAACCTAATTCCACTATTTCCTTTTTTGTGGCATTTTCACAAACAAATGGTGTGCACCATTTCTAACAACGCCCACAACCCAACCCAAGGTTGGATCTCTGCATTCACAGTACCAGACCCTGCAAAACTTGAGGGAATAAACTCCTCCAGGTTGCAGGAACTTTTCCAGCAACCTGGAACAAGCTCAACACCCAAGTTGGCCACAAGCTCGGGGAAGAAGATGACCCCCTTGGCTTTGAAATTCGTGACCAGCAACCCAGGGCATCTAGGATCAAATGACTTGACCAATTGGGTGCCAAATCACTCTGGTAATCTTTCTGTGCCTGTGCCCGGCGACAGGGCACGGCGGCGGCGCGGCGGGGCCAAGCTCCACTTCGAGCTCCAACACCATTAATGGTGGATTTCGGCAGAGGCTACTTGGAGTCCTCCAACTTGGATGGAATTGTTCCTCTAGTCCATAGGAAGCTTCCCGACCTTCCCTTCCCGGTCGGAGTTGGCCGGAGCGCCAGCGACCATGTTTGGTCTATTCTTGGGTCAACAATGGCCGCCACCCTTCGATGCTGCATGGACAGCATGCAAGTGCATGGATGCACTCCTTACACACCCAGCAACACTTCTGGGCAAGTGGCCGGCGGCGGGGAGGCGCGCCGGCGCCGGAGCAGCAAGCTCGGCCAAGTGCAACAAACCCGATAACTAGGGTTTCGATCTGCAATCGATCCACTCGATCAAACTCCACCAAATTTGGTGGAGTTGATCCCCATCTCCTACAGTCCAAGCCCATGATTTTGGTTCCCGATTTGGTCCACTGGTTGCCAGGAAAAACTGCGGCGGAGCACGGCTAGGTTTCCGGCCATCTATGCTCCCGCCGGCCAACCAGACTGCATGGGGGGCTCGGGCTGTGCAGAGAGTATCCTAAGGACATAGGGAATCTACTGCTAAGGGTCTCGGGCCCAGAGAACCATTGGTTAGGGTGGTCTCACCTTGGCCGGAGTTGATGAAGAAGGAGGAAGCCGGTTCTTGGTCCCTTCACCACGCGCGGCCACGGCAAGTGCCCAGGATGCTCCAGAGATGCCAAGGAATCCTCTGAGCACTTCAGATCCAACTTTGGACAAATTTGGTTCCAACCTTTTCCTCTCTCTCTCTCTCCCGAGTTCACAACAATGGGATTTGACTCCTCGGCCACCCTGCACTCTGGGCTTGGTCTGGGAGACTTAGAGGAGGTTGAAGCTTCGGAATCCACCCCAAAACCCTTCGTGCTCTGGCCCAGGGCAGTCCAAGAGGCAAGCAACATTAATGCAAGATTCTTTGCAAAATAGCCTCAACCCGGTTCACACTCAAAACCTAGGCTCCGAGCTCTGCACAGTAGGTGCAAAATGCACCCAACACCTTCACATTTAATCCCCTAATTATTTGGTACACAAAACATATAGGTTTTATAGAAAATATTGATTTTTCTAGATGTTTTACGCAATTCGAGAAAATCCGCTCGACGAAATACGAAATGGACTTTGCCACGACGTCCGACTCGTCGAGACCTTCAAGATAGGCTATTCATTTGCTTGATTTGGTGCACAAATGAATTCTCGGGCCATCTTGTTCTATATGTCACAATCCGACGCACGCACTCCGATGCACCCGGATCGCCAAACGCGAAATCCGTCAGTGCCATTGCGCTCAGAACGTCGAAATTAGTTAGGTTTGACTACTCATACCCCTATATCAAGGTTTCAAACGGCGAAACAGCCGTTAGTGGTCGAGAGGGGATTAAAACTAGAGGTTACTATTCACAACTTAAGTTGTGGGGCCCGCAGTTTCTTCGCTGATTTCTGGAAGATCCGACCGTCGGATCGAGAACATATGAATATGAATTTTTCATGTTTCAACGAGACGGTCGCAATAATGAACTCGGATTTTCGAGATCAGACCCCGATCAAAAATCGATATTTTTGGGGCTTAATTTACTTATTTTCTGCAATTCATAAATCCAGAAATTTATTTAAATCCTTTAAAATTCACGATTACTACAACCGGGCCGCTCCAGTCAAGCGACGAAGAAGGCGAAAGTTAGGGCCGGCCTTCGGTGGCTCGAGATGAAAAAGGGAAGACCTCGAAAGAAAAGTGTACGAGATTTGGGGCGCGAATCTTGTAACAGCTCCCAAAACGGCAAGCGGTGCCCTGCAATGGAAAGCGCCGAGGATCACGCTTCGGCGCAATAATTAGGGGATGAATCTAAACGAAAAAAATGACTACTATTCTATTAAAGAGAATCGATTCAAAAAAAAGTAGTTGATGATTTCCCAATAATTCTTCCGAAAGAACGGCAATCATTCAAATCGGCGATTATACACGTGGTGTGGGAATGTATAAATACCCGAACCATCGAAGAATAAGGAGTCCTGCAACCTCGTAAGCCAAGACCACCGCCCCGATTTTTCATATCTTTCATGTCTGTATTTACTGCTTTCCTAGATAAATTTATCGCATTTTCTAGGAGTAGATTACTTATAATTTCTACCCCTTTCCTCCTCCTTGTATCTCCCTTCTAAGCAATACAATTCTTAATCGGCTCCTTAGCCGTGTCAATTATTTGTCTCTTTTCTCTAAGTCGACTACTCTAGGCCGGACTCAGCCTTTCCCCGCCTCTATATCCTAATTCGGCTAATCTAAGTCGAACGGTCGTGAGAGTTGAGTGAGGAGAATCCAACCGAGCAGATCCCTTCTCGGCCCGATCGCTTGATCCCTAGGCACGCAGCGCATTCACATTCAGAGGGTCAAACGAATACCCCCGGGGCCGATCGGGGACCAACATTTTCGGCCCCAACAGCGCCTAATAAAATCAAATTCAACTTCAAACCAAGAACATGCCACACACTTATCAACATCCTCATGAGCCCATCATACATCTGAATCTTCACAAATACCGACTCCCAAAACTTTGCATGTTGTCCTATTCCCCATTAGAATCTTTTCACTCTTAATTGCCTTATAGGTGGCAAAAGACTCATTGTCTGATCAGACATGAAAGGAACATGCCAAATCGTGCACCCACGTATCAGCTGAAACTTTAGCACCACTGATCGCCGCATACAGCACATCAAAATTGATCACCTCCAATTCTGTCATCTGCATCATTACTGATGTCTTCTCATCATCCTGGTCCATGGCAGGTTTCCCCTTTTGCTGGTTCAACTCCAAATTATTCTAAATTTTTTGACAATTGCACTTTGTGCCTTTTCTATGGCAGTAGAAGCACTCCACCTTGGATAACGACTTCTCTATCTTTCTTTGGTCACTGATGTTTTCACCTTCTTCTTTGCTTTCACCACCAGAGCTATATCCTGGCTTTGCATGGCAAACTCTTGAGCCATCTTCCGCATCTTATTAGAGAGAAACGTCGCCGTGACTACCTCCACGCTTATGGTCTCCTTGCCATAAAGCAACGTGCCAGTAATGAAGATAGTAAAATCAGCATCTTGTCCTCACCATCCTGATTGACTACGATAGTGGTCAGTTAGGCCACCAATTTGTTGAACTTTTTCAGAAGTTTGTGTAGATTCGTTGCTTCTTGCATCCGCAAGGTAAACAGCCACTGCTTCAAATACAACCTGTTTGTTAGGGATTTGGTCATGTAACGATATTCTAATTTCTTCCACAACTTCGTCGGTGTCGACTCGCTAACTACATTGTAAAAAATCTCTTATGTTAACAATAGATGAAGTGTGCTCAGCACCTTCCACTCGATTTTCTCCCATGCTGCATCTGTGACCTCTATCGGCTTCACCTCCTTCCTATTCAACATATAGTTTAATTCCTGTTGTATCATAACTGCTCAAACTTTAATCTGCCATAAGCCAAAATTGTTCTTACCATCGAACTTGTTGATTCAGAACTTCGTGGCCATCACCATCGATCTCTCCCGAGGATCAACAACCTTAAGCTCCAACACCAATTGCTAAAAATCTGGTACTTACTCTAATACCAAATGTTAAGAATGCGCAACTCATTCTGATACTGACTACTATAAATCCGGTACTAACTATTATAAATTCGATACTCACTCCGGTAACGATTATTGGGATTTTGCAACAAAAGCATCTGTTGGGGACGAAAATGTCAATTGCCGATCGGCCCTGAGGGTGTTCGTTTGACCCTCTGAATGTGACTGCGTCGCGTGCCAAGAGATCAAGCGAACGGGCCGAAGAGAAATCTACTCGGCCGGGTACTCATCACTCAACTCTCACGACTGTTCGACTTAGATTAGCCGAATCGGGATTTAGAGGTGGGAAAAGGTTGAATCTAGCCTAAATTAGCCAACTCAGATAAAAGAGACAAATAATTGACACGGCTAAGGAGCCAATTAGGAATTGTATTGCTTAGAAAGGAAATACAAGGAGGAGAAAAGGGATAGAAATTACAAGTAATCTACTCCTAGGAAACGCGGTAAATTTATCTAGGAAAACAGAAAATGCATATATGAAAGATATAAAAAAGTAGGAGGGTGGTCATGACTTACGAGGTTGCAGGACCCGTTCTTCTTCGATAGTTTGGGTATTTATACATTCTCCGAACCATATTTATAGGCGCTGATTTGAATTATTGGCGCGAAATGGGGAAAGCCTTCATGAAATCCTCAACTATTTTCCTTTGAGTCGAAACATTCTCAAATAGGATAACAGTCGCTTTCCCATGCAGGTTCATCCCCTAATTAGCACGCCGGAGCAAGATCTTCGGCGCTTTCCAATGCTGGATGCCGTTTGCCGTTCGAGAATTAGTTACAAGATTCGCGCCCCAATCTCGCATTCCTTTCTTTCAGAGTCTTTCCTTCTTCGGCTCAATTAACCGAAGGTTGACCCTGACTCCGCCTTCTTCGTCTTTTGACTGGGGCGGTTTGAGGTCCCTCTTTGGTCGAAGTTGTTCCTGAATGAGGCGATCATCTTCTTATCGGCTGCTTTTCCTATCGGCTAATACCTTCACCAATGGCATATATCGCGTGTCGCGTCTTTACGTGACCAAGTCGGGTCCTGATCGGGTCGCGGACCCTTCTTCAGTTGCCCCTCTCTTCCGTCGGCTGATACCTTCGTCCAATGGCATGTGCTTCGTGCTATACTATTACGCGCCTAAGACTGGTCTTCACCAAGACATGGGTCTTCTTTTTCTGACTCATCCTCTTATCGGTCGACGCCTTTAGCCGATGGCGGGTACCACGTGTTGCTCCCTTAAAAGATGGAAATTTTGGACTCAACAATATCCAATTAGATTTTTATCGTAAACGAGTCTCCTCAGCAAATGCTGGAAGAATCACAAAAGAGAGAAAATCAAATGAAAAAATATACAATTGAAATAAAATTCACTAAGTAAGAAAAGAATTACATCCGACTTCTCTTCTATATGTTACGGAATTTGAGTTGGCGTAGTTTCGTGAAAGTCTCAAGTCTTGAAGATTGAAGGTGAAGAAAGTTGGATCATTTAACTCAATCTCAAGAAAGAAGAATTCAAAAGGATCAGGTATGTTTAACTAAAGATTTTGTGTGATCCGAATACTTCTTGTAGTGTAGAAACACTTGGAAGAATCTTTCATTGCGTAAAAATCAAAAACTGGACTTGGGACATGTTCAGGATCCGGATCAGGTTGTTCGATCCGGATCCCGAAGGTGGTTCGTTCATACACCAGTTCAATCCGGATCGTAGCCTCTCTTGATCCGGATCCCGAACACTGAGTTTACCATCCTCCTTGAACGATCCGGATCAGGCTTCGCAATCCGGATCCCGAACGTTGATGTTTGGTGAACTGTATGAACGATCCGGATCAAGCACTTCGATCCGGATCCCGAACCTTCGTTTTTCTGGAATTGCCTGACTCGTTACGACGATCCGGATCACAGCTAATCCGATCCGGATCGCCGTCCGTAAAATTTCCAGAAATGTTAGGTTTTCGATTCTTATCTCCTTCCTAGGGTTTCTAACCTATAAATAGACCCTATGACTCTTTTTCTAGGGTTAATCCAAATAGCCGTCATTTTCATATATCATCTTATACGGCTCTAGATCCACCTATAGAGAAGAAAGGAAATCATTAGAGAATACTCTATGTTTCTTCATCTATATTGATTAGTTTGATTCTAGGTTTTCATACTCACATCTTGAGTTGAATCAAACTAATGAATACTTAGATGGTATTTCCGATCTATCTTTGATCTAAGTATTCGGCGGATCATCACCACCAAAAATAACGATTTACCCCAAAAATCGGCGCGTGGATTCGCGTGTCCTTGTGGATTCAAGGTTCAACCGCTCTCGTGGATTCGGAGCGAGGCACATTCGTGGATTCGAAGGGTGCTATTGGGTGAAGATCGTGGATTCGGTCGGACGTCGTGGATTCGACGTTGGACGCCGTGGATTCGGCGTTGGGCGCAGATCGTGGATTCGAGAAGCGTCGCGGAGCGAGCGGAGAAGATCCTCTAGGAGCGTATGGAAAAGGTTGAGTCGTAAGTGTGTACGGTAAATCACCTTGTACGTGTTTTAATTCTAGTGGATTTCTACCGTGTTATCGGTCCCGTGGTTTTTTACTCCGGTGATGGAGTTTTCCACGTAAAAATCTTGCGAGTTATTTTTTATTTCCGCATTGGGTTTTTATCGCAACGATTTTGAGTGTTTATACGTTTACACCTATTCACCCCCCTCTAGGTGTTTTTTTCCCCTATTTAGATCCTTATTACATATAACCCAACAAGTGGTATCAGAGAAGGAATAGGGTTGTAAACAATGGTTGAAGGTGGAAACATCAACCGACCCCCGTTCTTTGATGGAACAAATTATGCGTACTGGAAAGTGCGGATGAAAGCCTTTTTAGTTTCCATCGACGAACGGGTGTGGCAATCAATTGAATTAGGATGGTCTAATCCAACTGAATTTATTGGTGATGTCCACACCTTAAAACCTAGGTCGAAATGGACCAAGGAAGAGTTAGACTCATCTTCTTACAATGGCAAGGGAATTAATGCTATTTTTAATGCCTTATCTCAAACTGAGTTCTCTCGCGTCTTAGCATGTGAGACTGCGAAAGAAATCTGGGATGTTCTTCAGGTTACACATGAGGGAACTAACCTCGTGAAGATTCAGAAACTGCAAATGCTTACGAGCAAGTTTGACTCTATCTTGATGGCAGAAAATGAATCTTTCACGGACTACTATACACGATTGCAAGACATCGTAAACTCATGTGCTAACCTGGGAGAGAAGATTCCAGAATTTAAGATTGTAAGAAAGATCTTAAGAACTCTTCCTGAACGATTTCGCCCAAAGGTTACTGCCATTGAAACTATTAAACACCCGGACGAAATACGTGTAGAAGAATTAGTTGGTGCATTACAAACTTATGAAATGACATTAACTACTAACAATTCTTCTGGAAAAGCATCCTCTTCTAAGTCTTCAGGTTATGCGTTGAAAACAACTAAGGAAGAAGACATGGATACATCCTCCTCAGACGATGACGAGAACCTTTCTATGGAGGAATTTGAGAAGCAACTCGCTCTCTTGACAAGGAAGTTTCGCCGCAACTTTCCAAGGGGTAATTCAAGTAAATCTCCATCCTTCGGAAAGTCGAACAAAGGCAAGGGTACTTCAAGTTACAAGTCAAGAAAGCAAGAGAACTTCTCAAAGGATAAGAAAAGTTCAGAGGGACAACTACAATGCTTCAAATGTCGAGGCTACGGCCACATTGCAACGGAGTGTCCCAACAAGTATCCGGCAAAGAAGAAGGCGATGCAAGTCGTCACTTGGGATGACAACTCAACGTCAAATGAGTCGTCTTCGAGTGATGAAGAAAAGAGCTCCACGGCATTCCACGCGTCCGTATCTTCACCCTTCATGTGCTTTATGGCAAGTACATCCGAGTCGTTGTCCAACTCCACTGTTGAAAAGATTGCAACGGACAATGAATCGGATGATTCGGAAGGTGAAGATCTTGCTTTAGCCTATCACAGACCTTTACGGGATTCAAAGAAACCGGCTAAGCAAAACAAGGGGTTGAGAGGGAGATTGCAGGATCTCGAAGAAGAAGTAAAAAGGGTAACTTCTCTCTCGACCGATCTTGAAGTGGAAAGGGATAATTTGATAAGAGCAAATGTTTCCCTTCAAGAGTCCAATGAGCAACTCGAGAAGAATTATATAGATATGGTGAACAAAGCGAACTACTTCTTGAAGCTCTACGGCGAGGCCCGACGGGAAAAATTGGAAATGACAGAGACCATTTGCCAACTCAAGGATGACTTACAGCAATTTTCTTCTGGAAGGAGTAAGTTGGATAAACTTCTTGGTCTTGGTCAAACAAACAAGTTCGGCCTCGGATACACTCAATCTGGAAACAGTCCAAGTTCGAGTGGGACAGTCTTTGTGCCTCAGTCGGTATCTCCTCCTCCGACACCGGAATTCATGACAACCAACGACAACAAGCCTACTTCATCTTCTTCAGAATCGTCAAGCACAAAGGTATGTTTTCGTTGTAATTTTGCAGGGCACATTGAAAGAAATTGCAAGATTGGAGCTCAAAGATCAAATCAACCACATCTTGCAACTGCTACCAACAAGTTCACTCCCCGGAATTCAAAGAAGGATTTTTCAAAAGAAAAGAACGTTGGTAGTACTCCAAACAAGACGTTGACAAAAGAAAAAGATCAATCAGACAAAACGTCTTCATCAAGGAAAATTTCTCAACCATTGCCGACATACTCCAAAACTCAAAAGGTTTGGGTATGCAAAGGTGAAATCCCTCCTTGTCTTTAATCATTCTACGATTAAATGTTGTGTAGTTTATGTAGACTATTTTCTTTCTTTCTTTTGGCCGACCCGTCAACCATCTTTGGGAGGTAAATGGTATATTTTTTTATTGGTTGATGATTTCTCTCGGTATTCTTGGGTAGCATTTTTAAAAGAGAAAGCTGATACTTTTGATTCTTTTCACGAGATCTGCCTTCGTATTATGATTGAAAAGAATGAAAAGATCATTCGTGTTAGAAGTGATAGAGGTGGAGAATTCATTAATTCAAAATTCATTGACTTTTGTACTTCAAACGGTATTAAGCATGAATTCTCTGCACCCTATACACCTCAACAGAATGGTGTTGTCGAGCGCAAGAACAGGGTTGTTCAAGAGATGGCGCGTGTGATGCTTCATAGCCGGAATTTACCGCTATATTTTTGGGCTGAAGCTGTGAACACCGCTGTCTATGTCATTAATCGTGTGTTCTTGCGCCCGGGAACGTTAAATACACCATATGAACTATGGTGTGGTAGAAAACCCAACATCAAATATTTTCGCATCTTCGGGAGTCGGTGTTACATTTTACGTGACCATGAAAACCTTGGAAAGTTTGACTCACGAAGTGATGAAGGGTTTTTCTTGGGGTATTCTACTAATAGTAGAGCATATCGAGTATTTAACTTGGAATCTAAGACGATCGTAGAATCTATAAATGTTAAAGTAGATGAAGCTTTTCACTTTGCATCTGAAAAATCTACCCTCGATATTTCTCTAGATGATGATACTCCTGCTGTTGCATCTTCTCATGATAATACTTCCAATATTAATGATGCATCTAATGGTTCTTCAAGTTTATCTAATGTGCAGGAATCATCTCATATATCTCCGAGTACTCCGTTTCAACAAACGCTACGAATCTCCAAGGATCATCCGGAATCGAATATTATTGGAGATCCACAAGAAGGAGTTAGAACTCGGAGGCAGTTGGTTTGTGGATTCGCTTGCTACGTATCTTTAATCGAACCAAAGAACATAGATGAAGCTCTTCAGGATGACTACTGGATTAAAGCAATGCAGGAAGAGCTCCATCAATTTGAGCGAAACAAAGTCTGGGAATTAACGAAGCCTCCACAGCAACACAATGTGATAGGTACCAAATGGATCTTCAAGAACAAGAAAAATGAGGATGGTACTATCATCAGGAACAAGGCACGATTAGTTGCTCAAGGCTACTCTCAAGTAGAAGGTATAGACTTTGACGAAACATTCGCCCCTGTAGCTAGACTCGAGTCCATTCGTATACTGTTTGCTATTGCTTGTCATTTTAAAATCAAATTATTTCAAATGGACGTTAAGACCGCATTTCTAAATGGGTTTTTAAATGAGGAAGTTTATGTGGCTCAACCGAAAGGTTTTGTAGACCATAAACAACCTAACCATATTTTTCGTTTGAAAAATGCTCTTTACGGTCTGAAACAAGCACCGCGAGCATGGTACGAAAGGTTGACAAAGCACCTTTTGGAGAAGGGCTACACTCGAGGGGGAGCTGATAGGACTCTCTTTGTGAAGCATTATCAAAACAATTTCATTGTAGCACAAATCTATGTCGATGACATTGTATTTGGCGCAACAAGAGATAATGATGCTTCTAAATTCGCGGAGACCATGGAAAGCGAATTTGAGATGTCCATGATGGGCGAATTGACTTATTTCCTTGGATTGCAAATTAAACAAAATGATGAAGGTATTCACTTGAGTCAATCCAAGTATGCAATGGAGTTGGTTAAAAAGTTTGATCTTGAAAATTCGAAGGATTTTCCGACTCCAATGGGAACTAGCCACAAGGGACTTGGAAGTGAATCACAAAGTGAGAATGTAGACGAGAAACTGTATCGAAGTATGATTGGAAGTCTACTTTACCTCACGGCTAGTCGCCCGGATATATCTTTTGGTGTTGGGATCTGCGCGAGATATCAATCTGCACCAAAGGAGGTTCACCTGAAAGCGGTGAAAAGGATCATCCGGTATATCAAAGGATCAATTAATTTCGGAATTTGGTATCCTATAGGAACAAGTTTGGATATTGTTGGATACTCAGATGCCGATTGGGTAGGATCAGTGGATGATCGGAAAAGCACGAGTGGTGCATGCTTCTATCTTGGCCATTGCCTTGTTGCATGGCACAGTAAAAAGCAGAATTGCATAGCACTCTCGACTGCCGAAGCGGAATACATTTCAGCTGGGAGTTGCTCAACTCAACTCATTTGGATGAAAAGCGTATTGAACGACTTCCGGATTTCAGCATCTTCGGTAACAATTCTTTGTGACAACACAAGTGCAATTAACATTTCTAAAAACCCTGTGTTGCACTCTAGAACAAAACATATTGAACTTAGATATCATTTTCTTAGAGAGCTAGTTGAATCAAATACTCTTCAACTTTCATATATTTCAACTGAGGATCAATTAGCTGACATTCTAACAAAACCTTTGGATCAAAAACGTTTTATTCATTTGCGAAAAGCAATTGGAATGCTTTCCTTGAAATAAACTTCTTTTTGAAACCTTTGCTTAGGATAGGTTTTATCTTTGTTTTGTTTTGTTCATTATCTATGTCTGTACATAGGACATTAATTGAGCATAGATCATAATTGACTTTAATTGCATCTTTTCGCACATTTAGAAATTTATTATGCTTTCGCCATCATAATATTTCACTGTTGCAATGATCATTTATGTTAATTAAATCATCTTCTGAGTGATCAAAGTCAATTTCTCTCTCTCAATGATCTCTTGGTATAGTCATTATCTTATTTGACTGTTTAGTCGAGTATGAAATCGAGATCAATTTTTGGTTGAATACTTTATATCTTAAATAATTGATAGCCAATTGAGGGGGAGTCAAAGAAATGTAAAATGCTCAAAAGATGTGGAAAGAGTTACATCCCAATGAGGAGTGTGAAAACTACCACCACATGGAGGAAAGAGCTACCACCTCGGTCGTCCGAGTATTGTGAGCAGCTACCACATGTATACCAAGCATGGTTGTTCAAATTTTGATTAAGTAAAATGCATGTTGAAATACTTGACTCCGTCAAATTTCAAGGTTGGTATAAGGTGGGTTTTTAAAGAAAGATGCTCAAAAAGCCACTCTCTTCAACAGATTGTCTAGATACATTATCTACTATATTTGGGATTTCAAACATCTATTGATCTTTGTATTTCATTTTCTTTACTGAATTGATGATTTGATAAAGGCATTACTCATAAGATCAAGTTAGATGTAATTGAAGGTGTTCAACTTTAAGGGATTTAATTTTTGTAAATTCTCGTTTCATTTTTGGATATTATTGATAGATTTGGCATAATCTAATTCTTGTTGTATGAAACGATGATTTTTGTTTAAAGTTGATACACATTTGTGCTTACAATCTTTTTCTGGTTTTTCTTGAATTTCTCTGAAATTTTCTAAAGAAAAAGTTGGAGCCGATCCGGATCGGGCAAGATGATCCGGATCCCGAACGCAGATATTCTTCTGCGGGCTGACGATCCGGATTGGACCTGCCGATCCGGATCCCGAACGCAGTTTCTCACTGCGGGTAGCCGATCCGGATCGCAATCATGAACTGATCCGGATCGCGGCTAGGGTTTTATAAAGAACAAAAGGGTTTTAATTTCTTTTACTCCAATCTTTTGTTCCAAAGTTTCCAGAGCTTCTCTCTCTAGATTTCACCCATCTTGGAAGCTTTCAAACTCAAGTTCTTCAACTCCAAGTAAGTTTTATTGATCAAAATCTCGGTTTTTCACCGTTTTTCTCTATTCCTCCTCAAACGTGATGAAATTCTTGGATCAATTTTGTTTGTGGATGGTTTTTGATCAAATTTCTTTTGAAATAAGAACTCTGGGTAGATTAGTTTTGATTATATGCTAGGTATTCTCCTGATTAACGGATTTTAGGCTTCGATTTCTAAAATTTCGGTTTTAGGGCATATAATAAGGATTTTCGAAAATCATGCAATTGATCTATTTTTAAAAATCCTTTTGCAAAACTAATTTGATTCTTAGTCTCTCTACATGATTATGATTGTTTGGGTACAATGTTTCGACTTTTTGAAAATTAACAATTTTTCATGTGTTCTTGAGTTGATCTTCACAGGATACATTTCTCACTAGCAATCAAAATGGTGATCACTTGGATTGTTTTCCTACTTGCTGCTATGGTACTTACGAGAGACACTGCCAAGAGGGCTAAAAAGGATGAAGTCAATTGGGATGAGTTATCAGATGATGAAACACATCCTGGAGAATCGCCACAGAAAACCTCTGTTGCATCGAAAGGGAAAGCCCATGCAGAGACATCAACGGAAAAGGCTCCGCTCACTGCTGCGGAAAAAGGAAAAGCACCAATGACCTCTTCATCCATTTTTCCAAAAAGAAAAAGACTTGCTCGACGACCTGGATGAGCTCGAGGAATTGAAATAAATGAACCATGTCAAGAGAACCCAAGGAATATCTCTCAAATTGACACTGAATCAGAAGACGAAGAAGATTGGGACACATTTCTTGACGAAGTACAACAAGGTATTGATGAAGAAAATAAGGTTTACCTAAAGAAAAAGAAGCTACTGAAGTCTTCCTCAATACTTAATCAACAAGCAAAGAAAAAGAATGTGCCAAGCAATCCACCCTTTTTGCCAAGACGATCTCCTCGGAATGAAGGTCAGACTGCTCCGTCAATCGTCACACAACGTTCTTCAACCTCCAGAAGAACTGACCAAAAGGGAAACCTAGAGTCTTCCATAAAACAAGAACAAGATAAAATGGCTCTAGAACTCAGAAAGATGTCCAAAGACATACATCAGATGAAGCAAGAGTGTACTACGATCTCGGGAATGCTTAAAGGAATTTTGAAAAAGCTGGGTTGCACGAGCTCTGAAGACTCCGCCTCGGTTGACTCAGATTCAGATGCCTGAATCGTCTGACTAACAATTCTCTTATGCAGGAACTTTAGATTTTTAATCCTTTCTTGTGCAGGTTTTTTCAGTTTTTAGGACTTACTCTTAGTTCTAGTTCTTAATTTTCGGAACATTTTTTTTTAAAATTTTTAATTCTCCTTCAATTTTTGGTAATTTTGGCTTTGTTTGTGACAAAAAGGGGGAGAGAGTTTAGAGAGAACAATGAACAATGATGATGATGTGAAAATTTTGTATACATCAAGGTACAATGATGAACAATGATGACTGCATCAAGGTACAATGATGAACAATGCTGATGTGAAAATTTTATATACATCAAGGTAAGTATCACTTCAACTTCAACTTTAGTTTTTATCTTGTGATTGTTTGCATGTCTCTACTAACTATTCGACTAACTATTTGGGCATGTATTATGACTAACAAGTTGATGTTGGACTAACATTTTGTGACATTTGGTTTTTAATTGCATAGAAGATATGTTGGTTTTTGACTATGATTCTCTTACATATCTGAATTCTCAAATGTCATGATGATCAGATAAACTCTATCTCTGTACTAGGTTTTGAATGCTAAATATTCTTGAGGTATCTAACGATCTCTTTTTGTCAAGAATGATTTCTTTGTGCAGAGAGTACAGATGTCTAAGTCTAGAGTCTGTTTTAGGAGTTTATCTCATGTTTTTAAATTTTCGGATCTCCATTGTAAATTTTTGTTGTATGGTGATAGCAACAAAAATATCTTTTTGAATTTTCTTGAGTGGATCTGTGTTTTGTCACGAAACCGCCAAAGGGGGAGATTGTTACAGAATTTGAGTTGGCGTAGTTTCGTGAAAGTCTCAAGTCTTGAAGATTGAAGGTGAAGAAAGTTGGATCATTTAACTCAATCTCAAGAAAGAAGAATTCAAAAGGATCAGGTTTGTTTAACTAAAGATTTTGTGTGATCCGAATACTTCTTGTAGTGTAGAAACACTTGGAAGAATCTTTCATTGCATAAAAATCAAAAACTGGACTTGGGACATGTTCAGGATCCGGATCAGGTTGTTCGATCCGGATCCCGAAGGTGGTTCGTTCATACACCAGTTCAATCCGGATCGTAGCCTCTCTTGATCCGGATCCCGAACACTGAGTTTACCATCTTCCTTGAACGATCCGGATCAGGCTTCGCAATCCCGATCCCGAACGTTGATGTTTGGTGAACTGTATGAACGATCCGGATCAAGCACTTCGATCCGGATCCCGAACCTTCGTTTTTCTGGAATTGCCTGACTCGTTACGACGATCCGGATCACAGCTAATCCGATCCGGATCGCCGTCCGTAAAATTTCCAGAAATGTTAGGTTTTTGATTCTTATCTCCTTCCTAGGGTTTCTAACCTATAAATAAACCCTATGACTCTTTTTCTAGGGTTAATCCAAATAGCCGTCATTTTCATATATCATCTTATACGGCTCTAGATCCACCTATAGAGAAGAAAGGAAATCATTAGAGAATACTCTATGTTTCTTCATCTATATTGATTAGTTTGATTCTAGGTTTTCATACTCACATCTTGAGTTGAATCAAACTAATGAATACTTAGATGGTATTTCCGATCTATCTTTGATCTAAGTATTCGGCGGATCATCACCACCAAAAACAACGATTTACCCCAAAAATCGGCGCGTGGATTCGCGTGTCCTTGTGGATTCAAGGTTCAACCGCTCTCGTGGATTCGGAGCGAGGCACATTCGTGGATTCGAAGGGTGCTATTGGGTGAAGACCGTGGATTCGGTCGGACGTCGTGGATTCGACGTTGGACGCCATGGATTCGGCGTTGGGCGCAGATCGTGGATTCGAGAAGCGTCGCGGAGCGAGCGGAGAAGATCCTCTAGGAGCGTATGGAAAAGGTTGAGTCGTAAGTGTGTACGGTAAATCACCTTGTACGTGTTTTAATTCTAGTGGATTTCTGCCGTATTATCGGTCCCGTGGTTTTTTACTCCGGTGATGGAGTTTTCCACGTAAAAATCTTGCGAGTTATTTTTTATTTCCGCATTGGATTTTTATCGCAACGATTTTTGAGTGTTTATACGTTTACACCTATTCACCCCCCTCTAGGTGTTTTTTTCCCCTATTTAGATCCTTATTACATATAACCCAACACTATATATAGCTTCAATCTGATCTCTCTTTCTGAATCTCTCTTATCCTTCTCTCGCCTTCAATAAACCTAGAAAAATACATCCCATTTCGTGAACCCGTGCACTAGGTGAACCAGACACGGCAAACTTTCTCTCTCTCTCTCTCTGGTACGGATCACCACCAACCATACACCTCTAGAGCTTCTAACTTGATCGTGCTGTGCACCTCCAAAATAATAACACCTATGATATATATATATATATATATATATATATATATATATATATATATATATATATATATATATATATATATATATATATATATATATATATAAGTTTTATCAAAACTTTTCCAAATTCTAATAGAATTAGAGTTTTACTCTAATTAATATTTTAATCCTAATTAATTTAGCTTTAATAAATTTAAACATTTATCCTAATCAAATTAGAATCTTACTCTAAATCTAACCAAATTCGAACAAATAACCGTCCCCAATATTTGATTGGTAATCTCCCAATCTAGAACCCTAAAGTATTTCCTAACTTTTTTTGCCCTATCTTCTCTCCTCCCGGTATAAAACAAGTACGATTTTGTTTCATTGATCCTAACTTCAGGGCCCATATAAAAATGTTTGGTAAGAATTTGATGTTTCTCATGTATTTCTTTTTGTCTTCAGAGGAAAAAATCATATCATTTCAGTTTTTTTTTGTTCCTTTCACTCTTTAGTCCTTAATTTTGGGACATTTCAAACATACTGTTCCTGAATTGGCCTTTTCTCATTAAATTCTCGAAGAAGTGATTCCTGAAATTGTAACTGGGAGGACATAAAATTAACTTCAAGGGACCTGGCACTATCATTCCTTGAATTATTGCTTTCTTGTTGCTTTCTATGTTTTAGTACTCTTTTTTTTTTTAGGATTAATTACATACGGCTCCCTGTAAATACATCGAATAGCAGATATATTCCTACAAAGTTTAACTTTTCATATTTATTCCTTCAAAAATTCAACGTTATTCATATATATCCCTACCGTCTATCTCTGTTAGAAAAATCTAATTAACCATATATTAAATACTTAATTTTGGTTAGTTAGTGAGATAAATTTATCTTCTTATCCTTCCAGATATTTCTATATTATTTTTTGAAGAGACATTTTTAAAAGGACAAAACTGTCATTTTACATATAATCTATTAAAAAATAAACCGTGAACTAACGATAATAAATCGGAGAAACGGTATTTATAATACCGTTGACTTTTAAAGTTCTATACAATTAACTTTTTTTTTAGTTATTTCTTTTTTCACGTGCGCGTGCCACAAGAACTAAGAGCCCACGTGCGCGTGCCACAAGAACTAAGACCCCGCATGTTTCTTTTGCGTCCGCATATTTCATTTGTAAGGTAAGGAGTGCTTCATTCCCGTAAAATATACCAAAAATTAATTTTGGATTCAAAAAGTTATTTTTTATGTATTTATTTAATCGTAAATTATTTTTGAAAATTCATTTTTACATACTTGAGAAAAATATAGTGCTTTTGTTTTTGGTCGATTTTTAGAAAAACTAAAAATTCTTACTGTATAAAATTTTTTATTTATTTTTTCTATCTAGCCAAATAAATATAATTTTTTTTTTTTCAACTAAATAAATATTAATAAAAAATTATAGTTTTCTACAAACCAAATACTATACAACGTAAAAAATAAAATAAAAAATAAAAAAAAAAGCGAAACATTCACCAAAAACCTATTTTATAAAAATTACTTTTTATAAATTTACGTATAACCAAACGCCATCTTAGCAAACTCTTTTCTTACTTAAGTTAGCGTTTGGTTCGGGGATTAGAACAATTTTGTTATACCGGGGATAGGTATAGATTCTGGTATTAGCAGGAATTTGTCTAAATTTACGTTTGATTGGTTTTATGAGTTATACCGGGATTAAAGGAAATTGTGTTTGGTAAATTATATAGGAATAAGGAGAATAAGATGAATAGGAAAAAATTGTGTTTGGTTGAGTATAGAGGAATAAGAAGAATTGATAAGTGATAAATTTGTGTATTGACTATTTTGTCCTTTATGATATAATTTATAAATAAAATAATTTATTATATTAATCAACCTAATAATAAATTTAAAATATTATTTAAATTTGTAAAAAATATTTAAAAATATATAATAATTAAATAAAAGTACTTAAAAATTATAGAAAATTATATATTAAAATATTTAAAATGTTTGATTGTTTATCATTTTAAAACCATTAATCAAATGATAAGCAAATTTTAATTTTTTCCTTTTAAACTTTTGTATCATTCTTAAATATTTTTAAATATTTTTATACTTTTTTAATATTGCCCCATTTATAGGACCAACATAATAATTAGCAGATTCAATCACATACAATTCAGTCCATTATAGTCATAAAGATCAGAAAATAATAACTCATTTACATACAATCCCATTGTAATCATATTTCAGTTCAATACACATCAGAAAAGTCCATTACATACAATCACATTGTAATGATAATTCAGTTCAATACACATAAGAAAAAGTCCTTTACAGACAATCCCATTGTAATCATAATTCAGTTCAATATACATATAAGAAGAGTCCTTTACATAATGCAGTTCATACATAACTTTACAATCACATAGTAATCATACAATCACATATATTACACATTTCTTACATTGCAATCTAATATTTAACTAACTGCGATTATTCCATAACTCGTCTGTTATAAATGTGCGCAACGCGTCACCTCTGTGTGACTCAGTAGTACCAACACTATGAACCGTTTCCTCGACATCTAATTCTACATTTGGTTCCTCCTCTATCACATCGTTAAATATGGCATCCGCACCGGAGTGTCGTCGAATAAAATTATGTAAAACACAACATGCCATCGCAATCTGGCATTGGACTTTATATGGAAAGGGTGTTGCAACAGTCAATATCTTGAACCATTTTTTTAAAATACCGAATGTTTTCTCCACCACATTTCTCAACTGTGCATGTCGATGGTTATATAGGTCGCGCGGACTTCGATGAGTGCGACCTCGTGTGTTTCCCTCAAATTGGCTAATATGGTAACGCTCCCCCCGATATGGTGCAAGAAATCTGTGTGTATTTGCATAGCCAGAATCTACCAAATAATATTTGCCTATAAATTTTACACAACATTTACAATGTTAAAATCTATATTCCCCATCAATAAAGAAATGCAAAAAAAAAAATTTCTGTGTACAATATACCTTCAGGCACAGTGAATCCTCCAGTTTCGCATGCCCATCGGAGTACTCTCATGTCAGCTGCAGATCCCTCCCAACCAGTGCAGACAAATAGAAAGTTGTGGTCAAAGGATACTGCAGCCATCATGTTTTGCGAAGTAAATCCTTTGCGATTCCGGAATCTCGGTTGCTTGCTCTTGCTGACAACCACCGGAAGATGTGTCCCATCTATTGCACCAATTGCATTCTGGCAATAAACATGAAACAACATGCAGGCAATTATTATAATGAATACTGGTGACATATAAATAAGTGAACTAAAAAATATAAAAGCATACATACCTTGAATGGGTGAAAATTGACATTATCTCTAATCCGGGCATGCACCGACACATTATCCGCCGGAAATGTTATGTAATCGTCTTTCAACGTCACAATCGCCCGAAGCACATTGTTGAAATGTCGACTGATAGTTTCACCCGAATGTTGAAATGTTTCAGCGATTACCCTATTAGCCACCCCATGTCCAACACAAAACATAAAAATTCCCAACTGTTCCTCAATTGTCATATGGCGTGTGTTTTGTAACAATCCCTTTTGGACTAGCTCATCGCGAAGTGCGATGAAAGTCGTTGTTCGCATTTGAAACTGGTCGTACCCACGGTCAGGATGGCCATTCAATATATCACATATCACCTGGTGCCCTGTGAATGGGCGGGTTCGACACGGTTGCTTATCGACAGTATGGGCAGATGTAAAGTAACCTTACTCAACCAACATCGCTAATACCTCATCCCAATAGTCGTCATCATCATCTAAAAGCTCCCTTATTATGGTATTGATTTTGGAGGAAAACACATGACCATGATTCGGATCACCCATTAATGCTGTAAGTACAATATATATTCAACATTGACAAGCGCAACATATGACGTTGTAATATAACAGTAATTCAAGCATGCTTGTTAATATAGTCGATGATTAAAGAGTACATCTAACAGCATTCAAACATAATTGAAATGTCTTATGAGCATATTACATGATGATTAAAAAGTAAATCTAACAGCATTCAAACAAAGTCATACACATTAAAAATAAAAACTAGTGTCCAGGAAAAAATGGCCTATATACAGACGATTGGATTGACACTTGACGCTCAACCCACGCTATTGCCATCTCGTCGTTCATTGTCATAAACAGTTCACGATTATTAAGATCTTTGAGTGCTTCCCATACATACAGTGCTTTTTCTGTAGTCATGCTTGGCATCGCATAGACTCGGCTCATGCAAATGGAAATTGTTGGAATACTACTTTTGCAGTCCTTTTCATATTGATACATTTCACATGCCAGTTCAAGGTTTTGCTTGCCTAGATCAACAAGTTCAGATAATACACTAATACTGGCATCTGGTTTGCGGCGGCGTCCCCCAGAGGACGCGGTAGGTTTGGGTTGAGGGTTTGTAGGTGGTGGAGAGCGTGGTCGTTTGCTTCCTGAGCTATGCCCGCTCCCACTTGCAGTACCTCCGACATTGGGGATGTCAGGAGTTGAAGATGGGTAGTCGGAGGTTTGTGTCGCCCCTATATTTGCATATTGAGGCGCTGCAGAAGCACCTGCTTCAAATGGATTTTGTGAGATATTAAAACCCGACATTCTTATTCCAAGATTTGTATCATCCTCACCAGGGGACGATGAGGATGAACTCTCAACGGTTTGGGCTGCATGCATACTAGAGGCAAATCCATATCGGCCAGTGGCCGTGGTTTTTTCTGTCAAAAATTCGAGATCCTTATATGGCGGAAATGGCCTATCTCGACATCTTGCATATGATGAATTTTCCTGTTGAATAGGAATAAGATATGTATAATGTCAATTATTCATATATTACGCGAAACAATTGTGTCGAACAAATTTTATGATTTACAAGATAGGGTAAATACCGCTATCACAGCATCCCAGTCGGTTGGATCACCATGTGTCGGGATATTGTGGATACAATCCCAACCCCATCCACTCTTGTTGGCTAAATAGTTATACAGACTGAATGTCTGTTTTAAAACTTTTAGCCGATTTTTTAATTGCTCCTTCGTGAGTTGTAAATTGGTCCTAGCATTGAATGCCGCATTGGTTCGAACCCACGCTACTGTAGTGAACGACCCATTCACATAATTCCCTAGTGTATGCTCTTCAGTGAGCAAAGACATGAATATTGTGTCCATATTATCAGTCCAATTATGTGTTCGGGTCTGAGGTTGGGCACGCTGCCCAGAAGGACCCTCCTGAGATGCTACGAAATTAGAAAGTGGGTCGAAAGCCACACTTTTTCTTGCTTGATGCTTTGCGTGTTTCTTGAAGGGACGCATCTGGAATAAGAGTTATATAATGTATTTGAAGGCACATTGATACTAATAAATAAAGTAGAAATAGAGGGAAATTGTAATTAAGTATTGGACTCACTTGATTGCCACATAGTATGGGGTAGCATTGGCTTTTAAAGCCAGTGGCCGTCCATCAGATACTTATGGCAATCGTCATCATCGTCCTAATTAATGTTCGCAATTGTCCAACAAAGACAATTTTCCGCTAATATTTGTATACCCAGTTTGATTTGTGCTGGTGGAAACCCGGTTGCCTTGGTTGTTGGCATAATGTGTGCTGGTTGTCACCATGTTGCAATTATGTGTTGTTCGTGTGTATAATGCCTATCACCCGTTTTTAAATAATTTTTATAAAATATTTTTTGACTCAATTGATTGCCAATTGGTATGGGGGTGCAGTAAATACATGCCAATCCATCAAATACCTATGGCAATCGTCATCATCGTCCATATCTGAAGCTACAGGGGATAGGCTGCATACTCACACATGTCATTAAAAATGGCAACAGGGAATAGGCCTCATACACACAAACATCACATATGCTGGCAACAAGGTGACAACCAACACCCAAACATAGCTTATGGCAATGAAATGCAACAACATTGGAACACACTGCTAACAGGCAATTCTACCAAATTGGCAATAACATGAGAACTAGCACATATTATGGCAATGACATGCACACATTATGCCATCAACATTAAAACATGATGAATCGAAGCACTGATTAAGGCACTGGGCATACCTTTGTTTTAAGGAATCAGAACCTATTAAGAAGCAAGAGGGGCCGCAGAGGGGGTGGCGACGCGGAGAGGCGACGCAGCGGAGAGGTTGCCGCAGAGGGGCCGCAGAGGGGCCGCGGCGCGGTGAGGTGCCGCAGAGGGGCGCGGTGCGGAGAGGGGCCGCAGAGGGGCCGCGGTGCGGTGAGGGGCCGCAGAGGGGCGCGGTGCGGAGAGGGGCCGCAGAGGGAGTGTAATAACCGCGGCTTTATTTGCCTTTCTAGACCTTCTTTTAAATTCTTGTAAATCCACTTTTCGACTAAGGGGTCCGGGGGTGAATTATTTTTCTTTATCTCTGGGCAAACTGTCGGGGCTCGCGGGTATTTTTAGACAATAAAGCTCGCGAAATGGATTTCGGCGGCGCGATCGGATCTGGATTCTGACCCCGGAATCTCCCAGAATAAATTCCGGAAGTTGGCAGCAGTTCAGGCGACTTACACGTTCTTCGAGGCGGACCGGACCCAGGTTCGCACCCAAACTCATTTCGCCGAGATTGATTTGTATTTTGGGACTTAGGGTTAAGTTCCCGTGTACGGAGGCGGCTAATATTAATACGTATGTGTTGGGTTTAGATTTGGAGTTCCCCTACCGTCCCTCTCACGCAAACCCTCCTCTTCTCATCGATCGGCGCGAGGCACCGCGGCGGAGCGATCGAGGAACGGGAAGAACACCGCACACCCCCGGAATCGGGCACACAGGAACGAGGCGATCCCTCCCCTTACAACCTCCGACGACGTAACCGAGGTGAGGCGTAGTTTCGCCGTTCTTGGCTTTCTTGTTTTTTCTTGCTTTTGGGGGAGGGGGAAACGGGGGCACAGGCGACGGATTCCCCGGAATCCGGCGCCCGTGCGCAGCCCCCATGCGGGCGGCGCGCCCGTGCGCAGCCCCCGTGCGGGCGGCGCGCCCGTGCGGCCCGCACGGGGCTGGGCGCGTGCGCAGCCCCGCATGCGGGTGGGGAGCCCGCATGGTGCCGGGCACGCGCGCAGCCCCGCTTGCGGGGGGGGGGAACCCGCACGGGGCTGGGTGCGTGCGCAGCCCCGCATGCGGGTGGGGAGCCCGCATGGGGCCGGGCACGCGCGCAGCCCCGCTTGCGGGGGGTGAACCCGCTCGGGGCTGGGCTCGTGCGCAGCCCCGCATGCGGGTGGTGAGCCCGCACGGGGCTGGGCGCGTGCGCAGCCCCGCATGCGGACGGTGAGTCGGGGAGCCGCACGGGGCCGTCCGTGCCTTCGCCCTCGCCGGGGGACGTCGCCGCCGCCATCTCCAGATCGGCGGGCCGTGCCCCGCCACCGACCGGGAGGGCCTTGCAGTTCGTATTACTTTTCGAGTTCCGAGTTACTATTTTTCCCTCGGCAGGTCCGTGTGGGTCCGGGCGAGCGCACCGGGACGCGGAGGAGCTGAGCGGGGGTCACCGTTTTTACAGGTGGGTTTTTGCTTTGGGTTTTAGCGTCGGGTTTCCGGCAATCGTACCTTGTTTAATATAAGTAATTAATTGTGCTAACATGGTAGTTTTGTGGTACTATGGTTACTTTGCTCGGTTATGTGGTACTATGGTTACTTTGCTCGGTTATGTGGTACTATGGTTACTTTGCTCGAGGCTGCAGCACGCGCACCCGCGGTTTGGCCACCGCAAAGGGTGCGCTTTTCCGGAAAAGTGGTCTATGACCCGTGTATACCCACAGGACGGCGTGGGGCCTCTTTAGTTGTGGGGCATGTATGCGCCAAGGTGCGAGCGGTGCGACCCGTCGGTTTAGTTGTCCGACGTGGGAGCGGTGCGACCCGTCGGTTTAGTTGTCCGACGTGGGAGCGGTGCGACCCATTCGGTTTAGTTGTCCGACTTGGGCGCGGTGCGATTCGTCGGTTTAGTTGTCCGACGGGATCGGGTATTGCAGGTTTACAGGTGTTTGATTCTACTTTTCCCTTGCGAGGGTGGTTGCTCCGGATAGACTACGGTTGGACGTTTTTCTTTACCTGCTTTACTTTTATCACTTTTGTTTAGTCGCTGACTTCCCACTTTGCGACAGGGTCCTACAGGAGGGAGTGTTAGGCGACGGTGAGGCCGCGGCTAGAAATTCTGGGTCCCAGGAGACCGGAACAGTACTTTACCTCTTACTGTCGCATTCCATTTATTATTTGTAGACTGTGGATGGTTCTCGATACCCTCGTGGGGTCGGTGTGGATGTCGGTGCGGTGACAACTGAATTGTTTAGTTTTCTTTACATCTCTGTGGGCCGCTTTGGAAAATAAAATAGCAAATAAAAGAACAGATTGCGAAAACTACTATTTCAAAACTCGGGTGCCGTGTGGGCACCGTTTTCAAAACCTTGTGGATTTATGGTTTGCGAAAATGGATTTCAAAACCTAAGTGTCGTGTGGGCACTGTTTCTCAAACCCCTGAGTTTATGTTGCTTTCGAAAAAGGGTTTTCAAAATATGGATGCCGGGTGGGCGCCGTTTCAACAATTGTGGGTTTTATCCTTTCAAACTAATCGGCCGTGAGTTTATTCTGCACATTGTGAATGGTTATACGTTTGGATTGTTGTGATTGAATGTTTACTCGTTTTGAACATTGTACAAACCGCGACGCCGTGCATATACAGGGGAGACTCTGTCCGTTTGTAGAGTGATCCTGTATATGCGGCGGATCTGGGCACGCGCCGGGGAAGAAGGTTTTCAAAAAAAAATAAATACATACCTTTTGTAATCCGTTTCCGCTAAATTAATCCCCCGGGGCGTGACAGATTAAGATGGTATCAGAGCCTTTCTTCAATCACAACAGTTTGTGCCCGACATCCACAAAGATACCTCACTTAGCTACAAATGAATAAAATGAATGGCATAGAAGAGTAGAACGCCAGTGACCGGGGGGAAAGTATAGGTCCCTTTTCTCGATAGTTGTTTGAGTGCTATGCTAGCAGGAGGCTAGAGCTGACTTGTGTTGTGTGTGGTTGCAGATTAAGTTTTGTTTCCCGGTTTAGCTGGGTCGGCGTGCTTGTGCAGTCGTGTTGTTTTGGCTTGATTAGTCGTGTTGGTTTGGAGGCTGGGGTCGAGGCCGGCTGCCACCGGGGTATTGATGGTTGCTAGGAATTAATGGATTAAGCAACCAGCACGGGACACGGTGGGCCTGCTGACGTTGTTCATGCACTTGGTGCGGCTGTTATCACAGCAGATCGTTGCGCCGGCTTTTGTTTTTCGAACCCCCCCCTCTGCCGACGTGCTGGTTGTCGTTAGTGACGGCGACTGGGGGTTGAGTAATCCGACGGTGTTTGTTAGTGAGTCGGCCGTTTGTCGGTCGTGAGTAACTGGGTAGCCTCTTGTCTAAATGGTACCTTCTAGGTCTACTGGGTTTAAGTTACAGCAGATAGTCGACCGATTCTTTTGCATCTTGGACAAGGTATGGGTGGGAATGAGGATTCTTCCCTTATGATTGTCACCCATAGTTCGGCTTTTGCGGTAGACACTGCGATGGTGGTAGGAATCGTCGAGTTGGGGCCTTGGGGTTCTCCTTTGATTTGAGAAAGGAGGCCCCCGGGGCTAGCAAATTTTGTTCGTTTGGGCTCGATTTTGGGTGAGCGGGCCTAGAGCTTAGAATACTCCTAGTTGGGAAAGGGAGCGTTTGGTCTGGGGGTGTGCAGCTCGGTTCGGTGCATGGTGATTGGAGGGGCAATTATTTGGGACCGAGCGGTAGGGGTTAACCAGAGTGTCGCACCCCTTCGGCACCAAGACGGAGGTAGGACCGTATTCCTTGGTTGTCGTCACCAGCTTCCCATAACCAAGGTATAGCCTTGAGGATTCGGGTTGCGAGTTTAGTGATTGTGAAGGAGTACTGATCGGCGAGGGGTTGTTGACTGCATGGCGCTCTGGCATCGGTTACTTTCGGCTAGGATGCCCTGCTTTCAGCTTTCTCTATGGGGTAGACCTTGTGGTAGGTCTCAGAGCTGAAACCTAGCTTTAGTTTTGACCGTCGCCTCGGTAGGACGGACAGTCGGGGCGGAGAATCCGGGATGGTGGTTATACTCCGAGCTAGTAGCCGTGTTGGTGACGGGCGGAAGTAGTCCGTGTTGGCGACGGGTGGGTTCATCGTTTTCAAAGGAGGATTACTTGTAGGCGGTGACCCGGCTAGTTGGATTGGCACATCCCGGAGTTTTTGTAAGGGTATTAGTGTGGCCTCCCCCTTTGTTGTCAGGTTAGTCTGGGCATTTAAGGGCCGTCGGTCCGGGTTTGGTAGTAGGACCGGGGTACCTCGACGCATCGCAAGACTTTGGTTGCTGACTGCTCAACACCGTCAGAGGTGGTCCGCGAACCAGTGGCGTCATATCGGGGAACTCCAAGTCGAGGAGCAGGCGTACTCATATTAATTTCGATCAAGATGGACGGAACGGTAGGGTTGCCGGGCGGGTCGAGCCCGTCGTCTGTCTGAAATCTTAGGGCGGTTCCGTCTGATCTATTCATCTACCGACGAGGAGCACGAGGACCACTTACGAACGATTCTCCAAACCCTCAGGGAACAGAGGCTGTTCGCGAAGCTCAAGAAGTGTGAATTCTGGCTACGAGAGGTGGGTTTCCTAGGGCACGTGATCTCGGCAGAGGGAATCGCTGTGGACCCCAAGAAGGTGGAATCGGTGATCGACTGGCAACCACCGACGACAGTGACGGAGATCCGCAGCTTCTTGGGACTGGCGGGATATTATAGACGCTTCGTCGAGGGTTTCTCGAAGATTGCGGCCCCTTTAAACCGGTTGACCAAGAAAGGGGAAAAGTTTCTATGGACGGCTAAGTGCCAAGAGAGCTTCGAAGAACTTAAAAGGAGGCTAACCAGGGCGCCTATTCTTGTACTACCCACGCCCGGAGAGGATTATGAAGTGTACTGCGACGCATCGAGAATCGGACTTGGGGGTGTTTTGATGCAACAGGGGAAGGTAATAGCCTATGCATCCAGGCAGCTGAAGGATTACGAAAAGAACTACCCGATTCATGATTTGGAACTGGCTGCAGTGGTCTTCGTTCTAAAGTTATGGAGACACTACCTCTTTGGTGTCCACTGTAACGTCTTTTCAGACCACCAAAGTCTCAAGTATCTGTTCACCCAAAAGGAGCTAAATTTGCGGCAGAGGCGGTGGCTTGAATTGTTGAAGGATTACGATCTAACAATCCAATACCACCCCGGGAAGGCAAACGTGGTGGCGGACGCTTTAAGCAGGAAGGGGCAACCGGAGGAGACGCCGGCACGCGCGATAACTGAGCAGAGCACCCTGATCGCGGAATTCTCGCGACTGAGGTTGGAGGTGGTATCGGCGGGCACTGTTGCTCGACTGACGGCGTTGGTGGTCAAGCCGACGTTTTTTGAGAAAATCCGAGAAGGACAACTGACGGACCCGTACTTACGGCTCGTGCGAGACAAGATCCACCCGAACCAGGAGAACGACTTTGCAGGGGGATGTGACACGACACGTAGCTCACTGCCTGGTATGCCAGCAGATAAAAGCAGAGCATCAGCGGCCTGCAGGAAAATTACAGCCCTACCCGGTGCCGATGTGGAAGTGGGACCAGATCACTATGGACTTCGTCACCGGGTTCCCACGTTCACAGCTGGGGCACGACTCGATCTGGGTCATTGTGGACCGGCTAACCAAGGCAGCTCATTTCCTGCCCATCCACACAACCTGGACCAGAGAGCAGTTGGCTCAAGTCTACCTCAGCGAGATCGTGAGACTGCCCGGAGTGCCGGCATCGATCACCTCGGATAGAGACACCCGCTTCGTCTCGAAGTTTTGGCAAAGTCTACAGCAAGCCCTGGGGACCAAGCTACACTTCAGCACAGCTTTCCACCCTCAGACGGACGGACAGTCGGAGCGAGTGATTCAGACCCTCGAGGACCTGCTGCGCGCCTGTGTACTTGACTGGGGAGTCGGTTGGGCGCGCTACCTACCCCTCGTGGAATTCGCCTACAACAATAGCTACCAGGCCAGCATCCAGATGGCACCCTACGAAGCTTTGTATGGGAGACGCTGCCGATCCCCGATCTGTTGGGACGACTTAGGGGAACGGAAATTCCTGGGACCCGACTTGGTGGAAGAGACTGAGGAGAAGGTGCGCCTCATCAGGCGGCGGTTACTGACCGCCCAAAGCCGACAGAAGAGCCACGCAGACCGACGGCGCCGCGATTTGGAATTTCAAGTGGGGGAACACGTGTTCTTACGGGTCTCGCCATCCAGAGGGATTAAGCGTTTCGGGCTGAAGGGCAAGTTGAGCCCACGGTTTGTGGGGCCTTTTGAGATCTTGGAGCGCATAGGCCCAGTGGCGTACCGCCTTGCCCTACCCCCTAACCTCGACCGGGTCCACAACGTCTTCCACGTGTCCATGCTCCGGAAATACCTATCCGACCCGTCACACGTGTTGGACGTCTCCACATTCGAGCTCAAGGAGGATCTAAGCTTCGAGGAAACCCCCGTGCGTATCCTAGCAAGAGAAAGCAAAGCACTGCGGAACTGAGTCATCCCCTGCGTGAAGGTGCTCTGGAGCAACCAGGAAGAACGAGAAGCAACATGGGAGCTGGAATCTAAGATGAGGGAGTGCTACCCCGACCTCTTCACCACCACCCGGGTTTGAGTTTCGAGGACGAAACTCGTTTTTTAGAGGTGAGTGGTGTAATAACCGCGGCTTTATTTGCCTTTCTAGACCTTCTTTTAAATTCTTGTAAATCCACTTTTCGACTAAGGGGTCCGGGGGTGAATTATTTTTCTTTATCTCTGGGCAAACTGTCGGGGCTCGCGGGTATTTTTAGACAATAAAGCTCGCGAAATGGATTTCGGCGGCGCGATCGGATCTGGATTCTGACCCCGGAATCTCCCAGAATAAATTCCGGAAGTTGGCAGCAGTTCAGGCGACTTACACGTTCTTCGAGGCGGACCGGACCCAGGTTCGCACCCAAACTCATTTCGCCGAGATTGATTTGTATTTTGGGACTTAGGGTTAAGTTCCCGTGTACGGAGGCGGCTAATATTAATACGTATGTGTTGGGTTTAGATTTGGAGTTCCCCTACCGTCCCTCTCACGCAAACCCTCCTCTTCTCATCGATCGGCGCGAGGCACCGCGGCGGAGCGATCGAGGAACGGGAAGAACACCGCACACCCCCGGAATCGGGCACACAGGAACGAGGCGATCCCTCCCCTTACAACCTCCGACGACGTAACCGAGGTGAGGCGTAGTTTCGCCGTTCTTGGCTTTCTTGTTTTTTCTTGCTTTTGGGGGAGGGGGAAACGGGGGCACAGGCGACGGATTCCCCGGAATCCGGCGCCCGTGCGCAGCCCCCATGCGGGCGGCGCGCCCGTGCGCAGCCCCCGTGCGGGCGGCGCGCCCGTGCGGCCCGCACGGGGCTGGGCGCGTGCGCAGCCCCGCATGCGGGTGGGGAGCCCGCATGGTGCCGGGCACGCGCGCAGCCCCGCTTGCGGGGGGGGGAACCCGCACGGGGCTGGGTGCGTGCGCAGCCCCGCATGCGGGTGGGGAGCCCGCATGGGGCCGGGCACGCGCGCAGCCCCGCTTGCGGGGGGTGAACCCGCTCGGGGCTGGGCTCGTGCGCAGCCCCGCATGCGGGTGGTGAGCCCGCACGGGGCTGGGCGCGTGCGCAGCCCCGCATGCGGACGGTGAGTCGGGGAGCCGCACGGGGCCGTCCGTGCCTTCGCCCTCGCCGGGGGACGTCGCCGCCGCCATCTCCAGATCGGCGGGCCGTGCCCCGCCACCGACCGGGAGGGCCTTGCAGTTCGTATTACTTTTCGAGTTCCGAGTTACTATTTTTCCCTCGGCAGGTCCGTGTGGGTCCGGACGAGCGCACCGGGACGCGGAGGAGCTGAGCGGGGGTCACCGTTTTTACAGGTGGGTTTTTGCTTTGGGTTTTAGCGTCGGGTTTCCGGCAATCGTACCTTGTTTAATATAAGTAATTAATTGTGCTAACATGGTAGTTTTGTGGTACTATGGTTACTTTGCTCGGTTATGTGGTACTATGGTTACTTTGCTCGGTTATGTGGTACTATGGTTACTTTGCTCGAGGCTGCAGCACGCGCACCCGCGGTTTGGCCACCGCAAAGGGTGCGCTTTTCCGGAAAAGTGGTCTATGACCCGTGTATACCCACAGGACGGCGTGGGGCCTCTTTAGTTGTGGGGCATGTATGCGCCAAGGTGCGAGCGGTGCGACCCGTCGGTTTAGTTGTCCGACGTGGGAGCGGTGCGACCCGTCGGTTTAGTTGTCCGACGTGGGAGCGGTGCGACCCATTCGGTTTAGTTGTCCGACTTGGGCGCGGTGCGATTCGTCGGTTTAGTTGTCCGACGGGATCGGGTATTGCAGGTTTACAGGTGTTTGATTCTACTTTTCCCTTGCGAGGGTGGTTGCTCCGGATAGACTACGGTTGGACGTTTTTCTTTACCTGCTTTACTTTTATCACTTTTGTTTAGTCGCTGACTTCCCACTTTGCGACAGGGTCCTACAGGAGGGAGTGTTAGGCGACGGTGAGGCCGCGGCTAGAAATTCTGGGTCCCAGGAGACCGGAACAGTACTTTACCTCTTACTGTCGCATTCCATTTATTATTTGTAGACTGTGGATGGTTCTCGATACCCTCGTGGGGTCGGTGTGGATGTCGGTGCGGTGACAACTGAATTGTTTAGTTTTCTTTACATCTCTGTGGGCCGCTTTGGAAAATAAAATAGCAAATAAAAGAACAGATTGCGAAAACTACTATTTCAAAACTCGGGTGCCGTGTGGGCACCGTTTTCAAAACCTTGTGGATTTATGGTTTGCGAAAATGGATTTCAAAACCTAAGTGTCGTGTGGGCACTGTTTCTCAAACCCCTGAGTTTATGTTGCTTTCGAAAAAGGGTTTTCAAAATATGGATGCCGGGTGGGCGCCGTTTCAACAATTGTGGGTTTTATCCTTTCAAACTAATCGGCCGTGAGTTTATTCTGCACATAGTGAATGGTTATACGTTTGGATTGTTGTGATTGAATGTTTACTCGTTTTGAACATTGTACAAACCGCGACGCCGTGCATATACAGGGGAGACTCTGTCCGTTTGTAGAGTGATCCTGTATATGCGGCGGATCTGGGCACGCGCCGGGGAAGAAGGTTTTCAAAAAAAAATAAATACATACCTTTTGTAATCCGTTTCCGCTAAATTAATCCCCCGGGGCGTGACAGGGAGTTGGCGCGGAGGAGAGGGGCCGCAGAGGGTCGCGCCGCGGAGAGGGGCCGCAGAGGGGCGCACCGCGGAGAGGGGCCGCAGAGGGGGTTGGCGCGGAGGAGAGGGGCCGCAGAGGGTCGCGCCGCGGAGAGGGGCCGCAGAGGGTCGCGCCGCGGAGAAGGGCCGCAGAGGGAGTTGGCGGTGCGGAGAGGGGCCGCAGAGGGTCGCGCCGCGGAGAGGGGCCGCAGAGGGGCGCGCCGCGGAGAGGGACCGCAGAGGGGGTTGGCGCGGAGGAGAGGGGCCGCAGAGGGTCGCGCCGCGGAGAAGGGGCGCAGAGGGAGTTGGCGCGGAGGAGAGGGGCCGCGGAGGGTCGCGCCGCGGAGAGGGGCCGCAGAGGGGCGCGCCGCGGAGAGGGGCCGCAGAGGGGCCGTAGAGGGGCCGCGAGGGAGATCGGAGGGGGTAGCCGCAGAGGGTGCCACGGCAAGGAGAAGGTGCCACAGAGGGGGCCGCGGCTGCGGAGAAGGTGCCACAGAGGGTCCGCAGAGGGGCGGGTGAGGTGCCGCAGAGGGGCCGCGAGGGAGATCGGAGGGGGTAGCCGCAGAGGGTGCCGCGGCAAGGAGAAGGTGCCACAGAGGGGGGCCGCGGCTGCGGAGAAGGTGCCACAGAGGGTCCGCAGAGGGGCGGGTGAGGTGCCGCAGAGGGGCCGCGAGGGAGATCGGAGGGGGTAGCCGCAGAGGGTGCCGCGGCAAGGAGAAGGTGCCACAGAGGGGGCCGCGGCTGCGGAGAAGGAGATCGGAGATCGGAGATCGGAGATCGGAGATGGGGGCCGCGAGGGAGATCGGAGGGCGTAGCCGCAGAGGGTGCCGCGGCAAGGAGAAGGTGCCACATAGGGGCCGCGGCTGCGGAGAAGGAGATCGGAGATCGGAGATCGGAGAGGGGGGCCGCGAGGGAGATCGGAGGGGGTAGCCGCAGAGGGTGCCGCGGCAAGGAGAAGGTGCCACAGAGGGGGGCCGCAGCTGCGGAGAAGGAGATCGGAGATCGGAGATCGGAGATTGGAGAGGGGGGCCGCGAGGAGATCGGAGATCGGAGAGCGGGGATGAAGAAACCAAGTTCGGAAGAGGGGATGAAGATGAGGTTGGGGGAGAAGAGTAAAGCCTGCAGAAAGTTTTGTCTCGAACCCCGTGAAAAAAATGGGTTCCTGTGAATTCCAGCTGGGGATGGGAATTCAAATTCCCATCCCCATACCCCCTATTCCAGCATAGATGGAATCCGAATTCCATCATTCCGTATCCCCGTTTGGGTATGGAAACGGGGATAAGGGGGTTATTCCCCCCTTATCCCCGTTACCAAACGGGGCCTAAGAGTTTTGACACGGAATCCTTCGGTAGGTTCTTTTTTTGCTTACGTAATAATATACAGCTAAATTACCATTATTTTAGTTCTTAAACTATAATGTGTATGAGATTTTGATTTTTTAAATTTTAATTTATTTTAATTTTTGGTTTAAATTTTATAAAATATTATAATTAAGTTGTGCAATCTAATTTAGTTGATAAATATTAAAATATTGCTGATACGAAAGTGATATAGTAGTCTTGTAACTGTTAACATAATGATAATTAAATATGGTTAATTTTATATAATTTTCAGTAAATATATCAAATAACAGATATATCTTTAATAAAGTTTAATTTTTCATATTTATTCTATCAAAAGTTATAAATTATTCAGATATATCTTTCTGGTTTGTTACCATTACGTTATTGTCAAGGATGAAACAAAAATTTTAATTTTAAGAGGCCAAAAATAAATTATGCAAAATATATTAATTTTTAAAAAATATTAATAAAAAAACTATATATAAATAATTTTTTTATTTTTTAGTTTTCGAAATATTAATATTTTTTTTTTAAAAAAAATAAAGTATAGTTGTCTTTACTATTAAAATAATAATAATTTAGAAATCTACACAAAAATTAAGTTAAAAAATCAAGTACTAAGATCTATTATAATTTGTAAATCAAGTATTACGATAAGTTGGAGTGAATTAAATTTATATTTCATGACCCATTAGACAACATTATTTTTTAAAAAAGAATTATTTTGGCCCCTAAAGTTTATGCTATTTTAATTTTTTTAATAACTTAATAATAAATTTTTATATAAATTTAAAAATGTTGGGAGGGTCATGGCCACTTTGGGTCTCTACATGATTCCGTCTCGAATTACAATTTATTTTTTAGCAGAATATAAATAAAATATTAATTTTATCCTTATAAATTTATCTTTTCAAAAATTAAACAGCTAGAAATAGTGTAGCAATGTCCCTCTCCAAAAAAAAAAACAAAAAAACAAAAAACAAAACAAAAGAAAAAAAAAAAACAAACCAAGAGTCAACTTCTTCCTCTGTTAAAGAATCCCAATCCACTATTATTTTATAGCTCTTCTCTCACTCTTTCTCTTTTACTTATATAATACTTTGATTTTTTATTTATTTTCCTCTATTAAACAACAACACATCAACCTAAAATAAGAAAAAAGTATAGAAAAAATTTAAAAATTTTAATAAAATGTATAAAAAAATAAAATATATTGACAACACAACAATCTAAAATATATCAAATTGATCCAAAATTTCTAAATAATTACTACAACCAAGTTTTGAATTCACCATTACTAGAATTTTGATCGTGGATGAATGGAACCGATAAATCCTAGTTATGGGTTCGAAACCAGCGGGGAGGGAGAGAGGAAGAGGAAGAGGAAGAGGAAGAGAGAAAGAGGAAGAGAAAGAAGATTTTGATCGCGGAAGAGAGGGCTTCCAAGATGTCGCTGTTGGAGTCAGTATTTTGATCGCGGGAGAGAGGGCTTCCAAATTGTCGCTGTTGGAATTGTTCCTCTTTAAGTGCTAGGACCATATTAATGGGTTAGAATTTCAAAAGGGTAAAAAGATAAATCTACTTTACTTACTAACCAAGGTTAAGTATTTAATCTATGGTTAACTATATTTTTCTAACGGAAACTGACGGTAGGATATATATATATATATATATATATATATATATATATATATATATATATATATATATATATATATATATATATATATATATAACCCAATTAAGTATGTCACATTGCTTCCGCATTATTGGCGCATCAATATTTAGTCAACTAAATTAGATGGTTAGAATTTAATTACAATAATTTAAAAAGTTTGCGCCAGTTATTACAAAGAAGTAAAATTTGAGAATCACAGGGTTACATACCACATAGTTCGAGGACCAAAAAGTGTAATTTAGCCTAGAAAAAATTATCTTTGTATTCTTATGAAATTTCAAAAAATTTTATTTATTCTTTCTTTCAAATATTTTTCTAAAATATTTTTCCTTATATACCCCTATTTTTAGGATTTCTTTAAAAGAATTTAGGTTTTCAGACGGCATATTGAAGGACAAATGTTTTTGAAGGGTAAATATTGAAGTAGGTTTGTGTTGAGAATTACTCTTTAAGCAAGTGTAACTTCAATGAAAAGCTCCTCAATTAGTTTTTTGTTGAGAAATTTTTGTATATATACCTACATATTATTCCTTCTATTTTTTCGCCATGTGCCAACATTTTCTTCATTTAGAATGAACCGGCTCAGCTCCTTCACATGTTTCACTCTTTCTTTATTGAACCGGCTCAAATCCTCCACATATTTCTTTTTTTGTTTTTTTTTTGCTTGAACCGAACCTCCTATCATATGTTTTTCTTTTTGTTTAATTGAACCAAATCAGGTTATACACCGAACCGACTCAAGTCCTACACATATTTTTCTGTTTTTTTGCTTGAATCGAACCGGATTACTCGCTGAACCGGCTCAAGTCCTCCACATGTTTTTCTCTTTCTTTACTTGAACCGAATCGGATTACACCGGCTCAAATCCTCCACAAGCAAGGCACACCGAACCGTGTTACGCCTATGGGCCATATTTCTATATTTTTTTATTTGAACCGAACCGGGTCACACCTACTGCTTTAGCTCAAACTGGCCCAACTGCTCCATATGTTTTCATCTTTCTTTGCTTGAACCGAACTACTGCCTCTTTGTCTTCCTTTCTTTGCTTGAACCGAACCACCGCCTCTTCGCCTTTCTTGCTTAGTTTGAACCGAGCCACCACCTTTTCCTCTTCATTTGGTTGTTACATTTTTTTGCCTCTTCCTCTTCCTCTTTCTTGGCCTGTTATCTTTCTTTATTTAAACCCTAAATACTATATATGCAATAAAACTTCATCAATGGCTGGCCTGTAAACTTAAAAAAAAAAAATCACACAAATCAATGCGAGATGCCAAATTTTGAAAACTTTCTCTTTTCGCAAATTAAGGAAACTGGAGAAAACTAAATCAGTCTATCAAGATGTCAATTTTAGATCTTATTTCAGTTCGATACATCCACCTACGATACTCACAATTTGGCTTCACTTCAATTATTGGAATGTAAATTTGAGGCTCTTCAATATGTCTTTTATTATTTGTTATCTTTTTCTCACAATATTTTTAATATTTTTTTAAAATATTTGTGTAATATTTTCTCTTCTCTTATAGTTCTTTCTTTCTTTTCAATTTCTTTCATTATTTTCTATTGAGTTGTAACTTTATTTAGTCTTTAATATATTTTTCATATTATTAAATCTAATCAAATATAGTTATATTCTTCTTGTTAACCCATCCATACAAAGAAATTTCCAAAAATCATGATAATCCCATAGCTATCACCATACAATTATTCATTGCTCAAAGGAACTATAAGAAATCTGCATTGTAAAAATCTGCACTACAGGGTCGGGAAGATGACGGAATTTATCTGATCAAACTAGCTCCGAATATAGTAAGAAAAGTGACAATGGATTCCTTGTCGAGTGTAAATGCGAATCGAGCTAAAGAACTTCCAAATCCGAGCTCGTATGCAAGAGAAAACCCAAGATTACCGAAGGCTGTCCAAGAACAAAATCCGTGCGTGATGGTTCCATAAAATCTAAAAATACTCCAAGAAATCTCATGATCCACGAAAAATGTTGAATACCAAAATTGTAGATTTACCTCTCGTGGAGATCCCCTCCAAATTTCAGCTCGAAATTCCAAGAAATGAGGTCTGTGGGATTTTTGCACTAAAATGCGACAGTGAAGCTCCGAAAATCCAGCAAAAATGATGGTATTCCAACATGGGGAAGATGATGATCAAGAGAGCTCCATTGGCCCTTTCTTGGTGATGAAAATGAAGAAGAGTTGTTGGTGAAGCTCTGTATGAAGTTCTCCCAAAAACCAAATGTCACGCCCCGAGACTGTCAATTTGGACAGTTCGAGAACGCCAACAGACCCGCCAATCGGGCATGACCTCTCTATACCCGAAAGGAACGGCAACATTCATCTCAATAAAAACAATCAATCAATGAGGGATGATATCAGAGTAAACCACTACTAACTAAACACTTTCATCCATTAAACAACAAGTTTAAACGATAATGAAAGCAACCACATGAGTGAACCATAATATAAATTTATTACATTTTACAACTTTCAACTTGCAATTAAAATATTACAGTTCTTTTACATCATTTTCCTCACAAATACAAGGTTCACTCAAAATAAAAACACAAAGTGTGAACTGGCGACTCTAGACTGCTAGGTCGCTAAGCTGCCGGGCCCTTGCCCCTGTCGTGTGCCTCGCTCGACGTACCTGTATCTGTACCTGGAAAAATGGTCATCCAAGGGTGTGAGAACTACTTAAAGTTCCCAGTGGGTTCAACCACCGAGAAAAAGTGTCCTACACCACTTGGTCCAATGGAAGCAATAATAATAGAATGCTAGGAAAGCTATAACATCAATATTAAAATACTTATATGCATATAATATGTCACTACGCTATCTGTGTATACTCCTCGACTCAACACTACTCTGTCCAGCCAAACTAGGCCACTAACCACAAACTCGGCCACTATGCCGCTGTATATAGGGTTAAACTAACCCAGCCACCTAGGCCACTCTATTACCTCTTTATTCTTTTCACATTCTTGTATTTTTATCTCAAGGTACTCGCCCCTTGGAAAACCTCGCCCAACGGGCCCCCGCCCGGTAGTTATGCTACCATAAGGCGAGATAGTCCAAGGTTATCGATAGCTTTTCTTTTTCTCTTTTCTTTTCTCATTGCCTCAAATGAGTTTAAGGCACCTTGGCACTCATTTTTCTCGAGAGTGAAATCTGCTCAACCCTCTCATCTCGAATGAGTTTAAAGCACCTTGGCACTCATTCACTAGGGAGTGAAATCTGCTCAACCCTCCCCTTTGGCAACTTGCCCATTTTTTTTAATTCACTTGGGAGTGACATATGCTCAACCCTCCCATTAGCCATTTAGACTTTTCTTTACCGGGTCCGAGGGTTCCAAAAGACGGATGCCTACAACCCCAATCAAACAAGAACAGGTTGTAGCACCGCCTCCCGTAGTGCTCGGCCCAATGTGGTTTACTTTTCTTTAAGCATTACTTTCTTTTATTCAATTAAGCCTTTAGCTTCTTTGCACTTTAAACATTATTGTAAGAATTTCAATTTTTATTGTAAATAAATAAAAGAAGATGAATAAAAGTCAAGTTGAATTTTGAAATCGTAAGTGACCCCCCTTTTCTGCAGTGTAAATTGCACAGTTATGAGGCTAAAATGTCGCTTTTCAATCCGAGCCTAATCTCGAATATCCGAGATCACCAGCACGACCGTCTCGCTGAACCGAGTGAAAACCATATTAAGCATGTTCAGATCCGACGGTCGGATCTTCCAGAAAGCAGCGAAGAAGCGGGCGGGACCCGCGACTTAAAGTGAATAGTGGATGAACAGTGGATGAATAGTAAACCCCATTTTCGAAATCCCCTTAGTGCCAACGTTAGCCAATTCGTTGTCCAGACTCCGGTCATAGCGATCCAGGTAGTCGATTTGAACGGTTTCGTCGTTCTGAACGCAATGGCGCTGACGGAATTTCCGTTTGACGACCCTAGAGTCTCGAAAAGCGCGATAACTGTATTTCGGCACAGTATTTATGGACCGAGATTTTATCCGGGCATTTTCTCGAAAAACAGAAATCGCTACCTAATAGGTTTCGTCGAGCCGGACGTCGTGGCGAAGTCCATTTTTCGATTCGATGAGTAAAATGCCTCAAAAAGCATGAAATATAGTGAAAAACGCGACGATTTGCGCATTACACCCTGAAATTATGCCTCGTTTTGCGTGCCACCTCTGTGGTGAGGGACCTAAGTGTGATTGTGAGTAGGCTGTGATGGACTTAACCCTGAATACCATTTGTTGAGGGTTTAAACCGCAATTTTGCATACATTGTATATATATATAAAAAGCTAGGGCTAGGGTTTCTTTAAAACCCAGAGCCCCGTAGCCATCCCCCAGCCGCAGCCCCAACAGAATCCACTCCTCCTGCCGCACCCATCGGAAGTCGCTCACCGGCCGCCGCTGCCCTCGTCGCCGGAGAAGAAAAGGAAACAACAACTCCGCCATCTCGGTTGGAAAGGAGAAGAAGTTCTCCCAGAGGCCCTGGGTTGCTCCAAATAGCATCTGGGGAAGCCTCTGTGTGGTTGACACCGAACCCGGGGTGAACCGACGCCTCGCCGCCGGCGGCGGCGCCGCGAGCAACCTTCTTCTTCCTCCTTGTTTTCCGGCGAGGTAAGTTATGGAATTTATTTCCTTTAAAAGGCGCAAGAGTGTGTCTAGTGTGTTCCTGATGTCGAGGTGACCACCTGTCACGCCCCGGGGTCGAAACTGCGACCCGGGCTCACTAACAGATCCGCCATCTGTACGGAAACTGCCGTACAGACGAAGCGTCTAACCTGCAAAGACTGAACTATAGCTACAAAGATATCAGAGCGGATAAAAAGCTGTACTATAAAATTTCACAACTACAAAGTTGCAACAACACATAGCCTATCTCCCAAAACAAGATGATACAAAAAGAAGTCCACCTATACAACATCTACAAATCCAACTGGGAGATAGCTAAGCAAGAAAAATATACCCAACATAATCAACCCCCACAATCTGGGATGGTACATCTACCTCACTCTACAGTAACAATGCTGGTAGGGAACTATCACGCGACTCCCTGTCCTCGGTCCGTCCAGTCAAGCTCGGCAGGAACGGAAGGAAGCCTCAGCAACCTGTCACCGACAGAGGGTGTGAGAACTACATCCTACAGTAGTTCTCAGTGGGTACCGTCTCCAAGAACCACGGTCTGCCCACTAAGTCTACTAGAGGCATAAGATAACAGAAAAGACTGTGATAATGTAAATAAGCTGGAAAAGAATCTACAGCTCTCATGCCTCTATCAACTATGCTCAAAAGGAAAAGACTATGGATGATGGTATGCAGCCACTCACTGCTGACAATATGTCACAAGTACTATGCCCAAGACACTCTACTATGACACATGCTATGCCAACACTCTCTCAGTGTAACCCATATCTCATCGACTGCCCCACAGGGTCCAGTCAAGTCAAGCCTGCGCCCCCTGGTGTATCAACCAGGGTGTCCAATCGGACAAACTCGATATCTCACACAGTAACCCCATGGTAGCTCGGCCAGGGGTATCAAGCGACCTCTAGTATATGAACTAGGCGCATCATCGCAGCCTCGTCAGGCTCGGTATCATCATCGCAGCCTCATCAGGCTCGGAATCATCAACGCACCCGGGGCGTAGCTCGAGGGGTGCGACCCCACCGAACTCAAGTATCACAACTGTATCACTGTCTCACAAGTGGCTCCTGCAGGCTATAGTCCACGATCAAACAGATCGGTATCTCGATGCTCGAAGCACAACTCAGTCGGAGAACCCTCCACGACTCAATCTCACAACACTGACCCACTCAACGAAAGTACCACACAGCTGGGACCACCGTCTCTCCCAACGGCTCCCACAAGAACACCCCACTCAACTCAACACACAAACCCACGGCCGGAGATGCTCCACAGCCAGATCTACGAAGGGTCCGAAACCCCGGGAGACTAACATCTACGTCCCCAAGAAAGAAAACAGCCCTTAGAACCCAGATTACTCGAATCCGCTCGGGTGGATAAGTTTATAAGAAACCATGTCATTTATTTCAGAAAACCATTCGATCTGAGAGAAATCCATCTTTTTAATGATTTTTAGTCTTTTTAGGAAAACCCTTTGAAATCAAGTTTTATGCCCAAGCCTCGAAGAGCTAATGCCCTCGTCCTATCAAACAAGAACAGACTCAGGCGACCTTGCGAGGCTTGGAAGAAACATTGGGTGACTAAAATCATGTATTCGTCCAAAAAGGTTCTGGGTTCAAGGTCCTGCTAACAAAAGTGCACCACGATCGCAACATGGTGGTGACGAGAAGAACAGCGGAAAGTAAAACCCCGGGACCACCGTTTATCTGAAACGGTTCCCCACACACTAACACTGGCCTAACCCAGCCACCAGACCCCACTCGGCCCCCCGGCCCGAGTGCAACACCCATCCCACAACACTCTGACCACTCAGCCCACTACCCGGGCGAGGAATCTCTAAGTCCAGAAGAATATGCAATGTGTGGGATGTCTAAAGCATAAAAGAACCTAGCCCAGATTAAGGTTCTCAATTGGTCTGGTCAAACACATGCACATATGACGGGGGTGCTAGTTAAGTTCCAAGAAAACACTTAAACTAGCATGCAGTCCTATCATGATAGAATTAGAAGGAAGTCCGTAGACTTGGAGAGAAAAACCAACCCACCTTTGCGCGCCACCAATTGCTTGTCGACACTTGCAATTGGGCTCAGCGGGATTACCTTGCCTCCAAGAGGTTCGCACGAAAAACGGAGCACGCTGCGTCCAACCACACGACCGCGCGCTCCAGGAATGTCCCGAAACAAGCCTGCGGGTCCACGCGACGGAAAAACCCATAACCGCCCCCGGCGGAAGCTAAAACCGCACCGCAAGCTGCCAGAAGCGAAGAAATCGCAAAATCAATCAAAACGGTCAAAACCGAGCATCCGACGGCGAAAAACAGCCTCCGACGGCGAAAACAGCCTCCGACAACGAAAACCAGCGCCCGACGGTGAAAAACAGACTCCGACGGCGAAAACAGCGCGCGGCGGCGAAAACCAGCCACCGTCGGCAAAAGCAGCCTCCGCCAGCGAAAACCAGCGCCCGACGGCGAAAAACAGACTCCGACGGCGAAAACAGCGCGCGGCGGCGAAAACCAGCCTCCGTCGGCGAAAACCAGCGCCCGACGGCGAAAAACAACGCGCGGCGGCGAAAAAATGCTCCGTCGGCGAAAAACTGCGCCCGACGGCAAAAAACAGCGCGCGGCGGCAAAAAACTGCTCCGTCAGCGAAAAACTGCGCCCGACGGCGAAAAAAAGCGCACGGCAGCGAAAAACTGCTCCGTCGGCGAAAAACTGCTCGAAAAATGCTTGCGAAGACAGCTCGCGAAATCCTGCGAAACTGCTCGCGAAACCGCTCGCGAAAAACCCAGCGGAAGCAGCGCCGAAGGCAAAAAACAGCACCGGCACGCATCCCGAGGTGCAGCCTGCTGTCCGGGCCCGCCGTGCGACGAGGGAGGCCCGCCGCGCGGCGCCAACCCAGGTCGCGCCGCGCAGCGACCTGCTGCGCGGTGACAGAGCGCGCCGCGCAGCGCCCTGCGGCGCTGCGCGCGCAGCCCGATGCGCTGCGCGCGGCCGCGCGCCCGCGCAGGCCCGCGCGCGGCCCGCGGGCGGCCAGGCAATGCCGCGCGCGCCCGCGCGCGGCCAGGCAATGCCGCGCGTGCCTGCGCGCGGCCCTGCCGCGCGCGGCCAGGCGGTGCCGCGCGCGCCTGCGCGCGGCCAGGCAGTGCCGCGCGCACCTGCGCGCGGCCCTGCCGCGCGCGCCCGCGCGCGCGGCCAGGCAGCGCCGCGTGCTGCACTTTGCTGCACGCGGCGCCGCTCCCAGCGGCTCGTCGCCGCAGGGTGCTGCCAACAGCAGCACCCTGGCGCCGCGCGTGCGCCATTGCGCGCGCGCGCGGCCGCCGGCGACGGAAAAGCTAAAAGAAAATAAAAATTCCCAATAAATCCAAGAAAAACCCAAAAATCCATTTTTGCTCTTTAAAAATCCAACAAAAATCCAAAAGCTCTCTAAAACTCGAGAAAACCTCAAAAATCTGAAATTGCTTACCTCGACGACGCTCGCCGCACGCCCACGAGCTCCACGCGGCCTCCAACGGCGAGTCCAAAAAACCAAGAATGCCTCAAAACCCTCTTCTTTCTTCTTCTTCTTCCTTTTCCTCTCTTTTCTTTCTTTCTTTCTTTATTTCTTTCTCTTTTTCCTTTCTTTCTCTTTCTCTGCTTTCCCCCAAAGCAACAGAGGACCCCTCTTTATAAAGAAAACAAAATAAATTAATTAATTAATCCAAAAAGTCCACCCCAACTCACTTTTTGCCTCCGGGCTTTCCGCCGCAGCCCGAAACCTCCCGAACTCCGTTGTAAATCGAAAATACACGCGCTCACAGCTTTTTCTCTTCAAAAAGCTCATCCGTTGAGTCGCGGTGCTCAAATCAAAAACCGACTCCGAAACTGTCAGTTTCGACTCACTTTTTGCCTCCGGGTCCTCCGCGTCAGTCCGGAACCTCCCGAACCTCGCTGTAAATCGAAAGTACACGTGTCCACAGCTTTTTCTCCTCAAAAAGCTCATCCGTTGAGTCGGGGTGCTCAAATCAAATATCGGCTCCAAAATTGCCAGTTCCGACTCACTTTTTGCCTCCGGGTCCTCCGCGTCAGTCCGGAACCTCCCGAACCTCACTGTAAATCGAAAGTACACCTGTTCCAAGTGTTCTTGAATTTCCGGCACTCCACGGTGAAGTCGGTAATTTCCAAATCTCATCCTCAATCGACATACAAGCCCGGAAAAACCCCGAATCGAGCTGGAGCTTCTGCGTTGACCCGAATCAACCCGGCATCATCTGTAAACTCAAATGCAACATGCCCAAGGCAACTCACTGCTCCAAGCCATCTATGTGGTTGGCGCGCTATCCAAAGACCCGGTACTTTACACTCTCCCTCCTTCGAAAGGTTTCGTCCTCGAAACCAAAACACACCCCCTACCACAAGAAGGCCCTACATCAGGAACATCAACAACCTCAACTCTCAAATTGAATAGCAGCCCAAAAAAAATTGCGACAAGTCCAAAAATTCCAACAGTTCGACGCCTTCACCCCAATCAAACAAGAACAGGTTCCAGCATCGTCTCCATTTCTGGAGTACCCCTTTGAAATTTTCGCCCCGTTCGCCAGTTTCGGCGTCAAGACGAGAAAACAAGGAGAGAGAGATGTTGAAGCTGTCCCTGCTGTGGCCGCAACCCAAAACCACAATCCAACAACTCAACCATGTAGGGGTGCACTCTAATCTGTCACTCTGATCTCATCCACTAGGAAAGGAAGTCATACCAAGTACCACGTAATCCGCTAACCTGGCGCCCACCAAACGAGCAGCCCAAACTCATCCTCTCGATGTGGGTGATCGTCGTCCTGACTGCCTCGACGTCGTGGCCTCATCTGGCTGGCGGTAAGTCGGAGGAGCTCCTTCCTCCGGAAGAGGTAGCGGGGGTGCCGTCGCAAGCGACATCACCGAAAGTACTACCTGAGGGCATGCTGCCTGAAAATGTCCCGACTGTCCACACGAAAAGCATCGCCCCTGCCTATGGTCACACTGCTGCACTGCATGCGGCCCACCGCAAATGACACACTCAACCTGAAACTGCTGCTGGTGCCTCGGCTGAGGGGGACCTCCTGATCTCCGTCTCCTCTGAAATCCACGGCCCTCAGACTGGGATGGTGGCGGCCCCGGGGGTCCCGATCTACTAGACTGTCCAAAATCAGGCGGCACTGGATGTCTCTCCCCGGAGCTGGTCCCTGGCGCTCGCTCCATCTCTGACATAACCACAAATCCTCGGTCAACCCACCGAGCATGCTCAATTGCCGCATCCAGAGTCGGCTCTCTACACGAATGCACAAGGGGATAAATATCCGGATGCAACCCTCTCTCAAAAAGCTCAACCCTCTGGGCCTCATTCCGGGCAACATGAGGCACACAGCTCAATAACCGCTGAAACTCATTAACGTACTCATGAAGTGGTCGATCACCCTGCTGCAATCGTCGAAGATCCCCTTCTAGTTTCTGCTTTTCACTGTCAGGAAAATAGGCTCTGAGTAGCAAAGCACGAAACTCCGCCCACGTCAATAACTGTACTCCCGGTGGTCCCACTGGACGAACTCGACGCCACCAAGTCTCGGCGTCCTTCTCCAAAAAGTGCGCCCCCAAATGTACCTGATGTTCTTCCTTGATGAAGAGGTTCTCAAACAATTTCTCCATGGCCGCAATCCAGTTCTCAACCTCCCACGGCTCCGAACTCTGACCTACGAACCGCGGGGGGTGAAACTTGCTGATAAAGGATAGTCGATCCATGAGCTCCCTCTGCTCTGTCTCCGTCAACGGAGGAATCTGTGACGAGGTCGAGGATGTCATATCCGGAGGTACTGATGGTGGTGCCACAGGAGGTGCCCTCTGCTCCAGCATACGCATCATGCGCTCCATATTTTCCTCCTGGCGCCTGGCCGCCACCTCCTGGCGCCGCAACGCCTCAGACATCTGGGCCACCTGAGCCCGCAGCTCCTGTACCTCGCTCTGCCCGGCCTGCTCGGCCTCCTCACCCAAGGTCGAACGCCCACTCGTCGCTACACGACGTCTCGGCGGCATCGCAGGTAACTGAAACAAAAACGAATGTCAGGACATAACAACCATACGACCCAATCCAGCGAGAGTCTAAAACTTGTTATCCTTCCTAAAGTATTATGTTGTCTGCAGCCAACATAATCACTTTGAGAGAATAACATATCAAATCACTTATCCCAACCCGAGGGAGAGGTAAAAACTCAATCTGGACTCTCGCTAAAAGTCACGACTCTCACGTAGTCATCCTAATGTCCAACCACAAGCCTAGGGTTTCTAAGTCCTCAATGACCTATATCCTAGGCTCTGATACCACTCTAATCTGTCACGCCCCGGGGTCGAAACTGCGACCCGGGCTCGCTAACAGATCCGCCATCTGTATGGAAACTGTCGTACAGACGAAGCGTCAAATCTGCAAAGACAGAACTACAGCTACACAGATATCAGAGCGGATAAAAAGTTGTACTATAAAATTTCACAACTACAAAGTTGCAACAACACATAGCCTATCTCCCAAAACAAGATGATACAAAAAGAAGTCCACCTATACAACATCTACAAATCCAACTGGGAGATAGCTAAGCAGGAAAAATATACCCAACATAATCAACCCCCACAATCTGGGATGGTACATCTACCTCACTCTACAGTAACAATGCTGGTAGGGAACTATCACGCGACTCCCTGTCCTCGGTCCTCCAGTCAAGCTCGGCAGGAACGGAAGAAAGCCTCAGCAACCTGTCACCGACAGAGGGTGTGAGAACTACATCCTACAGTAGTTCTCAGTAGGTACCGTCTCCAAGAACCACGGTCTGCCCACTAAGTCTACTAGAGGCATAAGATAACAGAAAAGACTGTGATAATGTAAATAAGCTGGAAAAGAATCTACAGCTCTCATGCCTCTATCAACTATGCTCAAAAGGAAGAGACAATGGATGATGGTATGCAGCCACTCACTGCTGACAATATGTCACAAGTACTATGCCCAAGACACTCTACTATGACACATGCTATGCCAACACTCTCTCAGTGTAACCCATATCTCATCGACTGCCCCACAGGGTCCAGTCAAGTCAAGCCTGCGCCCCCTGGTGTATCAACCAGGGTGTCCAATCGGACAAACTCGATATCTCACACAGTGACCCCATGGTAGCTCGGCCAGGGGTATCAAGCGACCTCTAGTATATGAACTAGGCGCATCATCGCAGCCTCGTCAGGCTCGGTATCATCATCGCAGCCTCATCAGGCTCGGAATCATCAACGCACCCGGGGCGTAGCTCGAGGGGTGCGACCCCACCGAACTCAAGTATCACAACTGTATCACTGTCTCACAAGTGGCTCCTGCAGGCTATAGTCCACGATCAAACAGATCGGTATCTCGATGCTCGAAGCACAACTCAGTCGGAGAACCCTCCACGACTCAATCTCACAACACTGACCCACTCAACGAAAGTACCACACAGCTGGGACCACCGTCTCTCCCAACGGCTCCCACAAGAACACCCCACTCAACTCAACACACAAACCCACGGCCGGAGATGCTCCACAGCCAGATCTACGAAGGGTCCGAAACCCCGGGAGACTAACATCTACGTCCCCAAGAAAGAAAACAGCCCTTAGAACCCAGATCACTCGAATCCGCTCGGGTGGATAAGTTTATAAGAAACCATGTCATTTATTTCAGAAAACCATTCGATCTGAGAGAAATCCATCTTTTTAATAATTTTTAGTCTTTTTAGGAAAACCCTTTGAAATCAAGTTTTATGCCCAAGCCTCGAAGAGCTAATGCCCTCGTCCTATCAAACAAGAACAGACTCAGGCGACCTTGCGAGGCTTGGAAGAAACATTGGGTGACTAAAATCATGTATTCGTCCAAAAAGGTTCTGGGTTCAAGGTCCTGCTAACAAAAGTGCACCACGATCGCAACATGGTGGTGACGAGAATAACAGCGGAAAGTAAAACCCCGGGACCACCGTTTATCTGAAACGGTTCCCCACACACTAACACTGGCCTAACCCAGCCACCAGACCCCACTCGGCCCCACGGCCCGAGTGCAACACCCATCCCACAACACTCTGGCCACTCAGCCCACTACCCGGGCGAGGAATCTCTAAGTCCAGAAGAATATGCAATGTGTGGGATGTCTAAAGCATAAAAGAACCTAGCCCAGATTAAGGTTCTCAATTGGTCTGGTCAAACACATGCACATATGACGGGGGTGCTAGTTAAGTTCCAAGAAAACACTTAAACTAGCATGCAGTCCTATCACGATAGAATTAGAAGGAAGTCCGTAGACTTGGAGAGAAAAACCAACCCACCTTTGCGCACCACCAATTGCTTGTCTACACTTGCAATTGGGCTCAGCGGGATTACCTTGCCTCCACGAGGTCCGCACGCAAAACAGAGCACGTTGCATCCAACCACACGACCGCGCGCTCCGCGGATGTCCCGAAACAAGCCTGCGGGTCCACGCGACGGAAAAACCCACAACCGCCCCCGGCGAAAGCTAAAACCGCACCGTAAGCTGCCAGAAGCGAAGAAATCGCAAAATCAATGAAAACGGTCAAAACCGAGCATCCGACGGCGAAAAACAGCCTCCGACGGCGAAAACAGCCTCCGTCAGCGAAAACCAGCGCCCGACGGCGAAAAACAGACTCCGACGGCGAAAACAGCGCGCGGCGGCGAAAACCAGCCTCCGTCGGCAAAAGCAGCCTCCGTCAGCGAAAACCAGCGCCCGACGGCAAAAAACAGACTCCGACGGCGAAAACAGCGCGCGGCAGCGAAAACCAGCCTCCGTCGGCGAAAACCAGCGCCTGACGGCGAAAAACAGCGCGCGGCGGCGAAAAACTGCTCCGTCGGCGAAAAACTGCGCCCGACGGCGGAAAACAGCGCGCGGCGGCGAAAAACTGCTCCGTCGACGAAAAACTGCGCCCGACGGCGAAAAACTGCGCGCGGCGGCGAAAAACTGCTCCGTCGGCGAAAAACTGCGCCCGACGGCGAAAAACAGCGCGCGACGGCGAAAAACTGCTCCGTCGGCGAAAAACTGCTCGAAAACTGCTTGCGAAGACAGCTCGCGAAATCCTGCGAAACTGCTCGCGAAACCGCTCGCGAAAAACCCAGCGGAAGCGGCGCCGACGGCGAAAAACAGCACCGGCACGCATCCCGAGGTGCAGCCCGCTGTCCGGGAGCATGCCGAGCGTCGAAAAACCCCGCCGTGCGACAAGGGAGGCCCGCCGCGCGGCGCCAACCCAGGTCGCGCCGTGCAGCGACCTGCTGCGCGGTGACAGAGCGCGCCGCGCAGCGCCCTGCGGCGCTGCGCGTGGCGCCCAGCGGCACTGCGCGCGGCGGCCAGCGGCACTGCGCGCGGCGGCCAGCGGCGCTGCGCGCGCAGCCGCGCGCCCGCGCAGGCCCGCGCGCGGCCCGCGCGGCCCTGCCGCGCGCGGCCATGCCGCGCGCGCCCGCGCGCGGCCAGGCAATGCCGCGCGCGCCTACGCGCAGCCCTGCTGCGCGCACCTGCGCGCGGCCAGGCGGTGCCGCGCGCACCTGCGCGCGGCCACCCCGCGCGCGCGGCCTGGCAGCGCCGCGTTCAGCACTTTGCTGCACGCGGCGCCGCGCCCAGCGGCACGTCGCCGCAGGGTGCTGCCAACAGCAGCACCCTGGCGCCGCGCGTGCGCCATTGCGCGCGCGCGCGGCCGCCGGCGACGGAAAAGCTAAAAGAAAATAAAAATTCCCAATAAATCCAAGAAAAACCCAAAAATCCATTTTTGCTCTTTAAAAATCCAACAAAAATCCAAAAGCTCTCTAAAACCCGAGAAAACCTCAAAAATCTGAAATTGCTTACCTCGACGACGTTCGCCGCACGCCCACGAGCTCCACGCGGCCTCCAACGGCGAGTCCAAAAAACCAAGAATGCCTCAAAACCCTCTTCTTTCTTCTGCTTCTTCCTTTTCCTCTCTTTTCTTTCTTTCTTTCTTTCTTTCTTTCTCTTTTTCCTTTCTTTCTCTTTCTCTGCTTTCCCCCAAAGCAACAGAGGACCCCTCTTTATAAAGAAAACCAAATAAATTAATTAATTAATCCAAAAAGTCCACCCCAACTCACTTTTTGCCTTCGGGCTTTCCGCCGCAGCCCGAAACCTCCCAAACTCCGCTGTAAATCGAAAATACACGCGCTCATAGCTTTTTCTCTTCAAAAAGCTCATCCGTTGAGTCGGGGTGCTCAAATCAAAAACCGACTCCGAAACTGTCAGTTCCGACTCACTTTTTGCCTACGGGTCCTCCGCGTCAGTCCGGAACCTCCCAAACCTCGCTGTAAATCGAAAGTACACGTGTCCACAGCTTTTTCTCCTCAAAAAGCTCATCCGTTGAGTCGGGGTGCTCAAATCAAATACCGGCTCCAAAATTGCCAGTTCCGACTCACTTTTTGCTTCCGGGTCCTCCGCGTCAGTCCGGAACCTCCCGAACCTCGCTGTAAATCGAAAGTACACCTGTTCCAAGTGTTCTTGCATTTTCGGCACTCCACGGTGAAGTCGGTAATTTCCAAATCTCATCCTCAATCGGCATACAAGCCCGGAAAAACCCCGAATCGAGCTGGAGCTTCTGCGTTGACCCGAATCAACCCGGCATCATCTGTAAACTAAAATGCAACATGCCCAAGGCAACTCACTGCTCCAAGCCATCTATGTGGTTGGCGCGCTATCCAAAGACCCGGTACTTTACACCCCCCCTGTGTAGTCCGAGCCGCCGTCGTGCCCTGGTTTGCCGGCGGTAACGACTTCTTGCCGGAGTGTGATTTCCGGCCAGATCCACAGCCGCGCTTCATCCAGCCGTTGAAACTCAGATCAGAGACGTTGGATCTCTTCCCCTCGACGTCTGCGGCATCTCCACGAAGTTGGAGGACCATCGGAGGAAGATCGGGGCCAATCGGAGTTGCCCTAGAAACCGGGTTTTCTTCACGGTTGCCGATCGTCGCCGTCCGGCGCTGTCGCTGCCTCCCGCCGCCGGCCATCGCCACCAGAAGCTTCCTGGCACCGAGTGGGAGCTTTTGGTCCAAGTTGCACCGGCCCTTAGGCACTCGACCGGATTCCGCCATTAACGGCCATTAAGCTCCACCGAGCTCCACCGCCGCGTGTCGCCACCGCCTCCTGGCGTCGTCCAACCGTGCAGGTAAGTCAAGTGCAACATTTTAAGGTGGTTTATGACACTGCATGGGGTTTTTGACGTTGGCATGATGACCTCTGCAGTTGCACCCAAGTTGCACTCGAGTTGCACTCGACCTCGGCCTCCGGCCACCTCCGGCGCTCCGGGCTCCGGCCACCTCTACAGGTAAGGTCTAAATACTAGTTTTAAATGTCCTAGCATTTTAATTTGAGTCAAGGAGGCCCTTGTAACTAAGTCCCCAAGGTTGCACCCGAATTACCCATTTCGGGTTTGTCTCCGGCCGCCGCCGCTTCCGGTCGCCGGAGCTCGACCCAGCATGGACTATCATGTCTCTGGGGCATGCCTCTAACCAGTGCTCACACCTGTTTGCAATTTGATTAGGAGTGGATCCGAAATTGGCCAAAACCGAGCTTGGGCATCTTAGTGGTGTTGCTCCGGCGACTGTTCCGGCCACTTTCCGGCGCACCTGAGGAGAGCCCTCAACCCTACTCATCCCTCTGAGCATGATGCTCCAGTTAACTCTTAATTTGATCAAGTGAATATAAAGATGTTGCATAGTTGCATTTAGAGCCACATAGTTTATGGGCCAACTTTGTTTTCGGGATCCGTGTCAGCCCAAGCTTGTGAGCATGAGCTTCGTCTCGTCGAAACGAACGCGCTGAAATTTACAGTACCGCCGTTGGGTTCCCGGATCGTGAGAACGAGTCAAAACAGTTAACCAATTTAATATTTTATGCAAATTAAGATTTATTGTGGATTAAAACGTAAATTGGACACGATGGCTGTCTTTAGACAGTGCTTTGATGCCTACTGGGCATCTTGTTAGGGTTCCGTGGATCCTCGTTGATCGGGAATCGGATTTTGTTCGGTAAATCGGCGATATTGTCCCGTTTTAGCATTCCGTTACTGTCGTGTCGGCAGGATGGGTATGTGTGAGTCTATTACTGACTATAGCTTCTCATTCAGGGCCCAGTTGTTCGGCACCAGCCTCCCAGTAGCTGAGCGGGAGTTCGAGGATCTGCCTACACTCAGGTGGGTTATCTTCGGTCCGGGCTTTATCTCTTCGGCCTTCTGGTTGCTTTAGTCCAGTCGGACACCTGTTTTTGATTGTGCCTGCTGATTTTACCCATCTTGACAGCTATTGACTTCTTTAGACTATCATGTACACTTGTTCTTGAGTTTACCTATACATGAGTAGACCTGATGATTTGATCTATATGCCATGTGATCCTTCCTGATAGACATTGATTGCTTTAGACACGTTACCTATACCTGCGTGTCAGCTTTTCATATCTTGGTATATAGATGTCATGATCGATTATGCCTGATATTTACTGATGATGTTGCCGATTCTTGATTAGTCGTGATGATGTTGCCGATTCTTGATTTAGTCCTGATGATTTTGCATGTTCTTGATTTGTCCTGATGATGTTGCCGATTCTTGATTAGTCTTGATGATGTTGCCGATTCTTGATTTAGTCCTGATGATTTTACCTGTTCTTGATTTAGTCCTGATGATTTTGCTTATATGCCATATGATCTTTTCTGATAGACATTGATCTCCGTAGACATTACATTTATACCTGCTCGTTAGCTGTTAAGGTCTGATCATGTCTGTTGATTCCTATCGTATCTGCCCCTTTGTTATACTGCATTTATATCTAGAGATACTTGCTTATTTATATATTCAGATATGCATGATCGACCCTGTAGTAGCCGCTGGTTTAAAATGTTTTTGGGTCTACTTTTGGTTTCTTTATTTCGTAATTCGTTTCGGGGGCCCGGAGGGTGATCTAATAATTCCTTGTTTCCGGGCAGACCGTCGGGGCTCGCGGGTATTTTTAGTCAATAAAGCTCGCGAAACGGAGAACGGCGGCGCAGTCGGTTTTGAATTCCGACGCCGGAATCTCCCAGAATAAATTCCGGAAGGTGGCTAGCGGTTCAGGCGATCAGCGCGGTTTTTCAGGCAGACCGGACCCCGGTTCGCACCCGACTTATTACCTGCTTTTGACTTGAAATGGGTTCATTCCCATTCCTCATCCTAACCGCTCCCGCCATCCTAACCACTCCCGCCATTTTCATGTCGTGGGGAAACAGGGTTACGACAGTTACAACTCCCCTCACCTTAGGCGTACGCAACCCCAAGCGCAACGAGGAACCCACTTCCCCAACCTTTCTTTTTCCCAACCGATCGAGTGGAGAAACAAGGCGGAGCGATCGAGGAGAGGGAAGATTGCCGGCATACCCTTCGTTACCGGGCACGCAAGAACAGGACGATCATCCCCTAGATCAACCCTAGCCGACGAAACCAAGGTGAGCATAACTTAGGGTTCTTGATTGGGTATTTTCTTGGTTCTCTTAAGCAAAGGGAGGAGGAGGGTCGGCGCCATCACCGGAGTCGGCGCCGTCACCGGAGTCGGCACGCACGGAGCCACGCATGCGGGCGGCGCCGCATGCGGGCGCCGCCGCAAGCTCCCGCATGCGGGCAGCGCCGCATGCGGGCGGCGCTGCATGCGCCCGCATGCGGGCAGCGCCGCATGAGGGCGGCGCCGCGTGCATCCGCATGGGGGCGGCATCCGCATGCGGGCGGCGCCGCATGCGGGCGGCGCCGCATGCTCTCGCATGCGGGCAGCGCCGCATGCGGGCGGCGCTGCACGCGCCCGCATGCGGGCAGCGCCGCATGTGGGCAGCGCCGCGCGCACCCGCATGCGGGCAGCGCCGCATGCGGGCGGCGCTGCACTCGCCCGCATGCGGGCAGCACCGCATGTGGGCAGCGCCGCGCGCACCCACATGCGGGCAGCGCCGCATGCGGGCGGCGCCGCACGTAGGTGGTACGCTGCCCAGCCGCGCGGGGCCGGGCGCGTACGTGTACGGATTGTGCGCGAGGGGGGGGGGGGGGGGCGCGCCGGGTGTTCTAGTCTTTTAATCTTGCGGAGTCTTGAATTACTGACTCATGTATGACAGGTTCTTGTAGGTCCGGGCGGGCACCCCGAAACGCGGGAGAACCTAGCATCGGTCAGGAGCGCGACAACGAAAAGGTGGGTTTTCGGTCGAGGCTTAGTATAGTGTTAGTATTCCGAAAGGGATTTTAATTACATGTTAATCGGTACTAACGCTGACGGATTCTATGATTTACTATATTACCCCGTGTCTTGGTTACTATGCTCGAGTTGCGACACGCGCACCCGCGGTCTGGCCACCGCTAAGGGTGCTCTTTTCCGGAAAGGCGGTCTCCGACCCGTGTTACCCTCGAGGGGATGTAGTGGGGCCCCCGTAGGTGTGGGGTTCGAGGCACCAAGGTGTGAGCGGTGCGACCTGTCGGGATTGGTGCCCGACGAGGTCAGGTGTGCGACCTGCCGGGATTGGTGCCCGACGAGGTCAGGTGTGCGACCTGCCGGGATTGGTGCCCGACGAGGTCAGGTGTTACAGGTGTTACCGGGGTTACAGGTGTCACAGGTGGTATAGGTGGTTGCGAGTTACCTTTATGAGTAGAGTGGTTGCTCCGGCTAGTCTTACTTTTGTGGCTTGGTATTACTTTACTGTTTTAGTATTTCTATCATGATAGTGTCGCTGACTACCCACTCTGTGACAGGTACCTCCAGGGGTGAGAGGTAGGCGACGGTGAGGCCGAGGTGGGAGCAGTCGGGCTGTGGGAGCCCTAGTCTGCCATTTTCTTTACTTTCTCTGCATTTCATTTGGTATTGTAGGTTACTGTGTGGTTCTCGATACCCTTGTGGGGTCGTGTGGATGTTGTTTACTTTTGTTCTGGATATGCACTACTGTTTCCTTTATTATTCCCGTTTGGCCGTTTTCTAAACAAACCAACTAGAAAACAAGAGAAAAAGGACTTCGAAAACCGTTTTCAAAATTCTAGGGTCGTGTGGGCCCATTTTCCAGACCCTGTGGATTTATGCCGTTTTCCAATCTGTTTTCGAAACCTGAGGCCGTGTGGGCCTGTTTTCAAAACTGTGAGTTTATCCTTTCAACTTGACTGGCCACGGGCATTGTTTAGTCTTCATGCACAGTTAGACTCCGAACTGTTGTGATTAAATGGAAAATAATTGCTTGTGTTTGACTGTTGTAATAGCCGCGACGCCGTGCATATACAGAGGAGACTCTGCCCGATTTTCGAGTAAATCTGTATATGCGGCGGGTCTGGGCACGTGCCGGGGAAGGAGGTTTTAAACAAAAAAATTTGTACGCGCCTTACGCTTACTTTTGTGCATCGTTTCCGCTAAAATAAAACCCCCGGGGCGTGACAGATTAAGATGGTATCAGAGACTTTGCATTAATCACAACAGTGACGGCCCAACATCCATGGTAATACCACACGTAGCTGCAAGTAAATGAAATGTGTAGGACGTAAGGGTGTAGGACGCGAGTGAACGTGGGGAGGGGAAATTAGTGTGATTTATTTACGCTCGGTTTTCCTGGGTATGCTGGGACTGATGTGTTTCCTTGGTGTGAAAAGATAGAAGCCCGATTTTGGGTGGGTAACTGCTGCCGGACATGGACCTTGCGGCAGAGGCGAACCGCTTACTATGCAACCAGCTGCGCGACGTGGCTGGGCAGCTGCTAAACCACGCGGAGCGCGTGGGTATACTGACCCAGGAGCTTGAGGGTGTCGACCACGCCCAGCATGGCACCGGTGGTGTTAACCCCCGTAGGATACCACCAACTGGCGTTCCCACCTTTCAGGGAGCGGTCAACTTGGCCGTGCGCGCGGAGCTAGAGCGTACACGACGGGCACACCCCTACCCCGGCCCGACAGGGGACCCCTACCAGAGCGGCAGAGCAACCAAGCGCCAGAGGAAAGGGCCGAAACCCGGGCAGGCGACGAGGGAGGGACCTGAACCACCAACGCCATGTGTCATTTGTGATGGTGCGCATCCAATGATGAATTGCCCTTGGCGGGACGAACATTGCTTCCGGTGTGGCAGGCCGGGCCACACACGTTACGAGTGCCCCCGGAAGCCGGCCGTCACCAGACCCCCGGCGCCGAGACCTGACGACCTACGCCTGACAGACTCTTCTGATACCGAGTTCCCACCCCGCCACGCCGAACGTGGCTGGCCCAGAGGTTGTGGACGGACCTCCCCAGCCGCCCCGGGGAGCAGTGATGCGGAATCCCAGAATCGGGAATAATAGATAATACTTTTTCCTTTACCTCTTTGTGGTTAAGCCTCGACTTTCATCTTCCGTTTTCGTCTTTTTCTTTCTCCGTGTACTGTGCGGTTGTGCCCGGGGGGGGGGGGGGGTTTATGGGTTAGAAGTGGGGTTACTCCCCTAGTCCGCCTTAGGAGTTGTGGACGCCGTGTCACGGGGAGGGAAGGCGGGTCGGGCGCCAGGTAGGAACCCCTTACAAATGGTTCTGAGGAGAGAACCCTACCTAGTTTGTTTGTCTGTTCAAACCCCCGGTGGGGGAACTTCGCGGGAGTGGCCCCTACAGCGACTGTAGCAGACGAGGTGTCACCGCCCCCCGACGACGGCATCAGAGGCGGTGGCTTGAGTTACTGAAGGATTACGACCTAACAATCCAATACCACCCCGGGAAGGCAAACGTGGTAGCGGACGCTCTGAGCAGGAAGGGGCGATTGGAAGGGGGATCAGTAGGTGCGATAACTGAGCAGAGCAACTTGATCGCGGAATTCTCACGACTAGGGTTGGAAGTAGTGCCAGCAGGCACGGTTGCGCAACTCCTAACTTTGGTGGTCAAGCCAACACTGCTCGAGAAGATTCGAGAGGGACAGCAGGCGGACTCGCACTTACAGCTCGTAAGAGACAAGATCTCACCGGATCAGGAAGGTGACTTTTCAGTAGAAGGCGACGGCACTCTACGGTTCCGCGGGCGGATTTGCGTGTCGGATACCCCGGAATTGAAGAAGGAAATCCTATCTGAGGCACACAGCGCCCCTTATGCAGCGCATCCAGGAGGCACAAAGATGTACAGGGACCTCAAGCAGACCTTCTGGTGGCCCAAGATGAAGAGGGATGTGACTCGATATGTAGCTCATTGCCTGGTGTGTCAACAGATAAAGGCGGAACATCAACGGCCGGCGAGAAAGTTACAACCCTTACCGGTACCGGAGTGGAAGTGGGATCATATCACCATGGACTTTGTCACCGGGTTCCCACGTTCACAGCAAGGACATGACACAATATGGGTCGTGGTGGACCGGCTAACCAAGTCAGCGCACTTCCTGCCGATTCACACAACCTGGACCAGAGAGCGGTTTGCTCAAGTCTACCTCAGCGAGATTGTGAGACTGCATGGAGTACCGGCATCGATCACATCAGACAGAGACACGCGTTTCGTCTCAAAGTTTTGGCAGAGTCTGCAACGAGCCTTGGGGACTAAATTGCAGTTCAGCACAGCCTTCCACCCTCAGACAGACGGGCAGTCGGAGCGAGTGATACAGACGCTAGAGGACCTGCTTCGGGCCTGTGTACTCGATTGGGGAGTCGGTTGGGAGCGTTACCTGCCACTTGTAGAATTCGCTTACAACAATAGCCACCAGGCCAGCATCCAGATGGCACCCTACGAAGCCTTATACGGGAGACGCTGCCGATCCCCGATCTGTTGGGACGACTTGGGAGAACGGAAGTTCTTGGGACCCGATTTGGTGGAAGAAACAGAAGAGAAGGTGCGCCTCATAAGACAGCGCTTACTAACCGCCCAGAGTCGACAAAAGAGCTACGCGAATCGGAGACGCCGCGACTTAGAGTTCCAGGTGGGAGAACACGTATTTTTGCGGGTCTCGCCGACCAGGGGAATCAAGCGATTCGGGTTAAAAGGCAAGCTGAGCCCGCGGTTTGTGGGGCCATTCGAGATCCTGGAGCGGATTGGCCCAGTGGCTTACCGCCTTGCCCTACCACCGAACCTCAACCGGATTCACGACGTGTTCCACGTTTCGATGCTCAAGAAATACCTTCCCGACCCGTCGCATGTCCTGGACGTCTCGACACTCGAACTGAGGGAGGACCTTGTTACGGAATTTGAGTTGGCGTAGTTTCGTGAAAGTCTCAAGTCTTCAAGATTGAAGGTGAAGAAAGTTGGATCGTTTAACTCAATCTCAAGAAAGAAGAATTCAAAAGGATCAGGTATGTTTAACCTAAGATTTTGTGTGATCCGAATACTTCTTGTAGTGTAGAAACACTTGGAAGAATCTTTCATTGCATAAAAATCAAAAACTGGACTTGGGACATGTTCAGGATCCGGATCAGGTTGTTCGATCCGGATCCCGAAGGTGGTTCGTTCATACACCAGTTCAATCCGGATCGTAGCCTCTCTTGATCCGGATCCCGAACACTGAGTTTACCATCTTCCTTGAACGATCCGGATCAGGCTTCGCAATCCGGATCCCGAACGTTGATGTTTGGTGAACTGTATGAACGATCCGGATCAAGCACTTCGATCTGGATCCCGAACCTTCGTTTTTCTGGAATTGCCTGACTCGTTGCGACGATCCGGATCACAGTTAATCCGATCCGGATCGCCGTCCGTAAAATCTCCAGAAATGTTAGGTTTTTGATTCTTATCTCCTTCCTAGGGTTTCTAACCTATAAATAGACCCTATGATTCTTTTTCTAGGGCGAATCCACCGTGAATCAAAAGAGCCGTCATTTTCATATATCATCTTATACGGCTCTAGATCCACATATAGAGAAGAAAGGAAATCATTAGAGAATACTCTATGTTTCTTCATCTATATTGATTAGTTTGATTCTAGGTTTTCATACTCACATCTTGAGTTGAATCAAACTAATGAATACTTAGATGGTATTTCCAATCTATCTTTGATCTAAGTATTCGGCGGATCATCACCACCCAAAACAACGATTTACCCCAAAAATCGGCGCGTGGATTCGCGTGTCCTTGTGGATTCAAGGTTCAACCGCTCTCGTGGATTCGGAGCGAGGCACGTTCGTGGATTCGAAGGGTGCTATTGGGTGAAGACCGTGGATTCGGTCGGACGTCGTGGATTCGACGTTGGACGCCGTGGATTCGGCGTTGGGCGCAGATCGTGGATTCGAGAAGCGTCGCGGAGCGAGCGGAGAAGATCCTCTAGGAGCGTATGAAAAGGTTGAGTCGTAAGTGTGTACGGTAAATCACCTTGTACGTGTTTTAATTCTAGTGGATTTCTGCCGTGTTATCGGTCCCGTGGTTTTTTACTCCGGTGATGGAGTTTTCCACGTAAAAATCTTGCGTATTATTTTTATTTCCGCATTGGGTTTTTATCGCAACGATTTTTTGAGTGTTTATGCGTTTACACCTATTCACCCCCCTCTAGGTGTTTTTTCCCCTATTTAGATCCTTATTACATATAACCCAACAAGTGGTATCAGAGCGGGAATAGGGTTGTAAACAATGGTTGAAGGTGGAAACATCAACCGACCCCCGTTCTTCGATGGAACAAATTATGCGTACTGGAAAGTACGGATGAAAGCCTTTTTAATTTCCATCGACGAACGGGTGTGGCAATCGATTGAATTAGGATGGACTAATCCAACTGAATTTATTGGTGATGTTCGCACCTTAAAACCTAGGTCGAAATGGACCAAGGAAGAGTTAGATTCATCTTCTTACAATGGCAAGGGAATTAATGCTATCTTTAATGCCTTATCTCAAACTGAATTCTCTCGCGTCTCGGCATGTGAGACTGCGAAAGAAATCTGGGATGTTCTTCAGGTTACACATGAGGGAACTAACCTCGTGAAGATTCAGAAACTGCAAATGCTTACGAGCAAGTTTGACTCTATCTTAATGGCAGAAAATGAATCTTTCACGGACTACTATACACGATTGCAAGACATCGTAAACTCATGTGCTAATCTGGGAGAGAAGATTCTAGAATTTAAGATTGTAAGAAAGATCTTAAGAACTCTTCCTGAACGATTTCGCCCAAAGGTTACTGCCATTGAAACTATTAAACACCCGGACGAAATACGTGTAGAAGAATTAGTTGGCTCATTACAAACTTATGAAATGACATTTACTACTAACAATTCTTCTGGAAAGGCATCCACTTCTAAGTCTTCAGGTTATGCGTTGAAAACAACTAAGGAAGAAGACGCGGATACGTCCTCCTCAGACGATGACGAGAACCTTTCTATGGAGGAATTTGAGAAGCAGCTCGCTCTCTTGACAAGGAAGTTTCGCCGCAACTTTCGAAGGGGTAATTCAAGCAAATCTCCATCCTTCGGAAAGTCGAACAAAGGCAAGGGTACTTCAGGATACAAGTCAAGAAAGCAAGAGAACTTCTCAAAGGATAAGAAAAGTTCAGAAGGACAACGACTCATTGCAACGGAATGTCCTAACAAGTATCCGGCAAAGAAGAAGGCGATGCAAGTCGTCACTTGGGATGACAACTCAACGTCGAATGAGTCGTCTTCGAGTGATGAAGAAAAGAGCTCCGCCGCATTCCACGCGTCCGTATCTTCACCCTTCATGTGCTTTATGGCAAGTACATCCGAGTCGTTGTCCAACTCCACTGTTGAAAAGAATGCAACGGACAACGAATCGGATGATTCGGAAGGTGAAGAATTTTCTCTAGCCTATCACAGATCTTTACGGGATTTAAAGAAACCGGCTAAGCAAAACAAGGGGTTGAGAGGGAGATTGCAGGATCTCGAAGAAGAAGTAAAAAGGGTAACTTCTCTCTCGACCGATCTTGAAGTGGAAAGGGATAAACTGATAAAAGAAAATGTTTCCCTTCAAGAGTCCAATGAGCAACTCGAGAAGAACTATATAGATATGGTGAACAAAGCGAACTATTTCTTGAAGCTCTACGGCGAGGCCCGACGGGAAAAATTGGAAATGACAGAGACCATTTGCCAACTCAAGGATGACTTACAGCAATTCTCTTTAGGAAGGAGTAAGTTGGATAAACTTCTTGGTCTTGGTCAAACAAACAAGTTCGGCCTCGGATACAATCGAACTGAAGACAATTTTAGTTCGGTTGGGACAGTTTTTGTGCCTCAGTCGGTATCTCCTTCTCCGACACCGGAAATCATGACAACCAACGACAACAAGCCTACTTCATCCTCTTCAGAATCATCAAGCACAAAGGTATGCTTTCGTTGTAATTTTGCAGGGCACATTGGAAGAAATTGCAAGATTGGAGCTCAAGGATCAAATCAACCACATCTTGCAACTGCTACCAATAAGTTCACTCCATGGAATTCAAAGAAGGATTCTCCTAAAGAAAAGGACATTGGTAGTACTTCAAACAAGACGATGACAAAAGAAAAGACCAATCTTGCAAGACGTCTTCATCAAGGAAAACTTCTCAACCATTGCCAACATACTCCAAAACTCAAAAGGTTTGGGTATGCAAAGGTGAAACCCCTCCTTGTCTTTAATCGTTTTACGATTAAATCTTGTGTAGTTTATGTAGACTATTTTCTTTTCTTCTTTTTCTTTTGGCCGACCCGTCAACCATCTTTGGGAGGTAAATGGTACATTTTTTTATTGGTTGATGATTTCTCTCGGTTTTCTTGGGTAGCATTTTTAAAAGAGAAAGCTGATACGTTTGACTCTTTTCATGAGATTTGCCATCGTATTATGATTGAAAAGAATGAAAAGATCATTCGTGTTAGAAGTGATAGAGGTGGAGAATTCATAAATTCAAAATTCATTGATTTTTGCACTTCAAATGGAATTAAACATGAATTCTCGGCACCCTATACACCTCAGCAGAATGGTGTTGTTGAGCGCAAGAACAGGGTTGTTCAAGATATGGCGCGTGTGATGCTTCATAGCCGGAATTTACCGCTACATTTTTGGGCTGAAGCTGTGAACACCGCTGTCTATGTCATTAATAGAGTTTACTTGCGCCCAGGAACCTTAAATACACCATATGAGCTGTGGTTTAGTAGAAAACCCAATATCAAATATTTTCGTGTCTTCGGGAGTCGATGTTACATTTTACGTGACCGTGAAAATCTTGGAAAGTTCGACTCTCGAAGTGATGAAGGGATCTTTTTGGGTTATTCTACGAATAGCAGAGCATATCGAGTATTTAACATTGAATCTAAGACGATCGTAGAATCTATAAATGTTAAAGTAGATGAAGCTTTTCACTTTGAAACTGAAAAATCTACCCTCGATATCTCTCTAGATGATGATTCTCCTGCTAGTGCATCTTCTCATAATAATACTTCCAATATTAATGATGCATCTAATGGTTCTTCTAGTTTATCTGATGTGTAGGAATCATCTCATATATCTCCGAGTACTCCATTTCAACAAACGTTACGAATCTCCAAGGATCATCCGGAATCGAATATTATTGGAGATCCACAAGAAGGAGTCAGAACTCGGAGGCAGTTGGTTTGTGGATTCGCTTGCTACGTATCTTTAATCGAACCAAAGAACATAGATGAAGCTCTTCAGGATGACTACTGGATTAAAGCAATGCAGGAAGAGCTCCATCAATTTGAGCGAAACAAAGTCTGGGAATTAACGAAGCCTCCAAAGCAACACAATGTGATAGGTACCAAATGGATCTTCAAGAACAAGAAAAATGAGGATGGTACTATCATCAGGAACAAGGCACGATTAGTTGCCCAAGGCTATTCTCAAGTAGAAGGTATAGACTTTGATGAAACATTCGCCCCTGTAGCTAGACTCGAGTCCATTCGTATACTATTTGCTATTGCTTGTCATTTTAAAATCAAATTATTTCAAATGGACGTTAAGAGCGCATTTCTAAATGGGTTTTTAAAAGAGGAAGTTTATGTGGCTCAACCGAAAGGTTTTGTAGATCATAAACAACCTAACCATGTTTTTCGTTTGAAAAAGGCACTTTACGGTCTGAAACAAGCACCGCGAGCATGGTACGAAAGGTTAACAAAGCACCTTTTGGAGAAGGGCTATACTCGAGGGGGAGCTGATAGGACTCTCTTTGTGAAGCATTATCAAAGCAATTTCATTGTAGCACAAATCTATGTCGATGACATTGTATTTGGCGCAACAAGAGATAATGATGCTTCTAAATTCGCGGAGACCATGGAAAGCGAATTTGAGATGTCCATGATGGGCGAATTGACTTATTTCCTTGGATTGCAAATTAAACAAAATGATGAAGGTATTCACTTGAGTCAATCCAAGTATGCAATGGAGTTGGTCAAAAAGTTCGATCTCGAAAACCGTAAAGATTTTCCGACTCCAATGGGAACTAGCCACAAGGGACTTGGAAGTGAATCACATAGTGAGAATGTAGACGAGAAACTGTATCGAAGTATGATTGGAAGTCTACTTTACCTCACGGCTAGTCGCCCGGATATATCTTTTGGTGTTGGGATTTGCGCGAGATATCAATCAGCACCAAAGGAGGTTCACCTGAAAGCGGTGAAAATGATCATCCGGTATATCAAAGGATCAATTAATTTCGGAATTTGGTATCCTACGGGAACAAGTTTGGATATTGTTGGATACTCAGATGCCGATTGGGCAGGATCAGTGGATGATCGGAAAAGCACGAGTGGTGCATGCTTCTATCTTGGCCATTGCCTTGTTGCATGGCACAGTAAAAAGCAAAACTGCATAGCACTCTCGACTGCCGAAGCGGAATACATTTCAGCTGGAAGTTGCTCAACTCAACTCATTTGGATGAAAAGCGTATTGAGCGACTTCCGCATTTCAGCATCTTTGGTAACGATACTTTGTGACAACACTAGTGCAATTAACATTTCTAAAAACCCTGTGTTGCACTCTAGAACAAAACATATTGAACTTAGATATCATTTTCTTAGAGAGCTAGTTGAATCAAATTCTCTTCAACTTTCATATATTTCAACTGAGGATCAATTAGCTGACATTCTAACAAAACCTTTGGATCAAAAACGTTTTATTCATTTACGAAAAGCAATTGGGATGCTTTCCTTGAAATAATCTTCTTTTTGAAATCTTTGCTTAGGATAGGTTTTGTATTTGTTTCTGTTTTGTTCATTATCTATGTTTGTACATAGGACATTAATTGAGCATAGATCATAATTGACTTTAATTGCATCTTTTCGTACATTTAGAAATTTATTATGCTTTTGCCATCATAATATTTCACTGTTGCAATGATCATTTATGTTAATTAAATCATCTTCTAAAGTGATCAAAGTCAATTTCTCTCTCTCTATGATCTCTTGGTATAGTCATATCTTATTTGACTGCTTAGTCGAGTATGAAATCGAGATCAATATTTGGTTGAATACTTTATATCTTAAATAATTGATAGCCAATTGAGGGGGAGTCTTAGAAAAGGTAAAATGCTCAAAAGATGTGGAAAGAGTTACATCCCAATGAGGAGTGTGAAAACTACCACCACATGGAGGAAAGAGCTACCACCTCGGTCGTCCGAGTATTGTGTGCAGCTACCACATGTATACCAAGCATGGTTGTTCAAATTTTTGATTAAGTAAAATGCATGTTGAAATACTTGACTCTGTCAAATTTCAAGGTTGGTATAAGGTGGGTTTTTAAAGAAAGATGCTCAAAGAGCCACTCTCTTCAACAGATTGTCTAGATACATTATCTATTATATTTGGGATTTCAAACATCTATTGATCTTTGTATTTCATTTCTTTACTGAATTGATGATTTGATAAAGGCATTACTCATAAGATCAAGTTAGATGTAATTGAAGGTGTTCAACTTTAAGGGATTTAATTTTTGTAAATTTTCGTTTCATTTTTGGATATTATTGATAGATTTGGCATAATCTAATTCTTGTTGTATGAAACGATGATTTTTGTTTAAAGTTGATACACATTTGCGCTTACAATCTTTTTCTGGTTTTTTCTTGAATTTCTCTGAAATTTTCTAAAGAAAAGTTGGGGCCGATCCGGATCGGGCTAGATGATCCGGATCCCGAACGCAGGAATTCTACTGCGGGCTGACGATCCGGATTGTATCTGCCGATCCGGATCCCGAACGCAGTTTCTCACTGCGGGTAGCTGATCCGGATCGCAGTTATGAACTGATCCGGATCGCGGCTAGGTTTTATAAAGAACGAAAGGGGTTTTTGATTTCTTTACTCCAATCTTTTGTTCCAAAGTTTCCAGAGCCTCTCTCTCTAGATTTCATCCTTCCTGGAAGCTTTCAAACTCAAGTTCTTCAACTTCAAGTAAGTTTTATTGATCAAAATCTCGGTTTTTCACCATTTTTTCTCTTTTCCTCCTCAAACGTGATGAATTTCTTGGATCAACTTTGTTTGTGGATGGTTTTTGATCAAATTTCTTTTGAAATAAGAACTCTGGGTAGATTAGTTTTGATTATATGCTAGGTATTCTCCTGATTAACGGATTTTAGGCTTCGATTTCTAAAATTTCGGTTTTAGGGCATATAATAAGGATTTTCGAAAATCATGCAATTGATCTATTTTAAAAGTCCTTTTTGCAAAACCTAATTTGATTCTTAGTCTCTCTACATGATTATGATTGTTTGGGTACAATTTTTCAATCTTTGAAAATTAACAATTTTTTCATGTGTTCTTGAGTTGTTGCTCACAGGATTTTAATCTTCTTAAAGCACTTGGATCAATGGGATTCTCATGGATCATCCTTTTATTGGTCACTATGGTGCACACTCGGGCCACAAATAAGTTAAAAAGAGCTAAGAAAACACAACAAAAGGGTGAGTTCCTTGTGATCAGCGACACAGAAGTAGATTGTCACGAGGTAGATTGGACTGCATTGACAGATGATGATGACTCATTGCCTGAACAAAAGGCGTCCGATGCATCGAAAGAAAAAAGCACCCATGGACAAAGGTAAAGCACCTATGACTGCACCAACCATCTCAGTAAAAAGGAAACGACTCGCTCGACGGTTTGGACGAGCACGAGGTTTCATGGCTAACGAACCGACTATTCCGGATTCTCCACCTCGGGAGGAACAAGTGTTCGTTAATTCGGATCGCCTAAAGGCATTTGAGAATCGTGAATGCATTGGTGAGAGGCATGTCAATATAGAGGCTCTACGAGATCACTCCCCTGAGTTGGCGCTCTAATTGAACAAGCAAACCTTATTCAAGTTTGTCGATTTCCCAGAATGCTTGGATACTGTCTGCATCTTGTAAGGGCCTTCTATACAAATGCACGGCACCTTCGTGAATTGAAAACGGTCCAATGGAATTTTACACGAACATCCAAGGTACAAGATTCAAAATTACTCCACAATTGATTGGCGAGGTTTTGGGAATGCCTGCCAGCAAGACAGGAGTTAATTACTTGAAGGGGACAGGTGTTGACAAACACTGGGTGGCAAAAGGGTTATAAAGGGAATTTGTTTTGGAAGGAACGCAATCAACGGAGAAATCGATCAGATCCAAGGAACTTCGTCTTGAGTACCGATTTCTAAACTTCATCATTTGTTACAATATCCTTCCAAATTTGCAGACGAAAGTCGTGAGATGGGATCGAATGCTATTTTTGTATCTCTTAGGATATCCGTCTGAGGCAATGGGATTGAATATCAACATTCCATACATCATTTGGAATAGAATGACAAGATATGTTGAGCACCCTCATCCCACAGAGAGAATTCCATTCCACTGATTATAATGAGGATTTTGAAGAAATTTCAGGTTGACATTACCTCACCGACTTATCATCAGTGTTGGGCCATGATCGATGAGTCCACCGTCGTGAAGTCACTTCACAAATTACCACCATGTCACTCCTAGTCCAACGTGCGGAACAAAACCTGGTAACGGCACTTCCGCGTCACCATCACAACCAGCACCCACACCAGCGGATGAAGCATCAGTCTCATCCATCTACAAAGAACAACAACGATTATCGGTTGAGCAGGAACAGATCTCGAAGGCAACAAACGAGAATCTCCAATGAGCTCGAGCTCATCACGGCAGCTCACATTACCATAACTAAGAAGATCAATTCTATGAACAAGCGGGTGAAAAAAGATGTTCTCAAAGATGGGCTGGCACAAGCTCTGAAGACTCAGAATCTGATGACTGATTTCTTCTTTTTTATTCTTTTGCAGATTTTTAATCCTTTTGTGCAGGTTTTTCAGTTTTTAGGACTCACTTTTAGTTCTAGTTCTTAAATTTTCGGAACATTTCTTTGATATTTTTTACTCTCCTTCATTTTTTTTTGGTAACTTTGGCTTTGTTTGTGACAAAAAGGGGGAGAGAGTTTAGAGAACCTTGACAATGATATTGTGAAAATTGTGATCTTGTATACATCAATGATGATGTGTAAGTGAACATCAAGGGAACTTGAACATGATTGTGAAAATCTTGCTGATGAAGATTTTGTATACATCAAGGTAAGTTCACTTCAACTTCAACTTTGTTTTCATCTTGTGATTGTTGCAATGTCTCGACTAACTATTCGACTATCTATATGGGGCATGTAATATAACTAACAAGTTGATGTGGGACTAACAGTGTGTGACATTTGGTTTTTAATTGCATAGAAGATATGTTGGTTTTTGACTATGATTCTCTTACATATCTGAATTCTCAAATGTCATGATGATTAGATAAACTCTATCTCTGTACTAGTTTTGTATGCTAAATATTCTTGAGGTATCTAACGATCTCTTTTTGTCAAGAATGATTTCTTTGTGCAGAGAGTACAGATGTCTAAGTCTAGAGTCTGTTTTAGGAGTTTTATCTCATGTTTTAAATTTTTGGATCTCCATTGTAAATTTTTGTTGTATGGTGATAGCAACAAAAATATCTTTTTAATTTTCTTTAGTGGATCTGTGTTTTGTCACGAAACCGCCAAAGGGG
>CM055069.1:16395913-16528922 GCA_029204045.2 Tillandsia leiboldiana
GTTGGGACAGTTTTTGTGCCTCAGTCGGTACTCCTCCTCCGACACCGGAAATCAAGACAACCAACGACAACAAACCTACTTCATCCTCTTCGAATCGTCAAGCACAAAGGTATGTTTTCGTTGTAATTTTGCAGGGCACATTGAAGAAATTGCAAGATTGGAGCTCAAAGATCAAATCAACCACATCTTGCAACTGCTACCAATAAGTTCACTCCATGGAATTCAAAGAAGGATTTTCCTAAAGAAGGACATTGGTAGTACTTCAAACAAGACGATGACAAAAGAAAAAGACCAATCATGCAAGACGTCTTCATCAAGGAAAACTTCTCAACCATTGCCAACATACTCCAAACTCAAAAGTTTGGGTATGCAAAGGTGAAACCCTCCTTGTCTTTAATCGTTCTACGATTAAATCTTGTGTAGTTTAGTAGACTATTTTCTTTTCTTCTTTTTCTTTTGGCCGACCCGTCAACCATCTTTGGGAGGTAATGGTACATTTTTTTATTGGTTGATGATTTCTCTCGGTTTTCTTGGGTAGCATTTTTAAAAGAGAAAGCTGATACGTTTGACTCTTTTCATGAGATTTGCCATCGTATTATGATTGAAAAGAATGAAAAGATCATTCGTGTTAGAAGTGATAGGGTGGAGAATTCATAAATTCAAAATTCATTGATTTTTGTACTTCAAATGGCATTAAACATGAATTCTCGGCACCCTACACCTCAGCAGAATGGTGTTGTTGAGCGCAAAAACAGGGTTGTTCAAGAGATGGCGCGTGTGATGCTTCATAGCCGGAATTTACCGCTACATTTTTGGGCTGAAGCTGTGAACACCGCTGTCTATGTCATTATAGAGTTTATTGCGCCCAGGAACCTTAAATACACCATATGAGCTGTGGTTTAGTAGAAAACCCATATCAAGTACTTTCGTATCTTCGGGAGTCGATGTTACATTTTACGTGACCGTGAAAATCTTGGAAAGTTCGACTCTCGAAGTGATGAAGGGATCTTTTGGGTTATTCTACGAATAGCAGAGCATATCGAGTATTTAACATTGAATCTAAGACGATCGTAGAATCTATAAATGTTAAAGTAGATGAAGCTTTTCACTTTGAATCTGAAAAATCTACCCTCGATATCTCTCTAGATGATGATTCTCCTGCTAGTGCATCTTCTCATAATAATACTTCCAATATTAATGATGCATCTAATGGTTCTTCTAGTTTATCTGATGTGCAGGAATCATCTCATGTATCTCCGAGTACTCCGTTTCAACAAACGTTACGAATCTCCAAGGATCATCCGGAATCGAATATTATTGGAGATCCACAAGAAGGAGTTCAACTCGAGGCAGTTGGTTGTGGATTCGCTTGCTACGTATCTTTAATCGAACCAAAGAACATAGATGAAGCTCTTCAGGATGACTACTGGATTAAAGCAATGCAGGAAGAGCTCCATCAATTTGAGCGAAACAAAGTCTGGGAATTAACGAAGCCTCCAAAGCAACACAATGTGATAGGTACCAAATGGATCTTCAAGAACAAGAAAACTGAGGATGGTACTATCATCAGGAACAAGGCACGATTAGTTGCCCAAGGCTATTCTCAAGTAGAAGGTATAGACTTTGATGAAACATTCGCCCCTGTAGCTAGACTCGAGTCCATTCGTATACTATTTGCTATTGCTTGTCATTTTAAAATCAAATTATTTCAAATGGACGTTAAGAGCGCATTTCTAAATGGTTTTTAAAGAGGAAGTTTATGTGGCTCAACCGAAAGGTTTTTGTAGATCATAAACAACCTAACCCATGTTTTTCGTTTGAAAAAGGCACTTTACGGTCTGAACAAGCAACCGCGAGCATGGTACGAAAGTTAACAAAGCACCTTTTGGAGAAGGGCTATACTCGAGGGGGAGCTGATAGGAACTCTCTTTGTGAAGCATTATCAACAGCAATTTCATTGTAGCACAAATCTATGTCGATGACATTGTATTTGGCGCAACAAGAGATAATGATGCTTCTAAATTCGCGGAGACCATGGAAAGCGAATTTGAGATGTCCATGATGGGCGAATTGACTTATTTCCTTGGATTGCAAATTAAACAAAATGATGAAGGTATTCACTTGAGTCAATCCAAGTATGCAATGGAGTTGGTCAAAAAGTTCGATCTCGAAAACCGTAAAGATTTTCCGACTCCAATGGGAACTAGCCACAAGGGACTTGGAAGTGAATCACATAGTGAGAATGTAGACGAGAAACTGTATCGAAGTATGATTGGAAGTCTACTTTACCTCACGGCTAGTCGCCCGGATATATCTTTTGGTGTTGGGATTTGCGCGAGATATCAATCAGCACCAAAGGAGGTTCACCTGAAAGCGGTGAAAATGATCATCCGGTATATCAAAGGATCAATTAATTTCGGAATTTGGTATCCTACGGGAACAAGTTTGGATATTGTTGGATACTCAGATGCCGATTGGGCAGGATCAGTGGATGATCGGAAAAGCACGAGTGGTGCATGCTTCTATCTTGGCCATTGCCTTGTTGCATGGCACAGTAAAAAGCAAAACTGCATAGCACTCTCGACTGCCGAAGCGGAATACATTTCAGCTGGAAGTTGCTCAACTCAACTCATTTGGATGAAAAGCGTATTGAGCGACTTCCGCATTTCAGCATCTTTGGTAACGATACTTTGTGACAACACTAGTGCAATTAACATTTCTAAAAACCCTGTGTTGCACTCTAGAACAAAACATATTGAACTTAGATATCATTTTCTTAGAGAGCTAGTTGAATCAAATTCTCTTCAACTTTCATATATTTCAACTGAGGATCAATTAGCTGACATTCTAACAAAACCTTTGGATCAAAAACGTTTTATTCATTTACGAAAAGCAATTGGGATGCTTTCCTTGAAATAATCTTCTTTTTGAAATCTTTGCTTAGGATAGGTTTTGTATTTGTTTCTGTTTTGTTCATTATCTATGTTTGTACATAGGACATTAATTGAGCATAGATCATAATTGACTTTAATTGCATCTTTTCGTACATTTAGAAATTTATTATGCTTTTGCCATCATAATATTTCACTGTTGCAATGATCATTTATGTTAATTAAATCATCTTCTAAAGTGATCAAAGTCAATTTCTCTCTCTCTATGATCTCTTGGTATAGTCATTATCTTATTTGACTGCTTAGTCGAGTATGAAATCGAGATCAATATTTGGTTGAATACTTTATATCTTAAATAATTGATAGCCAATTGAGGGGGAGTCTTAGAAAAGGTAAAATGCTCAAAAGATGTGGAAAGAGTTACATCCCAATGAGGAGTGTGAAAACTACCACCACATGGAGGAAAGAGCTACCACCTCGGTCGTCCGAGTATTGTGTGCAGCTACCACATGTATACCAAGCATGGTTGTTCAAATTTTTGATTAAGTAAAATGCATGTTGAAATACTTGACTCTGTCAAATTTCAAGGTTGGTATAAGGTGGGTTTTTAAAGAAAGATGCTCAAAGAGCCACTCTCTTCAACAGATTGTCTAGATACATTATCTATTATATTTGGGATTTCAAACATCTATTGATCTTTGTATTTCATTTTCTTTACTGAATTGATGATTTGATAAAGGCATTACTCATAAGATCAAGTTAGATGTAATTGAAGGTGTTCAACTTTAAGGGATTTAATTTTTGTAAATTTTCGTTTCATTTTTGGATATTATTGATAGATTTGGCATAATCTAATTCTTGTTGTATGAAACGATGATTTTTGTTTAAAGTTGATACACATTTGCGCTTACAATCTTTTTCTGGTTTTTCTTGAATTTCTCTGAAATTTTCTAAAGAAAAAGTTGGGGCCGATCCGGATCGGGCTAGATGATCCGGATCCCGAACGCAGGAATTCTACTGCGGGCTGACGATCCGGATTGTATCTGCCGATCCGGATCCCGAACGCAGTTTCTCACTGCGGGTAGCTGATCCGGATCGCAGTTATGAACTGATCCGGATCGCGGCTAGGTTTTATAAAGAACGAAAGGGGTTTTTGATTTCTTTACTCCAATCTTTTGTTCCAAAGTTTCCAGAGCCTCTCTCTCTAGATTTCATCCTTCCTGGAAGCTTTCAAACTCAAGTTCTTCAACTTCAAGTAAGTTTTATTGATCAAAATCTCGGTTTTTCACCATTTTTTCTCTTTTCCTCCTCAAACGTGATGAATTTCTTGGATCAACTTTGTTTGTGGATGGTTTTTGATCAAATTTCTTTTGAAATAAGAACTCTGGGTAGATTAGTTTTGATTATATGCTAGGTATTCTCCTGATTAACGGATTTTTAGGCTTCGATTTCTAAAATTTCGGTTTTAGGGCATATAATAAGGATTTTCGAAAATCATGCAATTGATCTATTTTTAAAAGTCCTTTTTGCAAAACTAATTTGATTCTTAGTCTCTCTACATGATTATGATTGTTTGGGTACAATTTTTCAATCTTTGAAAATTAACAATTTTTTCATGTGTTCTTGAGTTGTTGCTCACAGGATTTTAATCTTCTTAAAGCACTTGGATCAATGGGATTCTCATGGATCATCCTTTTATTGGTCACTATGGTGCACACTCGGGCCACAAATAAGTTAAAAAGAGCTAAGAAAACACAACAAAAGGGTGAGTTCCTTGTGATCAGCGACACAGAAGTAGATTGTCACGAGGTAGATTGGACTGCATTGACAGATGATGATGACTCATTGCCTGAACAAAAGGCGTCCGATGCATCGAAAGAAAAAAGCACCCATGGACAAAGGTAAAGCACCTATGACTGCACCAACCATCTCAGTAAAAAGGAAACGACTCGCTCGACGGTTTGGACGAGCACGAGGTTTCATGGCTAACGAACCGACTATTCCGGATTCTCCACCTCGGGAGGAACAAGTGTTCGTTAATTCGGATCGCCTAAAGGCATTTGAGAATCGTGAATGCATTGGTGAGAGGCATGTCAATATAGAGGCTCTACGAGATCACTCCCCTGAGTTTGGCGCTCTAATTGAACAAGCAAACCTTATTCAAGTTTGTCGATTTCCAGAAGTGCTTGGATACTGTCTGCATCTTGTAAGGGCCTTCTATACAAATGCACGGCACCTTCGTGAAATTGAAAACGGTCCAATGGAATTTTACACGAACATCCAAGGTACAAGATTCAAAATTACTCCACAATTGATTGGCGAGGTTTTGGGAATGCCTGCCAGCAAGACAGGAGTTAATTACTTGAAGGGACAGGTGTTGACAAACACTGTGTGGCAAAGGGTTATAAAGGGAATTTGTTTGGAAGGAACGCAATCAACGGAGAAATCGATCAGATCCAAGGAACTTCGTCTTGAGTACCGATTTCTAAACTTCATCATTTGTTACAATATCCTTCCAAATTTGCAGACGAAAGTCTTGAGATGGGATCGAATGCTATTTTTGTATCTCTTAGGATATCCGTCTGAGGCAATGGGATTGAATATCAACATTCCATACATCATTTGGAATAGAATGACAAGATATGTTGAGCACCCTCATCCCACAGAGAGAATTCCATTTCCACTGATTATAATGAGGATTTTGAAGAAATTTCAGGTTGACATTACCTCACCGACTTATCATCAGTGTTTGGGCATGATCGATGAGTCCACCGTCGTGAAGTCACTTCACAAATTACCCCATGTCACTCCAGTCCCAACGTGCGGAACAAAACCTGGTAACGGCACTTCCGCGTCACCATCACAACCAGCACCCACACCAGCGGATGAAGCATCAGTCTCATCCATCTACAAAGAACAACAACGATTATCGGTTGAGCAGGAACAGATCTCGAAGGCACAAACGAGAATCTCCAATGAGCTCGAGCTCATCACGGCAGCTCACATTACCATAACTAAGAAGATCAATTCTATGAACAAGCGGGTGAAAAAGATGTTCTCAAAGATGGGCTGCACAAGCTCTGAAGACTCAGAATCTGATGACTGATTTCTTCTTTTTATTCTTTTGCAGATTTTTAATCCTTTTGTGCAGGTTTTTCAGTTTTTAGGACTCACTTTTAGTTCTAGTTCTTAAATTTTCGGAACATTTTCTTTGATATTTTTTACTCTCCTTCGATTTTTTTTTGGTAACTTTGGCTTTGTTTGTGACAAAAAGGGGGAGAGAGTTTAGAGAACTTGAACAATGATATTGTGAAAATTGTGATCTTGTATACATCAATGATGATGTGTAAGTGAACATCAAGGGAACTTGAACAATGATTGTGAAAATCTTGCTGATGAAGATTTTGTATACATCAAGGTAAGTATCACTTCAACTTCAACTTTGGTTTTCATCTTGTGATTGTTTGCATGTCTCGACTAACTATTCGACTATCTATATGGGCATGTAATATAACTAACAAGTTGATGTTGGACTAACATTGTGTGACATTTGGTTTTTAATTGCATAGAAGATATGTTGGTTTTTGACTATGATTCTCTTACATATCTGAATTCTCAAATGTCATGATGATTAGATAAACTCTATCTCTGTACTAAGTTTTGTATGCTAAATATTCTTGAGGTATCTAACGATCTCTTTTTGTCAAGAATGATTTCTTTGTGCAGAGAGTACAGATGTCTAAGTCTAGAGTCTGTTTTAGGAGTTTATCTCATGTTTTTAATTTTTTGGATCTCCATTGTAAATTTTTGTTGTATGGTGATAGCAACAAAAATATCTTTTTGAATTTTCTTTAGTGGATCTGTGTTTTGTCACGAAACCGCCAAAGGGGGAGATTGTTACGGAATTTGAGTTGGCGTAGTTTCGTGAAAGTCTCAAGTCTTGAAGATTGAAGGTGAAGAAAGTTGGATCGTTTAACTCAATCTCAAGAAAGAAGAATTCAAAAGAATCAGGTATGTTTAACCTAAGATTTTGTGTGATCCGAATACTTCTTGTAGTGTAGAAACACTTGGAAGAATCTTTCATTGCATAAAAATCAAAAACTGGACTTGGGACATGTTCAGGATCCGGATCAGGTTGTTCGATCCGGATCCCGAAGGTGGTTCGTTCATACACCAGTTCAATCCGGATCGTAGCCTCTCTTGATCCGGATCCCGAACACTGAGTTTACCATCTTCCTTGAACGATCCGGATCAGGCTTCGCAATCCGGATCCCGAACGTTGATGTTTGGTGAACTGTATGAACGATCCGGATCAAGCACTTCGATCCGGATCCCGAACCTTCGTTTTTCTGGAATTGCCTGACTCGTTGCGACGATCCGGATCACAGTTAATCCGATCCGGATCGCCGTCCGTAAAATCTCCAGAAATGTTAGGTTTTTGATTCTTATCTCCTTCCTAGGGTTTCTAACCTATAAATAGACCCTATGATTCTTTTTCTAGGGCGAATCCACCGTGAATCAAAAGAGCCGTCATTTTCATATATCATCTTATACGGCTCTAGATCCACATATAGAGAAGAAAGGAAATCATTAGAGAATACTCTATGTTTCTTCATCTATATTGATTAGTTTGATTCTAGGTTTTCATACTCACATCTTGAGTTGAATCAAACTAATGAATACTTAGATGGTATTTCCGATCTATCTTTGATCTAAGTATTCGGCGGATCATCACCACCCAAAACAACGATTTACCCCAAAAATCGGCGCGTGGATTCGCGTGTCCTTGTGGATTCAAGGTTCAACCGCTCTCGTGGATTCGGAGCGAGGCACGTTCGTGGATTCGAAGGGTGCTATTGGGTGAAGACCGTGGATTCGGTCGAACGTCGTGGATTCGACGTTGGACGCCGTGGATTCGGCGTTGGGCGCAGATCGTGGATTCGAGAAGCGTCGCGGAGCGAGCGGAGAAGATCCTCTAGGAGCGTATGAAAAGGTTGAGTCGTAAGTGTGTACGGTAAATCACCTTATACGTGTTTTAATTCTAGTGGATTTCTGCCGTGTTATCGGTCCCGTGGTTTTTTACTCCGGTGATGGAGTTTTCCACGTAAAAATCTTGCGTATTATTTTTATTTCCGCATTGGGTTTTTATCGCAACGATTTTTTGAGTGTTTATGCGTTTACACCTATTCACCCCCCTTTAGGTGTTTTTTTCCCTATTTAGATCCTTATTACATATAACCCAACAGACCTAAGCTTCGAGGAAACCCCTGTGCGAATCCTAGCAAGAGAAAGCAAGACGCTTCGAAATCGAGTCATCCCCTATGTGAAGGTGCTCTGGAACAACCACGAGGAGCGGGAAGCGACGTGGGAGCTGGAGTCGAAGATGAGGGAGGGCTACCCCTATCTCTTCACCGCGAACCAGGATTGAGTTTCGAGGACGAAACTCGTTTTAAGAGGTGAGTGGTGTAGTAGCCGCTGGTTTAAAATGTTTTTGGGTCTACTTTTGGTTTCTTTATTTCGTAATTCGTTTCGGGGGCCCGGAGGGTGATCTAATAATTCCTTGTTTTCGGGCAGACCGTCGGGGCTCGCGGGTATTTTTAATCAATAAAGCTCGCAAAACGGAGAACGGCGGCGCAGTTGGTTTTGAATTCCGACGCCGGAATCTCCCAGAATAAATTCCGGAAGGCGGCTAGCGGTTCAGGCGATCAGCGCGGTTTTTCAGGCAGACCGGACCCCGGCTCGCACCCGACTTATTACCTGCTTTTGACTTGAAATGGGTTCATTCCCATTCCTCATCCTAACCGCTCACGCCATCCTAACTGCTCCCGCCATTTTCATGTCGTGGGGAAACAGGGTTACGACAGTTACAACTCCCCTCACCTTAGGCGTACGCAACCCCAAGCGCAACGAGGAACCCACTTCCCCAACCTTTCTTTTTCCCAACCGATCAAGTGGAGAAACAAGGCGGAGCGATCGAGGAGAGGGAAGATTGCCGGCATACCCTTCGTTACCGGGCACGCAAGAACAGGACGATCATCCCCTATATCAACCCTAGCCGACGAAACCAAGGTGAGCATAACTTAGGGTTCTTGATTGGGTATTTTCTTGGTTCTCTTAGGCAAAGGGAGGAGGAGGGTCGGCGCCGTCACCGGAGTCGGCGCCGTCACCGGAGCCAGCACGCACGGAGCCACGCATGCGGGCGGCGCCGCATGCTCCCGCATGCGGGCAGCGCCGCATGCGGGCGGCGCTGCATGCGGGCAGCGCCGAATGAGGGCGGCGCCGCGTGCATCCGCATGCGGGCGGCATCCGCATGCGGGCGGCGCCGCATGCGGGCGGCGCCGCATGCTCCCGCATGCGGGCAGCGCCGCATGCGGGCGGCGCTGCACGCGCCCGCATGCGGGCAGCGCCGCATATGGGCAGCGCCGCATGCGGGCGGCGCTGCACGCGCCCGCATGCGGGCAGCGCCGCATGTGGGCAGCGCCGCCCGCACCCACATGCGGGCGGCGCCGCATGCGGGCGGCGCCGCATGCGGGCGGCGCCGCATGCGGGCGGAGCCGCACGCAGGTGGTACGCCGCCCAGCCGCGCGGGGCCGGGCGCGTACGTGTACGGATTGTGCGCGAGGGGGGGGGGGGGGCGCGCCGGGTGTTCTAGTCTTTCAATCTTGCGAAGTCTTGAATTACTGACTCCTGTATGACAGGTTCTTGTAGGTCCGGGCGGGCACCCCGAGACGCGGGAGAACCTAGCATCGGTCAGGAGCGCGACAACGAAAAGGTGGGTTTTCGGTCGAGGCTTAGTATAGTGTTAGTATTCCGAAAGGGATTTTAATTACATGTTAATCGGTACTAACGCTGACGGTTTCTATGATTTACTATATTACCCCGTGTCTTGGTTACTATGCTCGAGTTGCGACACGCGCACCCGCGGTCTGGCCACCGCTAAGGGTGCTCTTTTCCGGAAAGGCGGTCTCCGACCCGTGTTACCCACGAGGGGATGTAGTGGGGCCCCCGTAGGTGTGGGGTTCGAGGCACCAAGGTGTGAGCGGTGCGACCTGTCGGGATTGGTGCCCGACGAGGTCAGGTGTGCGACCTGCCGGGATTGGTGCCCGACGAGGTCAGGTGTGCGACCTGCCGGGATTGGTGCCCGACGAGGTCAGGTGTTACAGGTGTTACCGGGGTTACAGGTGTCACAGGTGGTACAGGTGGTTGCGAGTTACCTTTATGAGTAGAGTGGTTGCTCCGGCTAGTCTTACTTTTGTGGCTTGGTATTACTTTACTGCTTTAGTATTTTTATCATGATAGTGTCGCTGACTACCCACTCTGTGACAGGTACCTCCAGGGGTGAGAGGTAGGCGACGGTGAGGCCGAGGTGGGAGCAGTCGGGCTGTGGGAGCCCTAGTCTGCCATTTTCTTTACTTTCTCTGCATTTCATTTGGTATTGTAGGTAACTGTGTGGTTCTCGATACCCTTGTGGGGTCGTGTGGATGTTGTTTACTTTTGTTCTGGATATGCACTACTGTTTCCTTTATTATTCCCGTTTGGCCGTTTTCTAAACAAACCAACTAGAAAACAAGAGAAAAATGACTTCGAAAACCGTTTTCAAAATTCTAGGTTCGTGTGGGCCCGTTTTCCAGACCCTGTGGATTTATGCCGTTTTCTAATCTGTTTTCGAAACCTGAGGCCGTGTGGGCCTGTTTTCAAAACTGTGAGTTTATCCTTTCAACTTGACTGGCCACGGGCATTGTTTAGTCTTCATGCACAGTTAGACTCCGAACTGTTGTGATTAAATGGAAAATGATTGCTTGTGTTTGACTGTTGTAATAGCCGCGACGCCGTGCATATACAGAGGAGACTCTGCCCGATTTTCGAGTAAATCTGTATATGCGGCGGGTCTGGGCACGCGCCGGGGAAGGAGGTTTTAAACAAAAAAATTTGTACGCGCCATACGCTTACTTTTGTGCATCGTTTCCGCTAAAATAAAACCCCCGGGGCGTGACAGGCCCATGATTGATATACAGACAGATAGTATTTCCCTTAGGGGATCTCGGCAGATTTGCCGACTACCCGGTCATTAGACCGTGAGCTTGAGCATAGCATTATGATTACCATGCACTGTTGTACTTCACGAACATCAGCGGAGTCATGACCCGTGTAGATGTTCTTTACTGGTAAAGTGGTCTGGAGATTGGACCCGTGAGCCCGATTGCATCTGTGAGTGCCGGGTTATTGTCAGCGGATGGGGTGCGGATCGGTGGTATTGCCTGAAGTTCTGTGAGACCAATAATGGCTTATTGATGGATACTTGGATTTCTATTTTTGACGCATCATTCTCAGTTTATGCTTGATTATTATAGCTATACCCTGATTTTCCAGCACTTATTGCCTGCAGATTCCTTATGCTTGATTAGTTCAGTTTGTCCAGATCTCTAGCATTATTTATCTGCAGTTCTTTTATGCTTAACTATTATAGCTATACCCGGATTTCTAGCATTATCTATCTGCAGTTCTTATGTTTGATTATTATAGCCATACTCTGATTTCCAGCACCATTTATCTGCAGCTCTTTTATGCTTGATGATTATAGTTATATCCAGTTTCCAGCACTATTTCTCAGCCTATTCAGTTATCTGTGGATTTTTGTTGATTAACAGTAGATCTTATCTGTTTATTCAGCTTTACCCTGTGATTTATACTATCCGCAGATTATTGTACCCAGTAGGTACGATTAGCTATTTCTCGGCTCGTCGTGCCCACTGGGATACACTCCGGTGTATCTCACACCCCTGGGTGACTGTTTTTCAGGTCCGTTGGGTGGTGAGATGTTGGGACGATCCAGTGAAGCTGTCACGATATAGCTGTCCCCCTGATGATATATTGTTGTCTGAGATCTTCGATGTTCGTAGTTGACTTCCATTTATAGCATTCAGCTTCCAGTTTATTTAGATATTTCAGATTGATGATAGTATGATATTTCGGATTATTCCTGATAATTAGTATTGTTTAGTTGAGCTAGTTATTGCTCTCTGATTGATGATTGGATTAGCTTAGCCGTGCATGTATAGGAGAGACCCTATCCTTTTGGATAGTGAATTTCCTATATGTGTGGCGGTCTGTTACGCCCGTTTTGCAAACTCTGATTTATTCAAAAAAAAAAAAAACAAAAAAAAAAATTAGACTGGATTTTTAAACTCGGGGCGTGACAGATTAGATGGTATCAGAGAAATAGGTACACGGTACCTAGGAAAAGATGGATTAGGAACTGGTTAGGATGAACCCTAGGATGACTTGTCACGTGAGAGCGCTGGATATGTCGAGTCTAGGGGTTAGGAAACTCAAGTGTTATTAATTGAATCTGTTCCTAACCTAGTTGCAATGTTACAGTGATGGCTCGTCCTTCTGGTCGTGGGCGTGGACGTGGTGCGGGCACTGGCCGAGGTGTCGGCCGACCCCCCAGAGTGCCGAGAGTGCCCGTGGATCAGGGCCGTATGGAGCGAGTTGAGGCTCATCTTGCGACTCTGGCTGGGATAGTCCAGTATTTAGTTCAGCAGCAGGCTACTACTGCCCCACCTGTTCCCCCACCTGCTGTTCCTGATGTTACACTGCCGGTTGCACCCCCTATTGCACCGGTCGTCGCCGAGCCTGAGGGTTTGGCAGAGCCAGTGGTTGACCCCGTACCACCACCTGCGGGGCCAGTTCCAGAGGTTGCCAAGAATGAGGCTGATCGAGCAGAGAAAGCTCGAGCACAGGCTGTTCTGTTCGAGTTCAAGAAATCCAAGCCGCCAAGATTCAAGGGCAGGAAAAGAGCGCCTTCTGAGAGCGGTGGTGGATCATCCAGACAAAACAAGAAGGCGAATGAAACCCGACCGTGCGTCTTCTGCGGGGATACTCACCGAGCGAGGTTCTGCGACCGACGCCACGGCCAATGCTTCAAATGCGGCCAGCCGGGACATGTAGCTTCGGAGTGCTCGCAGGAGTTGGGGCACGAGATTAGCCGCCAGCTCTCATCCCACCTGAGCACCGATTTCGACAACTGCGTCGAGGCCGAAATCCTAATTTCTCGTACAGAGCTGGATGCCACTAAGAGAGGGAAGGATAAGAAACAGACTCCTTCTGGGTGTAGAGTTGAATCCCCAAGTAGCGGGAAACCCCCTATGTATCCTCGATCCTAAGATCAGACTGTAAGCGCATCTGCTAGCAACCAGCAACGTGGACTACGACCCTGTGTCTTTTGCGGTAGTCCACACTATGCAAATACGTGCCCACGTCGACACGGATGTTGCTACGGGTGCGGGCAACCGGGACACATTCCGGAAAATTGCCCACAGAGGACCGCACCTGATTGTTCCACTGCTGTAGCACCTGTGATTCCATACCAGCGTCTGGGTAACTCCTCGAATGCTGCTTCATCTTAGCGTCCCCCTCTCCCCCGTTAGTCCGGGGGGGGGCGCGCCAAACCTCAACAGGACGGGTCTATGCACTAATCCCTCATGGAGAATCAACGGAGGGAAACCCGATGACTGACTTCGTAGCCCTCGAGTAAACGGTTATATGCATTTCATTAAGTATGACTTTAAGTTGTAAGTTTCGGGAACGAAACTTCTTTTTAGGTGGTAGAGATGTAAGAATTTGAATTTTTATTGTAAATAAATAAAAGAAGATGAATAAAAGTCAAGTTGAATTTTGAAATCGTAAGTGACCCCCCTTTTCTGCAGTGTAAATTGCACAGTTATGAGGCTAAAATGTCGCTTTTCAATCCGAGCCTAATCTCGAATATCCGAGATCACCAGCACGACCGTCTCGCTGAACCGAGTGAAAACCATATTAAGCATGTTCAGATCCGACGGTCGGATCTTCCAGAAAGCAGCGAAGAAGCGGGCGGGACCCGCGACTTAAAGTGAATAGTGGATGAACAGTGGATGAATAGTAAACCCCGTTTTCGAAATCCCCTTAGTGCCAACGTTAGCCAATTCGTTGTCCGGACTCCGGTCATAGCGATCCAGGTAGTCAATTTGAACGGTTTCGTCGTTCTGAACGCAATGGCGCTGACGGAATTTCCGTTTGACGACCCTAGAGTCTCGAAAAGCGCGATAACTATATTTCGGCATAGTATTTATGGACCGAGATTTTATCCGGGCATTTTCTCGAAAAATAGAAATCGCTACCTGATAGGTTTCGTCGAGCCGGACGTCGTGGCGAAGTCCATTTTTCGATTCGATGAGTAAAACGCCTCGAAATGCGTGAAATATAGTGAAAAACGCGACGTTTTGCGCATTACACCCTGAAATTATGCCTCGTTTTGCATGCCACCTCTGTGGTGAGGGACCTAAGTGTGATTGTGAGTAGGCTGCGATGGACTTAACCCTGAATACCATTTGTTGAGGGTTTAAACCGCAATTTTGCATACATTGTATATATATATAAAGCTAGGGTTAGGGTTTCTTTAAAACCCAGAGCCCCGTAGCCATCCCCCAGCCGCAGCCCCAACAGAATCCACTCCTCCTACCGCACCCATCGGAAGTCGCTCACCGGCCGCCGCTGCCCTCGTCGCCGGAGAAGAAAAGGAAACAACAACTCCTCCATCTCGTTTGGGAAGGAGAAGAAGTTCTCCCAGAGGCCCTAGGTTGCTCCAAATAGCATATGGGGAAGCCTCTGTGTGGTTGACACCGAACCCGGGGTGAACCGACGCCTCGCCGCCGCCGGCGCCGCCGCGAGCAACTTTCTTCTTCCTCCTTGTTTTCCGGCGAGGTAAGTTATGGAATTTATTTCCTTTAAAAGGCGCAAGAGTGTGTCTAGTGTGTTCCTGATGTCGAGGTGACCCCCCCTGTGTAGTCCGAGCCGCGGTCGTGCCCTGGTTTGCCGGCGGTAACGACTTCTTGCCGGAGTGTGATTTCCGGCCAGATCCACAGCCGTGCTTCATCCAGCCGTTGAAACTCAGATCACAGACGATGGATCTCTTCCCCTCAACGCCTGCGGCATCTCCATGAAGTTGGGGGACCATCGGAGGAAGATCGGGGCCAATCGGAGTTGCCCTAGAAACCGGGTTTTCTTCACGGTTGCCGATCGTCGCCGTCCGACGCCGCCGCTGCCTCCCGCCGCCGGCCATCGCCACCAGAAGCTTCCTGGCACCGAGTGGGAGCTTTTGGTCCAAGTTGCACCGGCCCAGAGGCAGTCGACCGGATTCTGCCATTAACGGCCATTAAGCTCCACCGAGCTCCGCCGCCGGGTGTCGCCACCGCCTCCTGGCGTCGGCCAACCGTGCAGGTAAGTCAAGTGCAACATTTTAAGGTGGTTTATGACACTCCATGGGGTTTTTGACGTTGGGATGATGACCTCTGCAGTTGCACCCGAGTTGCACTCGACCTCGGCCTCCGGCCACCTCCGGCGCTCCGGGCTCCGGCCACCTCTATAGGTAAGGTCTAAATACTAGTTTTAAATGTCCTAGCATTTTAATTTGAGTCAAGGAGGCTCTTGTAACTAAGTCCCCAAGGTTGCACCCGAATTACCCATTTCGGGTTTGTCTCCGGCCGCCGCCGCTTCCGGTCGCCGGAGCTCGACCCAGCATGGACTATCATGTCTCTAGGGCATGCCTCTAACCAGTGCTCACCCCTGTTTGCAATTTGATTAGGAGTGGATCCGAAATTGGCCAAAACCGAGCTTGGGCATCTTGGTGGTGTTGCTTCGGCGACTGTTCCGGCCACTTTCCGGCGCACCTGAGGAGAGCCGTCAACCCTACTCATCCCTCTGAGCATGATGCTCCAGTTAACTCTTAATTTGATCAAGTGAATATAAAGATGTTGCATAGTTGCATTTAGAGCCACATAGTTTATGGGCCAACTTTGTTTTCGGGATCCGTGTCAGCCCAAGCTTGTGAGCATGAGCTTCGTCTCGTCGAAACGAACGCGCTGAAATTTACAGTACCACCGTTGGGTTCCCGGATCGCGAGAACGAGTCAAAACAGTTAACCAATTTAATTATTTATGCAAATTAAGATTTATTGTGGATCAAAACGTAAATTGGACACGATGGCTGTCTTTAGACAGTGCTTTGATGCCTACTGGGCATGTTGTTAGGGTTCCGTGGATCCTCGTTGATCGGGAATCGGATTTTGTTCGGTAAATCGGTGATATTGTCCCGTTTTAGCATTCCGTTAATGTCGTGTCGTCAGGATGGGTATGTGTGAGTCTATTACTGACTATAGCTTCTCATTCAGGGCCCAGTTGTTCGGCACCAGCCTCCCAGTAGCTGAGCGGGAGTTCGAGGATCTGCCTACACTCAGGTGGGTTATCTTCGGTCCGGGCTTTATCTCTTCGGCCTTCTGGTTGCTTTAGTCCAGTCGGACACCTGTTTTTGATTGTGCCTGCTGATTTTACCCATCTTGACAGCTATTGACTTCTTTAGACTATCATGTACACTTGTTCTTGAGTTTACCTATACATGAGTAGACCTGATGATTTGATCTATATGCCATGTGATCCTTCCTGATAGACATTGATTGCTTTAGACACGTTACCTATACCTGCGTGTCTGCTTTTCATATCTTGGTATATAGATGTCATGATCGATTATGCCTGATATTTACTAATGATGTTGCCGATTATTGATTAGTCTTGATGATGTTGCCGATTCTTGATTTAGTCCTGATGATTTTGCATGTTCTTGATTTGTCCTGATGATGTTGCCGATTCTTTATTAGTCTTGATGATGTTGCCGATTCTTGATTTAGTCCTGATGATTTTACCTGTTCTTGATTTATTCCAGATGATTTTGCTTATATGCCATATGATCTTTTCTGATAGACATTGATCTCCGTAGACATTACATTTATACCTGCTCGTCAGCTGTTAAGGTCTGATCATGTCTGTTGATTCCTATCGTATCTGCCCCTTTGTTATACTGCATTTATATCCAGAGATACTTGCTTATTTATATATTCAGATATGCATGATCGACCCATGATTGATATACAGACAGATAGTATTTCCCTGAGGGGATCTCGGCAGATTTGCCGACTACCCGGTCATTAGACCGTGAGCTTGAGCATAGCATTATGATTACCATGCACTGTTGTACTTCACGAACATCAGCGGAGTCATGACCCGTGTAGATGTTCTTTACCGGTAAAGTGTTCTGGAGATTGGACCCGTGAGCCCGATTGCATCTGTGAGTGCCGGGTTATTGTCAGCGGATGGGGTGCGGATCGGTGGTATTGCCTGAGGTTCTGTGAGACCAATAATGGCTTATGATGGATACTTGGATTTCTATTTTTGACGCATCATTCTCAGTTTATGCTTGATTATTATAGCTATACCCTGATTTTCCAGCACTTATTGCCTGCAGATTCCTTATGCTTGATTAGTTCAGTTTGTCCAGATCTCTAGCATTATTTATCTGCAGTTCTTTTATGCTTAACTATTATAGCTATACCCGGATTTCCAGCATTATCTATCTACAGTTCTTATGTTTGATTATTATAGCCATACTCTGATTTCCAGCACCATTTATCTGCAGCTCTTTTATGCTTGATGATTATAGTTATATCCAGTTTCCAGCACTATTTCTCAGCCTATTCAGTTATCTGTGGATTTTTGTTGATTAACAGTAGATCTTATCTGTTTATTCAGCTTTACCCTGTGATTTATACTATCCGCAGATTATTGTACCCAGTAGGTACGATTAGCTATTTCTCAGCTCGTCATGCCCACTGGGATACACTCCGGTGTATCTCACACCCCTGGGTGACTGTTTTTCAGGTCCGTTGGGTGGTGAGATGTCGGGACGATCCAGTGAGGCTGTCACGATATAGCTGTCCCCCTGATGATATATTGTTGTCTGAGATCTTCGATGTTCGTAGTTGACTTCAATTTATAGCATTCAGCTTCCAGTTTATTTAGATATTTCAGATTGATGATAGTATGATATTTCGGATTATTCCTGATAATTAGTATTGTTTAGTTGAGCTAGTTATTGCTCTTTGATTGATGATTGGATTAGCTTAGCCGTGCATGTATAGGAGAGACCCTATCCTTTTGGATAGTGGATTTCCTATATGTGTGGCGGTCTGTTACGCCCGTTTTGCAAACTCTGATTTATTCAAAAAAAAAAAAAAAAAAAAAAAAAATAGACTGGATTTTTAAACTCGGGGCGTGACAGATTAGATGGTATCAGAGAAATAGGTACACGGTACCTAGGAAAAGATGGATTAGAAACTGGTTAGGATGAACCCTAGGATGACTTGTCACGTGAGAGCGCTGGATATGTCGAGTCTAGGGGTTAGGAAACTCAAGTGTTATTAATTGAGTCTGTTCCTAACCTAGTTGCAATGTTACAGTGATGGCTCGTCCTTCTGGTCGTGGGCGTGGACGTGGTGCGGGCACTGGCCGAGGTGTCGGCCGACCCCCCAGAGTGCCGAGAGTGCCCGTGGATCAGGGCCGTATGGAGCGAGTTGAGGCTCATCTTACGACTCTGGCTGGGATAGTCCAGTATTTAGTTCAGCAGCAGGCTACTACTGCCCCACCTGTTCCCCCACCTGCTGTTCCTGATGTTACACTGCCGGTTGCACCCCCTATTGCACCGGTCGTCGCCGAGCCTGAGGGTTTGGCAGAGCCAGTGGTTGACCCCGTACCACCACCTGCGGGGCCAGTTCCAGAGGTTGCCAAGAATGAGGCTGATCGAGCAGAGAAAGCTCGAGCACAGGCTGTTCTGTTCGAGTTCAAGAAATCCAAGCCGCCAAGATTCAAGGGCAGGAAAAGAGCGCCTTCTGAGAGCGGTGGTGGATCATCCAGACAAAACAAGAAGGCGAAGCAAACCCGACCGTGCGTCTTCTGCGGTGATACTCACCGAGCGAGGTTCTGCGACCGACGCCACGGCCGATGCTTCAAAAGCGGCCAGCCGGGACATGTAGCTTCGGAGTGCTCACAGGAGTTGGGGCACGAGATTAGCCGCCAGCTCTCATCCCACCTGAGCACCGATTTCGACAACTGCGTCGAGGCCGAAATCCTAATTTCTCGTACAGAGCTGGATGCCACTGAGAGAGGGAAGGATAAGAAACCGACTTCTTCTGGGTGTAGAGTTGAATCCCCAAGTAGCGGGAAACCCCCTATGTATCCTCGATCCCAAGATCAGACTATAAGCGCATCTGCTAGCAACCAGCAACGTGGACTACGACCCTGTGTCTTTTGCGGTAGTCCACACTATGCAAATACGTGCCCACGTCGGCACGGACGTTGCTACGGGTGCGGGCAACCGGGACACATTTGGGAAAATTGCCCACAGAGGACCGCACCTGATTGTTCCACTGCTGCAGCACCTGTGATTCCATACCAGCGTCTGGGTACCTCCTCGAATGCTGCTTCATCTTGGCGTCCCCCTCTCCCCCGTTAGTCCGGGGGGGGGCGCGCCAAACCTCAACAGGACGGGTCTATGCACTAATCCCTCATGGAGAATCAACGGAGGGAAACCCGATGACTGACTTCGTAGCCCTCGAGTAAACGGTTATAAGCATTTCATTAAGTATGACTTTAAGTTGTAAGTTTCGGGAACGAAACTTCTTTTTAGGTGGTAGAGATGTAAGAATTTGAATTTTTATTGTAAATAAATAAAAGAAGATGTATAAAAGTCAAGTTGAATTTTGAAATCGTAAGTGACCCCCCTTTTCTGCAGTGTAAATTGCACAGTTATGAGGCTAAAATGTCGCTTTTCAATCTGAGCCTAATCTCGAAATCCGAGATCACCAGCACGACCGTCTCGCTGAACCGAGTGAAAACCATATTAAGCATGTTCAGATCCGACGGTCGGATCTTCCAGAAAGCAGCGAAGAAGCGGGCGGGACCCGCGACTTAAAGTGAATAGTGGATGAACAGTGGATGAATAGTAAACCCCGTTTTCAAAATCCCCTTAGTGCCAACGTTAGACAATTCGTTGTCCGGACTCCGGTCATAGCGATCCAGGTAGTCGATTTGAACGGTTTCGTCGGTCTGAACGGAATGGCGATGACGGAATTTCCGTTTGACGACCCTAGAGTCTCGAAAAGCGCGATAACTATATTTCGGCACAGTATTTATGGACCGAGATTTTCTCCGGGCATTTTCTCGAAAAACAGAAATCGCTACCTGATAGGTTTCGTCGAGCCGGACGTCGTGGCGAAGTCCATTTTTCGATTTGATGAGTAAAACGCCTCGAAAAGCATGAAATATAGTGAAAAACGTGATGTTTTACGCATTACACCCTAAAATTATGCCTCATTTTGCGTGCCACCTCTGTGGTGAGGGACCTAAGTGTGATTGTGAGTAGGCTGTGATGGACTTAACCCTGAATACCATTCGTTGAGGGTTTAAACCGCAATTTTGCATACATTGTATATATATATAAAGCTAGGGCTAGGGTTTCTTTAAAACCCAGAGCCCCGTAGCCATCCCCCAGCCGCAGCCCCAACAGAATCCACTCCTCCTGCCGCACCCATCGGAAGTCGCTCACCGGCTGCCGCTGCCCTCGTCGCCGGAGAAGAAAAGGAAACAACAACTCCTCCATCTCGTTTGGGAAGGAGAAGAAGTTCTCCCAGAGGCCCTGGGTTGCTCCAAATAGCATCTGGGGAAGCCTCTGTGTGGTTGACACCGAACCCGGGGTGAACCGACGCCTCGCCGCCGCCGGCGCCGCCTCGAGCAACCTTCTTCTTCCTCCTTGTTTTCCGGCGAGGTAAGTTATGGGATTTATTTCCTTTAAAAGGCGCAAGAGTGTGTCTAGTGTGTTCCTGATGTCGAGGTGACCCCCCGTGTGTAGTCCGAGCCGCCGTCGTGCCCTGGTTTGTCGGCGGTAACGACTTCTTGCCGGAGTGTGATTTCGGGCCAGATCCACAGCCGCGCTTCATCCAGCCGTTGAAACTCAGATCAGAGACGTTGGATCTCTTCCCCTTGACGTCTGCGGCATCTCCACGAAGTTGGAGGAACATCGGAGGGAGATCGGGGCCAATCGGAGTTGCCCTAGAAACCGGGTTTTCTTCACGGTTGCCGATCGTCGCCGTCCGGCGCCGCCGCTGCCTCCCGCCACCGGCCATCGCCACCAGAAGCTTCCTGGCACCGAGTGGGAGCTTTTGGTCCAAGTTGCACCGGCCCAGAGGCACTCGACCGGATTCCGCCATTAACGGCCATTAAGCTCCACCGAGCTCCGCCGTCGCGTGTCGCCACCGCCTCCTGGTGTCGGCCAACCGTGCAGGTAAGTCAAGTGCAACATTTTAAGGTGGTTTATGACACTGCATGGGGTTTTTGACGTTGGGATGATGACCTCTGCAGTTGCACCCGAGTTGCACTCGACCTCGGCCTCCGGCCACCTCCGGCGCTCCGGGCTCCGGCCACCTCTACAGGTAAGGTCTAAATACTAGTTTTAAATGTCCTAGCATTTTAATTTGAGTCAAGGAGGCTCTTGTAACTAAGTCCCCAAGGTTGCACCCGAATTACCCATTTCGGGTTTGTCTCCGGCCGCCGCCGCTTCCGGTCGCCAGAGCTCAACCCAGCATGGACTATCATGTCTCTGGGGCATGCCTCTAACCAGTGCTCACCCCTGTTTGCAATTTGATTAGGAATGGATCCGAAATTGGCCAAAACCGAGCTTGGGCATCTTGGTGGTGTTGCTTCGGCGACTGTTCCGGCCACTTTCCGGCGCACCTGAGGAGAGCCCTCAACCCTACTCATCCCTCTGAGCATGATGCTCTAGTTAACTCTTAATTTGATCAAGTGAATATAAAGATGTTGCATAGTTGCATTTAGAGCCACATAGTTTATGGGCCAACTTTGTTTTCGGGATCCGTGTCAGCCCAAGCTTGTGAGCATGAGCTTCGTCTCGTCGAAACGAACGCGCTGAAATTTACAGTACCGCCGTTGGGTTCCCGGATCGCGAGAACGAGTCAAAACAGTTAACCAATTTAATATTTTATGCAAATTAAGATTTATTGTGGATCAAAACATAAATTGGACACGATGGCTGTCTTTAGACAGTGCTTTGATGCCTACTGGGCATCTTGTTAGGGTTCCGTGGATCATCGTTGATCGGGAATCGGATTTTGTTCGGTAAATCGGCGATATTGTCCCGTTTTAGCTTTCCGTTACTGTCGTGTCGTCAGGATGGGTATGTGTGAGTCTATTACTGGCTATAGCTTCTCATTCAGGGCCCAGTTGTTCAGCACCAGCCTCCCTGTAGCTGAGCGGGAGTTCGAGGATCTGCCTACACTCAGGTGGGTTATCTTCGGTCCGGGCTTTATCTCTTCGGCCTTCTGGTTGCTTTAGTCCAGTCGGACACCTGTTTTGGATTGTGCCTGCTGATTTTACCCATCTTGACAGCTATTGACTTCTTTAGACTATCATGTACACTTGTTCTTGAGTTTACCTATACATGAGTAGACCTGATGATTTGATCTATATGCCATGTGATCCTTCCTGATAGACATTGATTGCTTTAAACACGTTACCTATACCTGCATGTCAACTTTTCATATCTTGGTATATAGATGTCATGATCGATTATGCCTGATATTTACTAATGATGTTGCCGATTCTTGATTAGTCTTGATGATGTTGCCGATTCTTGATTTAGTCCTGATGATTTTGCATGTTCTTGATTTGTCCTGATGATGTTGCCGATTCTTGATTTGTCTTGATGATGTTGCCGATTCTTGATTTAGTCATGATGATTTTACCTGTTCTTGATTTAGTCCTAATGATTTTGCTTATATGCCATATGATCTTTTCTGATAGACATTGATCTCCGTAGACATTACATTTATACCTGCTCATCAGCTTTTAAGGTCAGATCATGTCTGTTGATTCCTATCGTATCTGCCCCTTTGTTATACTGCATTTATATCCAGAGATACTTGCTTATTTATATATTCAGATATGCATGATCGACCCATGATTGATATACAGACAGATAGTATTTCCCTGAGGGGATCTCGGCAGATTTGCCGACTACCCGGTCATTAGACCGTGAGCTTGAGCATAGCATTATGATTACCATGCACTATTGTACTTCACGAACATCAGCGGAGTCATGACCCGTGTAGATGTTCTTTACCGGTAAAGTGGTCTGGAGATTGGACCCGTGAGCCCGATTGCATCTGTGAGTGACGGGTTATTGTCAGCGGATGGGGTGCGGATCGGTGGTATTGCCTGAGGTTCTGTGAGACCAATAATGGCTTATGATGGATACTTGGATTTCTATTTTTGACGCATCATTCTTAGTTTATGCTTGATTATTATAGCTATACCCTGATTTTCCAGCACTTATTTCCTGCAGATTCCTTATGCTTGATTAGTTCAGTTTGTCCAGATCTCTAGCATTATTTATCTGCAGTTCTTTTATGCTTAACTATTATAGCTATACCCGGATTTCCAGCATTATCTATCTGCAGTTCTTATGTTTGATTATTATAGGCATACTCTGATTTCCAGCACCATTTATCTGCAGCTCTTTTATGCTTGATGATTATAGTTATATCCAGTTTCCAGCACTATTTCTCAGCCTATTCAGTTATCTGTGGATTTTTGTTGATTAACAGTAGATCTTATCTGTTTATTCAGCTTTACCCTGTGATTTATACTATCCGCAGATTATTGTACCCAGTAGGTACGATTAGCTATTTCTCGGCTCGTCGTGCCCACTGGGATACACTCCGGTGTATCTCACACCCCTGGGTGACTGTTTTTCAGGTCCGTTGGGTGGTGAGATGTCGGGACGATCCAGTGAGGCTGTCACGATATAGCTGTCCCCCTGATGATATATTGTTGTCTGAGATCTTCGATGTTCGTAGTTGACTTCCATTTATAGCATTCAGCTTCCAGTTTATTTAGATATTTCAGATTGATGATAGTATGATATTTCGGATTATTCCTGATAATTAGTATTGTTTAGTTGAGCTAGTTATTGCTCTCTGATTGATGATTGGATTAGCTTAGCCGTGCATGTATAGGAGAGACCCTATCCTTTTGGATAGTGGATTTCCTATATGTGTGGCGGTCTGTTACGCCCGTTTTGCAAACTCTGATTTATTCAAAAAAAAAAAAAAAATTAGACTGGATTTTTAAACTCGGGGCGTGACAATTATCTTTACATTTTTTGTTTCAGATGAGTTTAAAATACCTTGGCACTCATCTACCCGGGAGTGACATATGCTCAACCCTCCCGTTAGCATTTTGCCTAAATGCTTTTCTTTTGCTTTTCTCTTTTATCCTAAGTTCTTTACTCTAGGATAGTCTTGGTGTCTCTAACACCAATTTAGATTTGAACTCCTTGTTCATTTACATTTACACTTTACCTTACCACTTGGCGATTTCTTTAGCTCCTTAGCCCCTTTTTAACTTTTCCTACTTGCTTGTTTTCATTTTGCAACCCTATGTTCATAATTAACCTTAGGATTTCACTATGTCACAAGGACATTAACCATTTCGAATTTCCTGGCATAGAGTTATTAACTCTATATTCACTTTACATTGACCTAGAGTTTATTAACTCTAATTACATTCAACTTATTCCTAGAGTTCATTAACTCTATTTTTAACCCCATATCATTTTTACCCTAGAGTTCATTAACTCTAAGTTCCACTTTTCATTATCCCTAGAGTTTATTAACTCTATGATTTTCTCTTTTGACATTAACCTAGAGTACATTGACCCTATGTTTTTCCATGCTTTACTTGTCCTAGAGTTTATAAACTCTATGTTAAATACTCTCTATTCAACCTTAGGTATGCCCTAAGATAATGTCACTCGTTCATCTAGGTTTAACTCCTAGGTTAAGAGTTTATTAACTCTATGATTTTCTCTTTTCAAATTAACCTAGAGTACATTGACCCTATGTTTTTTTTTTCCATGCTTTACTTGTCCTAGAGTTCATAAACTCTATGTTAAGTACTATATATTCAACCTTAGGTTTTCTTTACCTAAGTTCCAGGTCATGCTCATCCTAGAGTTCCTTGACTCTATGTTGATCACTCTATCCGATGTCCTTAGGTTATCACCTAAGACAATGCCACGTTAAATCCTAGTATCAACTCCTAAGTTGATGTCACTCATTAAACCCCTAAACTAGGTTTTCTCCTAGTTTTATTACCAACATTCTCTTTTCCCATATGTCCTGCATGATTCCTAGGGTTATATCCTTCATGATCACAATCAAGAATAGCTAACCACTCTCATGCATGCAATTATTTTCATCTCATTCATATGTCACGCCCCGGAGGTTCTAAAGGAGCGGAAAACGTACCCATTTTTTTTTTCTTAAATAATTACATGAACCTTGCCTCCGGTGCGTATCAGACCCGCTGCATATACAAATTCACTCCCCAAACGGGCGGAGTCTCCTTTGTATATGCACGGCGTCACCAACAAGTCCAATACTTTAACCATTCCAATCATGACATGCAACGAGGAGAGAATATAGTACATCAAACCATCACCGCTATCTTATACTGCATATAGCATAAACCCATGGGTTTTGAAAATCGGTGCCCACACGACACCCAGTTTTCCAAATCGTTTTCGCAAACTCTTTGTGCGGCCATTAACTTGAAAAGATAAATCCACGGGTTTTAAAATCGGTGCCCACACGGCACTTGCTTTGAGAACATCTTTGAAACCGGTTTATATTTGAAAACAAGCCACAATTACACATCCTATCATTCACCAGTTAATTATAAGAAAGTCCTCCTCCCAACATCCATCAGAAACCACAGTATATGAAACACAGTCGAACTAAACATAGTTATGCCATAACCAAAGCCAAAAAAATTAATGTATCGTTTTACTAGCCCTTTTGGCTAGTGTCCTCTAACTGATGCCTCACCGTCGTCCCGAATTCCACCCCTACTCGAACCTGTCACAGTGTGGGTTGTCAGCGACTGATAAAGTAGAAAACATGCAAGTAAACGCAATAATAGAATGAACACACCGAATCACCGGAGCATTTACTTTTCCCATCCCCCTCATGTATCACCAAATCCCTGTTGAAAGTCCTGCTGGGCACCTACCCCAGCTTTCAGAATACTTTGGGCACCAACCCCAATACCGTACTCATCTTCTTGGTGCCTCCAACCTCTCGACTGTCCAAGTAGCAGCCGCCACCCCTGGAGGGGTCCCTACTAACCTCCCCTTGTGGGGTACACGGGTAAATGACTTACCATCTTTCCGAAAAAATACACCCTCTGCAGTGGCCAAACTGCCGGTGTGCGTGTAAGCAATATGAGTAATTTTAATGCCTTGCGACCTCAGTCGCTATAACCAGAACCGTATAACGCACCTGCGACCGCAGCCGCTTGACTGAAATAGAAAATGGGATTCACATGCTAGGGGGTTAGTCAAATTATAGCCGTATCTACTTTATCACAACGAGTATTCAGAAACGACACCTCACCGGTAATAACCAACACCTACCCACCTCGATTATGCGAAACGCGTATTCCGGAGACTGAACCTTGCTCTCTGTTGACACCCGGACCTAGAAGTAGTCCCGAAAAGAGCCATGGTCAGATCAACAATATAGTAGTGGATAAACCGAGCCCAAACAACTCAAAACACTAAGGACAACTTGACCCGGCGGTGGCGCCCGTGCGCGTCGAGCGACGCGGCCGCCCGCGCGGTGTCACGGGTCGTACAGCCGCACGGGCACCAGCCCCGCGCGGCGTTTGCCGTGACCGCGCAGGCCCTAGCTCCGCGCGGTGCAAGCCGCGGCCGCACGGGCACCAACCCCGGGCGGCACCTTCCGCGATCGTGCGGACCTCGGCCTCGTATGGCGCAAACCGCGGCGCGCGGGCACTGGCCCCGCGCAGAAACCGCCGCGGCCGCGCGGGCACCAACCCCGCGTGCCGCAACCGCCGCCGCCGCGCGGGCACCCGCCCGCGCGGCACAAGCTGCGGCCGCGCGGGCAAGGCCCCGCGCGGCATGCGATGCCGCCGCCACGCGGGCACCCGCCCCGCGCGGCACGCGCCGCGGCCGCCGCGCGGGCATGGGCCCGCGCGGCGTGCGATGCCGCCGCCGCGCGGGCACCCGCCCCGCGCGGCATGCGCCTCGGCCGCCGCGCGGGCATGGCCCCGCACGGCGTGCGATGCCACCGCCGCGCGGGCACCAGCCACGTGCGGCACGCGCCGCGGCCGCCGCGCGGGCATGGCCCCGCGCAGCGTGCGACGCCGCCGCCGCGCGGGCACCCGCCCCGCGCGGCGTTTATCCTAGCCGCGGCCACGCGGGGAGCTTGATCCTGCGCGGCTCTAGCCACGGCCGCGCGGGGAGCTTGATCTCGCGCAGCTCTAGCCGCGGCCGCGCGGGCACCGTCCCCGCGCGGCGAGCATTACGGTCGCACGGCGACGCCCTAGGGCTTCGTGGCACGACATGTTGGGTAGCAAACGGCTACTCCTAAACCTCATGAAAGACCGACACCCAAAAACTGAGCGAAACTATACCAAAATAAAATTAGTTTAACTCTAATCGTAGGAGACGGCTTTTCGTTCTCGCTCCCGGTTTTGGCGCGTTCGTCGGGAGGGTTTGGATCCTTTAGCTTTCACCTTCCTCTCCACCGTTCTCTTTCAATTAGGGTTTCGCCTTTCTCCTTGTTTCCTCCGGTTAGGGTTTCGTCTTTCTTTTTCTTTTTCTCTCTCTTTCTTTCGGGAGAAGATAACGAAATATCTTTTCATACGACATAACCACTTTGGGTATTTAAAGTTCCCAATTAATTAATTCCTTAATTAATTAATTTTCTAATTAATTAATTCTTCAATTAATTAATTCCGTATTTTGGATTCTTCAGGATAATTCCTTAAAGATAATTCTATCCTTTTTCCTCCGAAAGCGTGCCAAATCACTTACGCGGATTTCGATGCACCCCTGGCCATTGCGATCACTTTCTACCCCTTTCCGGGAGCTCCGTAAGTCGGAATCCGGATCCGATCGCACTGCCATTCACCGTTTTCCGAGCTCTATCGCAGAAAAATACCCGCACCTCCGAATTAATGACTTAAGTAAACCGGTTACGTTAATTACGTTAAACGGATACTTTATTAGCAGGAGGTATTAAGTGTTACAAAATCTATGATATTACACCACTTACCTCTTAAAAGAAGTTTCGTCCTCGAAACTTAATCTCACTCCTCACTAAATAACTCGGGGTAACACTCCTTCACTTTCGTCTCAAGTTCCCACGTTGCCTTGCGCTCCTCGTGGGTACTCCATTACACCTTTACGTAGGGGATCGTCCGTTTACGAAGTTCCTTTTTCTTCTCTTGCCAAGATCCGTATTGGCGTTTCCTCGAAGCTCAGATCCTTCTGCAGTTCGACGGCCGAGGCGTCGAGGACGTGCGACGGATCAGATAAGTATTTCCGGAGCATCGAAACGTGGAAAACGTTATGCACCCGCTCAAGATTTGGCGGTAAGGCCAACCGGTACGCCACTGGCCCCACGCGCTCCAGGATTTCGAACGGTCCCACATACCGTGGGCTTAACTTGTTGGGTTATAAGTAATAAGGATCTAAATAGGGGAAAAAACACCTAGAGGGGGGTGAATAGGTGTAAACGCATAAACACTCAAAAAATCGTTGCGATAAAAACCCAATGCGGAAATAAAAATAATACGCAAGATTTTTACGTGGAAAACTCCATCACCGGAGTAAAAAACCACGGGACCGATAACACGGCAGAAATCCACTAGAATTAAAACACGTACAAGGTGATTTACCGTACACACTTACGACTCAACCTTTTCCATACGCTCCTAGAGGATCTTCTCCGCTCGCTCCGCGACGCTTCTCGAATCCACGATCTGCGCCCAACGCCGAATCCACGGCGTCCAACGTCGAATCCATGACGTCCGACCGAATCCACGGTCTTCACCCAATAGCACCCTTCGAATCCACGAACGTGCCTCGCTCCGAATCCACGAGAGCGGTTGAACCTTGAATCCACAAGGACACGCGAATCCACGCGCCGATTTTTGGGGTAAATCGTTGTTTTGGGTGGTGATGATCCGCCGAATACTTAGATCAAAGATAGATCGGAAATACCATCTAAGTATTCATTAGTTTGATTCAACTCAAGATGTGAGTATGAAAACCTAGAATCAAACTAATCAATATAGATGAAGAAACATAGAGTATTCTCTAATGATTTCCTTTCTTCTCTATATGTGGATCTAGAGCCGTATAAGATGATATATGAAAATGACGGCTATTTTGATTCACAGTGGATTGACCCTAGAAAAAGAATCATAGGGTCTATTTATAGGTTAGAAACCCTAGGAAGGAGATAAGAATCAAAAACCTAACATTTCTGGAGATTTTACGGACGGCGATCCGGATCGGATTAACTGTGATCCGGATCGTCGCAACGAGTCAGGCAATTCCAGAAAAACGAAGGTTCGGGATCCGGATCGAAGTGCTTGATCCGGATCGTTCATACAGTTCACCAAACATCGACGTTCGGGATCCGGATTGCGAAGCCTGATCCGGATCGTTCAAGGAAGATGGTAAACTCAGTGTTCGGGATCCGGATCAAGAGAGGCTACGATCCGGATTGAACTGGTGTATGAACGAACCACCTTCGGGATCCGGATCGAACAACCTGATCCGGATCCTGAACATGTCCCAAGTCCAGTTTTTGATTTTTATGCAATGAAAGATTCTTTCAAGTGTTTCTACACTACAAGAAGTATTCGGATCACACAAAATCTTAGGTTAAACATACCTGATCCTTTTGAATTCTTCTTTCTTGAGATTGAGTTAAACGATCCAACTTTCTTCACCTTCAATCTTCAAGACTTGAGACTTTCACGAAACTACGCCAACTCAAAATCCGTAACAATCTCCCCCTTTGGCAGTTTCGTGACAAAACACAGATCCACTAAAGAAAATTCAAAAAGATATTTTTGTTGCTATCACCATACAACAAAAATTTACAATGGAGATCCAAAAATTTAAAAACATGAGATAAACTCCTAAAACAGACTCTAGACTTAGACATCTGTACTCTCTGCACAAAGAAATCATTCTTGACAAAAAGAGATCGTTAGATACCTCAAGAATATTTAGCATACAAAACCTAGTACAGAGATAGAGTTTATCTAATCATCATGACATTTGAGAATTCAGATATGTAAGAGAATCATAGTCAAAAACCAACATATCTTCTATGCAATTAAAAACCAAATGTCACAAAATGTTAGTCCAACATCAACTTGTTAGTTATATTACATGCCCAAATAGTTAGTCGAATAGTTAGTCGAGACATGCAAACAATCACAAGATGAAAACCAAAGTTGAAGTTGAAGAGATACTTACCTTGATGTATACAAAATCTTCATCAGCAAGATTTTCACAATCATTGTTCAAGTTCCCTTACCTTGATGTTCATTCACATCATCATTGTACCTTGATGCAGTCATCATTGTTCATCATTGATGTATACAAGATCACAATTTTCACAATATCATTGTTCAAGTTCTCTAAATCTCTCCCCCTTTTTTGTCACAAATAGAGCCAAAGTTACCAAAAAAAACATCGAAGGAGAGAAAAAAAAATATCAACGAAAATGTTCCGAAAATTTAAGAACTAGAACTAAAAGTGAGTCCTAAAAACTGAAAAACCTGCACAAAAGGATTAAAAATCTGCAAAAGAATAAAAGAAATCAGTCATCAGATTCTGAGTCTTCAGAGCTTGTGCAGCCCATCTTTGAGAACATCTTTTTCACCCGCTTGTTCATAGAATTGATCTTCTTAGTTATGGTAATGTGAGCTGCCGTGATGAGCTCGAGCTCATTGGAGATTCTCGTTTGTGCCTTCGAGATCTGTTCCTGCTCAACCGATAATCGTTGTTGTTCTTTGTAGATGGATGAGACTGATGCTTCATCCGCTGGTGTGGGTGCTGGTTGTGATGGTGACGCGGAAGTGCCGCTACCAGGTTTTGTTCCGCACGTTGGGACTGGAGTGACATGGGGTAATTTGTGAAGTGACTTCACGACGGTGGACTCATCGATCATGCCCAAACACTGATGATAAGTCGGTGAGGTAATGTCAACCTGAAATTTCTTCAAAATCCTCATTATAATCAGTGGAAATGGAATTCTCTCTGTGGGATGAGGGTGCTCAACATATCTTGTCATTCTGTTCCAAATGATGTATGGAATGTTGATATTCAATCCCATTGCCTCAGATGGATGTCCTAAGAGATACAAAAATAGCATTCGATCCCATCTCAAGACTTTCGTCTGCAAATTTGGAAGGATATTGTAACAAATGATGAAGTTTAGAAATCGGTACTCAAGACGAAGTTCCTTGGATCTGATCGATTTCTCCGTTGATTGCGTTCCTTCCAAACAAATTCCCTTTATAACCCTTTGCCACACAGTGTTTGTCAAAACCTGTCCCTTCAAGTAATTAACTCCTGTCTTGTTGGCAGGCATTCCCAAAACCTCGCCAATCAATTGTGGAGTAATTTTGAATCTTGTGCCTTGGATGTTCGTGTAAAATTCCATTGGACCGTTTTCAATTTCACGAAGGTGCCGTGCATTTGTATAGAAGGTCCTTACAAGATGCAGACAATATCCAAGCACTTCTGGAAATCGACAAACTTGAATAAGGTTTGCTTGTTCAATTAGAGCGCCAAACTCAGGGGAGTGATCTCGTAGAGCCTCTATATTGACATGCCTCTCACCAATGCATTCACGATTCTCAAATGCCTTTAGGCGATCCGAATTAACGAACACTTGTTCCTCCCGAGGTGGAGAATCCGGAATAGTCGGTTCGTTAGCCATGAAACCTCGTGCTCGTCCAAACCGTCGAGCGAGTCGTTTCCTTTTTACTGAGATGGTTGGTGCAGTCATAGGTGCTTTACCTTTGTCCATGGGTGCTTTTCCTTTCGATGCATCGGACGCCTTTTGTTCAGGCAATGAGTCATCATCATCTGTCAATGCAGTCCAATCTACCTCGTGACAATCTACTTCTGTGTCGCTGATCACAAGGAACTCACCCTTTTGTTGTGTTTTCTTAGCTCTTTTTAACTTATTTGTGGCCCGAGTGTGCACCATAGTGACCAATAAAAGGATGATCCATGAGAATCCCATTGATCCAAGTGCTTTAAGAAGATTAAAATCCTGTGAGCAACAACTCAAGAACACATGAAAAAATTGTTAATTTTCAAAGATTGAAAAATTGTACCCAAACAATCATAATCATGTAGAGAGACTAAGAATCAAATTAGTTTTGCAAAAAGGACTTTTAAAAATAGATCAATTGCATGATTTTCGAAAATCCTTATTATATGCCCTAAAACCGAAATTTTAGAAATCGAAGCCTAAAAATCCGTTAATCAGGAGAATACCTAGCATATAATCAAAACTAATCTACCCAGAGTTCTTATTTCAAAATAAATTTGATCAAAAACCATCCACAAACAAAGTTGATCCAAGAAATTCATCACGTTTGAGGAGGAAAAGAGAAAAAACGGTGAAAAACCGAGATTTTGATCAATAAAACTTACTTGAAGTTGAAGAACTTGAGTTTGAAAGCTTCCAGGAAGGATGAAATCTAGAGAGAGAGGCTCTGGAAACTTTGGAACAAAAGATTGGAGTAAAGAAATCAAAAACCCCTTTCGTTCTTTATAAAACCTAGCCGCGATCCGGATCAGTTCATAACTGCGATCCGGATCGGCTACCCGCAGTGAGAAACTGCGTTCGGGATCCGGATCGGCAGATACAATCCGGATCGTCAGCCCGCAGTAGAATTCCTGCGTTCGGGATCCGGATCATCTAGCCCGATCCGGATCGGCCCCAACTTTTTCTTTAGAAAATTTCAGAGAAATTCAAGAAAAATCAGAAAAAGATTGTAAGCGCAAATGTGTATCAACTTTAAACAAAAATCATCGTTTCATACAACAAGAATTAGATTATGCCAAATCTATCAATAATATCCAAAAATGAAACGAAAATTTACAAAAATTAAATCCCTTAAAGTTGAACACCTTCAATTACATCTAACTTGATCTTATGAGTAATGCCTTTATCAAATCATCAATTCAGTAAAGAAAATGAAATACAAAGATCAATAGATGTTTGAAATCCCAAATATAATAGATAATGTATCTAGACAATCTGTTGAAGAGAGTGGCTCTTTGAGCATCTTTCTTTAAAAACCCACCTTATACCAACCTTGAAATTTGACAGAGTCAAGTATTTCAACATGCATTTTACTTAATCAAAAATTTGAACAACCATGCTTGGTATACATGTGGTAGCTGCACACAATACTCGGACGACCGAGGTGGTAGCTCTTTCCTCCATGTGGTGGTAGTTTTCACACTCCTCATTGGGATGTAACTCTTTCGACATCTTTTGAGCATTTTACCTTTTCTAAAACTCCCCCTCAATTGGCTATCAATTATTTAAGATATAAAGTATTCAACCAAATATTGATCTCGATTTCATACTCGACTAAGCAGTCAAATAAGATAATGACTATACCAAGAGATCATAGAGAGAGAGAAATTGACTTTGATCACTTTAGAAGATGATTTAATTAACATAAATGATCATTGCAACAGTGAAATATTATGATGGCAAAAGCATAATAAATTTCTAAATGTGCGAAAAGATGCAATTAAAGTCAATTATGATCTATGCTCAATTAATGTCCTATGTACAAACATAGATAATGAACAAAACAAAAACAAATACAAAACCTATCCTAAGCAAAGATTTCAAAAAGAAGATTATTTCAAGGAAAGCATCCCAATTGCTTTTCGTAAATGAATAAAACGTTTTTGATCCAAAGGTTTTGTTAGAATGTCAGCTAATTGATCCTCAGTTGAAATATATGAAAGTTGAAGAGTATTTGATTCAACTAGCTCTCTAAGAAAATGATATCTAAGTTCAATATGTTTTGTTCTAGAGTGCAACACAGGGTTTTTAGAAATGTTAATTGCACTAGTGTTGTCACAAAGTATTGTTACCGAAGATGCTGAAATGCGGAAGTCGCTCAATACGCTTTTCATCCAAATGAGTTGAGTTGAGTAACTTCCAGCTGAAATGTATTCCGCTTCGGCAGTCGAGAGTGCTATGCAGTTCTGCTTTTTACTGTGCCATGCAACAAGGCAATGGCCAAGATAGAAGCATGCACCACTCGTGCTTTTCCGATCATCCACTGATCCTGCCCAATCGGCATCTGAGTATCCAACAATATCCAAACTTGTTCCCATAGGATACCAAATTCCGAAATTAATTGATCCTTTGATATACCGGATGATCCTTTTCACCGCTTTCAGGTGAACCTCCTTTGGTGCTGATTGATATCTCGCGCAAATCCCAACACCAAAAGATATATCTGGGCGACTAGCCGTGAGGTAAAGTAGACTTCCAATCATACTTCGATACAGTTTCTCGTCTACATTCTCACTATGTGATTCACTTCCAAGTCCCTTGTGGCTAGTTCCCATTGGAGTCGGAAAATCTTTACAATTTTCTAGATCAAACTTTTTGACCAACTCCATTGCATACTTGGATTGACTCAAGTGAATACCTTCATCATTTTGTTTAATTTGCAATCCAAGGAAATAAGTCAATTCGCCCATCATGGACATCTCAAATTCGCTTTCCATGGTCTCCGCGAATTTAGAAGCATCGTTATCTCTTGTTGCGCCAAATACAATGTCATCGACATAGATTTGTGCTACAATGAAATTGCTTTGATAATGCTTCACAAAGAGAGTCCTATCAGCTCCCCCTCGAGTATAGCCCTTCTCCAAAAGGTGCTTTGTTAACCTTTCGTACCATGCTCGCGGTGCTTGTTTCAGACCGTAAAGAGCCTTTTTCAAACGAAAAATATGGTTAGGTTGTTTATGATCTACAAAACCTTTCGGTTGAGCCACATAAACTTCCTCATTTAAAAACCCATTTAGAAATGCGCTCTTAACGTCCATTTGAAATAATTTGATTTTAAAATGACAAGCAATAGCAAATAGTATACGAATGGACTCGAGTCTAGCTACAGGGGCGAAGGTTTCATCAAAGTCTATACCTTCTACTTGAGAGTAGCCTTGAGCAACTAATCGTGCCTTGTTCCTGATGATAGTACCATCCGCATTTTTCTTGTTCTTGAAGATCCATTTGGTACCTATCACATTGTGTTGCTTTGGAGGCTTCGTTAATTCCCAGACTTTGTTTCGCTCAAATTGATGGAGCTCTTCCTGCATTGCTTTAATCCAGTAGTCATCCTGAAGAGCTTCATCTATGTTCTTTGGTTCGATTAAAGATACGTAGCAAGCGAATCCACAAACCAACTGCCTCCGAGTTCTGACTCCTTCTTGTGGATCTCCAATAATATTCGATTCCGGATGATCCTTGGAGATTCGTAACGTTTGTTGAAACGGAGTACTCGGAGATATATGAGATGATTCCTGCACATCAGATAAACTTGAAGAACCATTAGATGCATCAGTAATATCGGAAGTATTATTATGAGAAGATGCACTAGCAGGAGAATCATTATCTAGAGAGATATCGAGGGTAGATTTTCCAGTTTCAAAGTGAAAAGCTTCATCTACTTTAACATTTATAGATTCTACGATCGTCTTAGATTCAATGTTAAATACTCGATATGCTCTGCTATTCGTAGAATAACCCAAAAAGATCCCTTCATCACTTCGAGAGTCGAACTTTCCAAGATTTTCACGGTCACGTAAAATGTAACATCGACTCCCGAAGACACGAAAATATTTGATATTGGGTTTTCTACTAAACCACAGCTCATATGGTGTATTTAAAGTTCCTGGGCACAAGTAAACTCTATTAATGACATAGACAGCGGTGTTCACAGCTTCAGCCCAAAAATGTAGCGGTAAATTCCGGCTATGAAGCATCACACGCGCCATCTCTTGAACAACCCTGTTCTTGCGCTCAACAACACCATTCTGCTGAGGTGTATAGGGTGCCGAGAATTCATGTTTAATTCCATTTGAAGTGCAAAAATCAATGAATTTTGAATTTATGAATTCTCCACCTCTATCACTTCTAACACGAATGATCTTTTCATTCTTTTCAATCATAATACGATGGCAAATCTCATGAAAAGAGTCAAACGTATCAGCTTTCTCTTTTAAAAATGCTACCCAAGAAAACTGAGAGAAATCATCAACCAATAAAAAAATGTACCATTTACCTCCCAAAGATGGTTGACGGGTCGGCCCCGTTAAGTCCATGTGCACAAGTTCCAAGGGCCGTTTTGTACCAACGTGGTTCAAGTTCTTGTGTGCAGTCCTAGACTGTTTTCCCTTTTGGCAACCACCACACACAACGTTTTGTTTAAATAAAAGCTTTGGAACCCCCTTGACCACGTCCTTGTTTGAAATTCTAGTAAGTTCCTTAAAATTTAAGTGACCTAGCCTTTCATACCAAAGAGTTTCATTATTCAAAGCAGCTAAGTTACAATTTTCAGAAAATTTATTAGGAACAACATAACAATTGTTTTCAGATCTAACCCCTTTTAGAAAGAAGACATGGTCCTTATCAGTTACAACGCATTCAACAGATGAAAAGTTAACTGAAAAACCATTGTCGCAAAGTTGACTTATGCTTATGAGGTTAGTCTTAAGGCCATCAACAAATAAGACGTTTTTCAAAATCGGGCCATCTGGAATAGCTACCGTCCCTTTTCCAACAATTTTGGAAGAACGACCGTCTCCGAAAACTACGTGTCCTCCGGAGATTTTCTCAAGATTTTGAAAACTATTTTTGTCACCGGTCATGTGACGGGAACATCCGCTATCCAGATACCAAGACGAACTATCATATGCATGCATGGAAACATTGGAAACAAGACAAGGGAAAATTTCACCTTTGCGCACCCAAACCCTTTTGGAGTGCGTCGGTAATGGTCGAGAAGTATATGCCTAGGTGAAGGCGTCTTGTTATAGCGATTGTTGTTCCTTGATGAAATCGTCTTGCGCGATGAACTACCAAATCTCTTTTCATTTGAAAAGTTTTGCTTTGATTTTCGGGGAGGAGCCATTTTGGTAGTTGTTGCAAGAGGTCCTTGAGATGAGCGTTCGACTCCCGTCTTGCAATATCTTCTTATGTGCCCTGAAACACCACAACGAAAACATACCTTAGATCTTGACGATCCCAAAGAGGATGAAGTAGGTTTGTTGTCGTTGTTTGTCTTGAATTCCGGTGTCGGAGGAGGAGATACCGACTGAGGCACAAAAACTGTCTCACTCGAACTTGGACTGTTTCCAGTTTGAGTGTATCCGAGGCCGAACCTATTTGATTGACCAAGACCAAGAAGTCTATCCAACTTACTCCTTCCTGAAGAGAATCGCTGTAAGTCATTCTTGAGTTGGAAAATGGTCTTTGTCATTTCCAGGTTATCCTGTCGAGCCTCGTTGTAGAGCTTTGAGAAGTGATTCGCGTTATCCACCAGATTTGTATGTTCCTTCTCAAGTTGCTCATTGGACTCTTGAAGGGAAGCATTTGCCTTTATCAGGTTTTCCCTTTCCACTTCAAGAGCGTTTGAGAGAGAAGTCGCTCTTTTTGCTTCTTCTTCGAGATCATGCACTCTCCCTCTCAAACTCTTGTTTTGCTTAGCCACTTTCTTTGAGTCCCTCAAAAGTCTGTGGTAGGCTAGAGCAAAATCTTCACCTTCCGAATCATCCGATTCGTTGTCCGTAGCATTCTTTTCAACAGTGGAGTTGGACAACGACTCGGATGTACTTGCCATAAAGCACATGAAGGGTGAAGATACGGACGCGTGGAATGCGGCGGAGCTCTTTTCTTCATCACTCGAAGACGACTCATTTGACGTTGAGTTGTCATCCCAAGTGACGACTTGCATCGCCTTCTTCTTTGCCGGATACTTGTTAGGACATTCCGTTGCAATGTGGCCGTAGCCTCGACATTTGAAGCATTGTAGTTGTCCTTCTAAACTTTTCTTATCCTTTGAGAAGTTCTCTTGCTTTCTTGACTTGTAACCTGAAGTACCCTTGCCTTTGTTCGACTTTCCGAAGGATGGAGATTTGCTTGAATTACCCCTTCGAAAATTGCGGCGAAACTTCCTTGTCAAGAGAGCGAGCTGCTTCTCAAATTCCTCCATAGAAAGGTTCTCGTCATCGTCTGAGGAGGACGTATCCGCGTCTTCTTCCTTAGTTGTTTTCAACGCATAACCTGAAGACTTAGAAGTGGATGCCTTTCCAGAAGAATTGTTAGTAGTAAATGTCATTTCATAAGTTTGTAATGAACCAACTAATTCTTCTACACGTATTTCGTCCGGGTGTTTAATAGTTTCAATGGCAGTAACCTTTGGGCGAAATCGTTCAGGAAGAGTTCTTAAGATCTTTCTTACAATCTTAAATTCTGGAATCTTCTCTCCCAGATTAGCACATGAGTTTACGATGTCTTGCAATCGTGTATAGTAGTCCGTGAAAGATTCATTTTCTGCCATTAAGATAGAGTCAAACTTGCTCGTAAGCATTTGCAGTTTCTGAATCTTCACGAGGTTAGTTCCCTCATGTGTAACCTGAAGAACATCCCAGATTTCTTTCGCAGTCTCACATGCCGAGACGCGAGAGAATTCAGTTTGAGATAAGGCATTAAAGATAGCATTAATTCCCTTGCCATTGTAAGAAGATGAATCTAACTCTTCCTTGGTCCATTTCGACCTAGGTTTTAAGGTGCGAACATCACCAATAAATTCAGTTGGATTAGTCCATCCTAATTCAATCGATTGCCACACCCGTTCGTCGATGGAAATTAAAAAGGCTTTCATCCGTACTTTCCAGTACGCATAATTTGTTCCATCGAAGAACGGGGGTCGGTTGATGTTTCCACCTTCAACCATTGTTTACAACCCTATTCCCTCTCTGATACCACTTGTTGGGTTATAAGTAATAAGGATCTAAATAGGGGAAAAAACACCTAGAGGGGGGTGAATAGGTGTAAACGCATAAACACTCAAAAAATCGTTGCGATAAAAACCCAATGCGGAAATAAAAATAATACGCAAAATTTTTACGTGGAAAACTCCATCACCGGAGTAAAAAACCACGGGACCGATAACACGGCAGAAATCCACTAGAATTAAAACACGTACAAGGTGATTTACCGTACACACTTACGACTCAACCTTTTCCATACGCTCCTAGAGGATCTTCTCCGCTCGCTCCGCGACGCTTCTCGAATCCACGATCTGCGCCCAACGCCGAATCCACGGCGTCCAACGTCGAATCCACGACGTCCGACCGAATCCACGGTCTTCACCCAATAGCACCCTTCGAATCCACGAACGTGTCTCGCTCCGAATCCACGAGAGCGGTTGAACCTTGAATCCACAAGGACACGCGAATCCACGCGCCGATTTTTGGGGTAAATCGTTGTTTTGGGTGGTGATGATCCGCCGAATACTTAGATCAAAGATAGATCGGAAATACCATCTAAGTATTCATTAGTTTGATTCAACTCAAGATGTGAGTATGAAAACCTAGAATCAAACTAATCAATATAGATGAAGAAACATAGAGTATTCTCTAATGATTTCCTTTCTTCTCTATATGTGGATCTAGAGCCGTATAAGATGATATATGAAAATGACGGCTATTTTGATTCACAGTGGATTGACCCTAGAAAAAGAATCATAGGGTCTATTTATAGGTTAGAAACCCTAGGAAGGAGATAAGAATCAAAAACCTAACATTTCTGGAGATTTTACGGACGGCGATCCGGATCGGATTAACTGTGATCCGGATCGTCGCAACGAGTCAGGCAATTCCAGAAAAACGAAGGTTCGGGATCCGGATCGAAGTGCTTGATCCGGATCGTTCATACAGTTCACCAAACATCGACGTTCGGGATCCGGATTGCGAAGCCTGATCCGGATCGTTCAAGGAAGATGGTAAACTCAGTGTTCGGGATCCGGATCAAGAGAGGCTACGATCCGGATTGAACTGGTGTATGAACGAACCACCTTCGGGATCCGGATCGAACAACCTGATCCGGATCCTGAACATGTCCCAAGTCCAGTTTTTGATTTTTATGCAATGAAAGATTCTTCCAAGTGTTTCTACACTACAAGAAGTATTCGGATCACACAAAATCTTAGGTTAAACATACCTGATCCTTTTGAATTCTTCTTTCTTGAGATTGAGTTAAACGATCCAACTTTCTTCACCTTCAATCTTCAAGACTTGAGACTTTCACGAAACTACGCCAACTCAAAATCCGTAACATAACTTCCCTCTTATGCCAAACCGTCTTGTCCCCTTAGACGGTGACACGCGTAGCAACACATGATCCCCTACCGAGAATTCCAGTTCCCGTCGCCTCCGGTCCGCGTAACTTTTCTGCCGGCTCTGGGCGGTCAGCAACCGCTGCCTGATAAGGCGCACCTTTGTTTCTGTTTTCTCTACGAGGTCTGGCCCCAAGAGTTTTCGTTCTCCCAAATCGTCCCCGCAAATGGGCGATCGACACCGGCGTCCGTACAAGGCTTCGTACGGGGCCATCCGAATACTAGCCTGATAGCTATTATTGTAAGCAAATTCCACGAGGGGTAGGTAATGCGACCACCCCTCCCCCAGGCTTAGCACACAAGCTCGGAGCATATCCTCAAGAATCTGGATGACTCGCTCCGATTGCCCGTCCGTTTGCGGCTGAAAAGCCGTGCTAAACTGCAACTTGGTCCCCAACGCCTGCTGCAGACTCCGCCAAAAGTTTGACACGAAGCGCGTGTCCCTGTCCGAGGTTATGGATGATGGTACTCCATGCGACCTCACCACCTCGTCGATATAGGTCTGCGCCAGCCGATCCCTAGTCCATGTCGTGTGAATCGGTATGAAGTGGGCCGATTTCGTCAGACGGTCCACGATGACCCATATCGCGTCGTGTCCTTGTTGCGATCGCGGAAAACCGGTCACAAAATCCATGGTGATCCGTTCCCATTTCCACTCCGGTATGGGCAATGGTTGTAGTTTTCCCGCCGGTCGTTGGTGTTCCGCCTTCACCTGTTGGCACACCAAACATCGTGCCACGAAGTGTGCCACATCGTTCTTCAGTTTAGGCCACCAGAAGGTCTGTCTTAGGTCTCTGTACATTTTTGTACCTCCAGGATGCGCAGTGTAGGGGGCGTTATGCGCTTCCGCCAGAATTTCTCTCCTCAGTTCCGGCACGTCAGGTACGCAGACTCGTCCCCGGAACCTCAACACGCCGTCGACGCCGATCACAAAATCCCCACCTGGTTCCGGGGATAACCTGTCCCGCACTTGCTGTAACTGTGGGTCCGTCGCTTGGCCTTCTGCGATCCTCCCTATCAGCGTAGGCTTGATCTCCAAGGACATAAATTTTGCAACTGCTCCTGCTGGCACCACCTCCAGTCTCAGTTGCGAGAAATGTGCAATTAGCCGATCCTGTTTGGTAAGGGTGCACAGTGTCGTCTCCCCCGCCTGCCCCTTCCGGCTCAAGGCATCGGCCACCACGTTCGCTTTTCCGGGGTGGTAATGGATGGACAAATCGTAGTCCTTCAGTAGTTCCAGCCACCTCCGTTGCCGCAAGTTCAACTCCTTTTGCGTAAACAAATATTTGAGGCTCTGGTGGTCGGAGTACACCTTACAGTGTGCCCCATAGAGGTAATGTCTCTAGAGCTTCAAGGCAAACACGACCGCCGCGAGCTCCAGGTCGTGTGTAGGGTAGTTCTACTCATAATCCTTGGGCTGTCTTGATGCGTAAGCTAAGACCTTCCCTTGTTGCATCAATACGCTTTCAAGATCGCTTCGAGATGCCTCACAAAAGATCTCGTAGTCCTCACCGGGCTGCGACAATGTGAGCACCGGTGCCCGTGTGAGTCTGTCTTTAAGTTCCTCGAAGCTCTTCTGGTATTGGGTTGACCAGACGACTTTCTCCCCTTTCCGGGTTAGTCGATTCACGGGAGCGGCTATCCTTGAGGAGTCTTCCTCGAAACGTCTGTAGTACCCCGCCAGTCCTAGAAAGCTTCGGATTTCTGTCCCCTTTGTTGGCCGAGCCCAGTCGGTCATGAATTCTATCTCCCTCGGGTCCTCTACTATTCCCGACACTGAGACTATGTGTCCCAACAAGTCTACCTCGCGGAGCCAGAACTCACCCCTTTTGAGTTTGGCATACACTTTCTGGTACCGGAGGGTCTGGGGGATCGCTCGCAAGTATTCCTCGTGCTCTTTGTCTGTGCTGTTACGGCATTTTGGTATTGGCATATTTCGTGAGTCAAGTCAGTGAGTTGAGTCGGAGTCTTAAAGGGATCAAATTGTCAATCAGCAATCAAAGACTTAGAGAAGATTCAACAAGAGCTCAAGTTGACACTCAGTGTCTTGAGTCTTGAAGATTGAAGTTGAAGAATTGTGGATCAGTTACATCAATCTCAAGAAGAAAGTATTCAAGAGGATCAGGTATGTTTAACTAAATAATTGTGGTGATCCGAATACTTTCTTATAGTGTAGAAACACTTGGATGAACTTTTATGTGCATAAAAATCAAAAACTGGACATGGGACATGTTCAGGATCCGGATCAGATCTTGCAATCCGGATCCCGAAGGGTACTTGTTCATTGGCAATTTCAATCCGGATCCTAGGCCATTCTGATCCGGATCCCGAACATGGGACTTTGCTGAATTGCATGAACGATCCGGATCGGACCTTGCAATCCGGATCCCGAACCCTTGGTTTTCTGGAATCGTCAATCTCGTTACGACGATCCGGATCACAGTAAATCCGATCCGGATCGCCGTCCTGAAAATTTCCATATAAGGTATGTTTTTGATTCTTATCTCTTTCCAAAGGTTTCTAAACTATAAATAGACTTTTAGGGTTTCTCAAAATCGTGGGAGCTACGGCCGATTAATTTATAAAACACTTGAGAGCAACCCTAGAGGCTAGGTTTTCACTGTTCTTCTTAATAGCCTCTTTTAGGTCAATTCGACGGTTCTTCCAAGATCTGTTTTTGTCGAATTGATCTAATCTTTGCTTAGAGATTTTTCCCATGGATCTTCATTGATAATCTAAGCAAAGGATCACCATCGAAGTCAATATTCTTATCGACTGAGTTTGCGTCGTGGATTCGACGTGGCATCGTGGATTCGGTGTGCTAAAGGCGTTTCGTGGATTCGAAACGTGTGCTCGTGGATTCGAGTGGCGTTCGTGGATTCGAACGTGTGCAGTGGGCGTGCAAAATCGGTGGAGCGCGAGGTCCAAGAAATTGAAGGAGGGGTTAAATCCGTGGAGACGGTAATCACCTTGTTATTCTTCTTTTCTTAGGGATTGTTATTGCGTGGATATCCAACCGGTCAGCGCGAGGTCCGAAGAAGCTGAAGGAGGGGTTTGAGTCCGTGGAGTCGGTAATCATCTTGTTATTCTTCTATTCTTATTGGATTGTTATTGCGTGTTGGTCCCGTGGTTTTTCTCCTGGATTGGAGTTTCCACGTATATCTTGGTGTGCTGTTTTTATTTTCCGCATTGGTTTTTATTTTGCACTGAGATTTGATTTTATAAGTATTACACCTATTCACCCCCCCCCCCCCCCCCCCCGCTCTAGTTGTTTGATAGTACCTAATTAGATCCTTGTGGATCCTTAATATATAAAAACCAACAAGTGGTATCAGAGCGGGTTTTAGGTTTATCTATCATGTCGGGTGAAAGTGGTAATATTTTTAGACCTCCTCTTTTTGATGGGACTAATTATGCTTATTGGAAAGTGCGGATGAGGGCTTTTCTCATCGCAATTGATGAGCGGGTATGGCAATCCGTGGAATACGGTTGGGTGCATCCTGTTGAGGAAGTAGGAAATTCTACTACCCCAAAACCTCGCTCTAGATGGTCCAAAGAGGAATTTGAAAGATCTTCTAACAATGGGAAAGGTATAAACGCTTTATTTAATTCTCTTTCCTCGACTGAGTTCACAAGAATTTCCGCGTGTGAAACCGCGAAGGAAATTTGGGATATTCTCAAAATTACACATGAGGGTACTAATCTTGTAAAAATTCAAAAGCTCCAGATGCTTACAAGTCAATTTGACTCTATTCATATGGAAGAGCATGAATTGTTTACAGATTATTACACTAGACTTCAAGATGTAATAAATACATGTGCTAATTTAGGAGAAAAGATCCCGGAGTCGAAAATTATAAGAAAGATACTTCGGACTCTTCCGGAACGGTTTAGGGCAAAGGTTACCGCCATTGAAACCGTTAGTCATCCGGATGAGATGAGTGTAGAGGAATTAGTAGGTGCTTTGCAAACTTATGAAATGACTTTTCCTACTAATCAAGTTTCTTCCAAGTCTTCTTCTAAGCTTACAGGTATTGCATTCAAATCAACAAAGGAAGAAGATAGCGAATCAAGTTCCGACGATGAAATCTCTTTTGCCGATTTTGAAGAACAATTGGCGCGGATCACAAAGAAATTTCGTCGGAAATTTTGGAAGAATCGAACCGATGGATCTTCATCCACGATACCTTCTAAAGGATCATCGGGTTCTAAATCCTCTAACCTCAAAAGCTTTGCAAAACCTTCTAAAGAAAAAGATGATTTCGAAGGGGAAATCCAATGCTATAGATGCAAAGGCTACGGCCATTTTTCAACGGATTGTCCTTCTCCGAAATCATATAAAAAGAAGGCTTTGCAAGCGAAAATTTGGGACGATTCTACCTCTAATGAATCGACCTCAAGTAAAGAGGAAAAAGTCGTTGCCTTACATGCTTCTCAAATTCCCTCTTCTAATGTTTGTTTATCATCTTTAATCACTGACTCTATTCCTTTGTTTTTGCATGAAACATCAACATCCAACGGAGAGTCATCAAGTGAGGGGGAGTCGGACGAAGAAGAACTCGTTGAGGCATATCAACAACTTCTTGCGGAATCTAAGAAGATGGCCAAGCATATCAAGAAGTTGAGGAAGCAACGACTTGAGAATCAAGACGAGAATCATGCTTTAAAGATCAAACTTCATGATCTCGAGGAGGAACGAGAGCTTTTATTGGATAATAATAAAATCCTCCAGGAAAAGATAAATCAATCGGAAACGATCGTTAATTCCCATATTAACAAGATTGATTTTCTTGAAAAGCAGTTTGAGGAGATTCATATCACCAACCAAGCTTTGACCAAGCAAGTTCATGAACTCAAATTCGACATACAAAGGCTTTCAACCGGTTCCAAGAAACTAGATTGTATGTCCGGATTAGGTCAAACAAGCAAGGTTGGTTTGGGATTTAAAAAGGATCAAACTGTGCATGCTTCAAGTTCCACATTCAAATTGAAAGGAAGAACGTGTCACTTATGTGGACTTGAAGGACATTTGGTGAAGAATTGCCCGAAAAAGAGAAAGAAGAGTCCTTCGGCAACTTCATCTACGGAGCAAACTCAACGGAATCAAAAGACACATCAAGTCAAAGGAGTTTACTCAACCCACCAAAGGTCTGAGCCACAACATCAATCATTCAAGTGGATCACTGCGAGGCAAAGACCTAAGGTGGACCAACAGTCAAAGCGGACAACCCCTGGCCACAACGAATCAAGACAACCCAAAATCCAGCGATTTTGGATTCGGAAATGTGATATCTTTCCTTGTCTTAAGTTCTAAATAGCTTATGACTGTATGTAATGCTTTGATTGGTTTTTCCTTCATATCTTTCTTAATCTTTGCATTACATGTTTTTCAATGCTCTTCGTTTTTATACTTTGTTTTTGAACAAAAGGGTTTTTACTGAACAAGTGCATTGAATAAAAAGGGCTTCACTTTTATTCACTCCAAATTAATTTTATTTGGATTATCAACTTTACTCCTTAATCATAATCTTGAAGATACTTCATTATAGGAGTTTTTGATATTATAAGCATCAAATTTTAGAAATCATGTGTGATCTTTAGATGCTTAATCTATCTCGGTTGTGTGAATTCATTGTGATAAACATGAGACAACCGATAGACTAAAATTTGGGATTTAATTCTTTCACGTAAGAGATTGCATTCTTACAAGGGTATTGAAATGATTTGCAAAAGATGTGGAAAGAGTTACATCCGAAAGGAGTGTGAAAACTACCACCACATGTTGGAAAGAGCTGCCACCCCGGTCGTCCGGTCTTTGTGTGAAGCTACCACATGTTTGGATGCTTGAAAAATATTTATGAAATTTTGTTTAGTTGAAGCATTCGGAGATTTAAATTTAAAGCTCTTATTTTGAACAATCTCCTGGTTGGTATAAGGTGGGATAGTTGAAAGATGCTCAAAGAGCCACCCTTAGGTATTTTAGTGCTTATCTCAAATTTGAAAGGGTAAAATTCAAAATTGATGTCATTTGGAAATCTCTGTAAGTCATCTTTGTAAATCCGTTACATCTTGATAGACTTTGGATCTCAAGATTATTTTTGATGACTTGTGTTTGATGAATATAACATGAAAAACGGTTTATAATGTTTTACCTTTATTTTTCATGATTTTGGAGTAAATCTTTTTAATTTTGTGAAATTAATTGGATTGAATGGCATCTGTGTGAATTCATTGTTTAAAGCACTTAAATTGTTTTCTTGATGGAATACAAATCGGTAATTCAAATATTTCAAAATCTGGATTTGTTTCAAGAAATTATTTGATTTTTGCTTTCTGGTACAGGTACGCAATCTGCATTTTTGTTATATACCGGAACTGAGCCTTTATCTCTCTTTCTCTATGAACTAATGTTGTTAGTGATTTCCTTTTGTCTAGTATGTTCACTGTTTGACAATTTGTGACAAAAAGGGGGAGAACAGAAAATAATGATCGTATCACAAAGGGGGAGAACATAAATGCTTAAGACAGGGGGAGAACATGGAGAACATGGAGAGCATGTTAGAGATGCTCATGATAGGGGGAGATAAAGAAAAGATTGAAAGAGCCGAAAAACAAAAGAACCAAAAGGACGAATCAAATGTAGGATTTTAATTTCTAACGTCTAACGTTTGATTTTGTTTGGAGTTTTGTTTTGCAGGAATTACATCACTTTAAGACTCCAAGTCCTAAGTCATAGAGTATGTTCTAGAACTGTTTGGTTCAAATGTATTTTGCATTTATTGGATCTTTCACGCAAAGAAAATCAATGTTTTGGTGATGACATTGAATTTCGAATTTCGAATTTTTGGTTTAAGATGAGTGACTTGAGCGTTTTTATGTATTTTTGGGTTTTGTCACGAAATTGCCAAAGGGGGGAGATTGTTACGGCATTTTGGTATTGGCATATTTCGTGAGTCAAGTCAGTGAGTTGAGTCGGAGTCTTAAAGGGATCAAATTGTCAATCAGCAATCAAAGACTTAGAGAAGATTCAACAAGAGCTCAAGTTGACACTCAGTGTCTTGAGTCTTGAAGATTGAAGTTGAAGAATTGTGGATCAGTTACATCAATCTCAAGAAGAAAGTATTCAAGAGGATCAGGTATGTTTAACTAAATAATTGTGGTGATCCGAATACTTTCTTATAGTGTAGAAACACTTGGATGAACTTTTATTTGCATAAAAATCAAAAACTGGACATGGGACATGTTCAGGATCCGGATCAGATCTTGCAATCCGGATCCCGAAGGGTACTTGTTCATTGGCAATTTCAATCCGGATCCTAGGCCATTCCGATCCGGATCCCGAACATGGGACTTTGCTGAATTGCATGAACGATCTGGATCGGACCTTGCAATCCGGATCCCGAACCCTTGGTTTTCTGGAATCGTCAATCTCGTTACGACGATCCGGATCACAGTAAATCCGATCCGGATCGCCGTCCTGAAAATTTCCAGATAAGGTATGTTTTTGATTCTTATCTCTTTCCAAAGGTTTCTAAACTATAAATAGACTTTTAGGGTTTCTCAAAATCGTGGGAGCTACGGCCGATTAATTTATAAAACACTTGAGAGCAACCCTAGAGGCTAGGTTTTCACTGTTCTTCTTAATAGCCTCTTTTAGGTCAATTCGACGGTTCTTCCAAGATCTGTTTTTGTCGAATTGATCTAATCTTTGCTTAGAGATTTTTCCCATGGATCTTCATTGATAATCTAAGCAAAGGATCACCATCGAAGTCAATATTCTTATCGACTGAGTTTGCGTCGTGGATTCGACGTGGCATCGTGGATTCGGTGTGCTAAAGGCGTTTCATGGATTCGAAACGTGTGCTCATGGATTCGAGTGGCGTTCGTGGATTCGAACGTGTGCAGTGGGCGTGCAAAATCGGTGGAGCGCGAGGTCCAAGAAATTGAAGGAGGGGTTAAATCCGTGGAGACGGTAATCACCTTGTTATTCTTCTTTTCTTAGGGATTGTTATTGCGTGGATATCCAACCGGTCAGCGCAAGGTCCGAAGAAGCTGAAGGAGGGGTTTGAGTCCGTGGAGTCGGTAATCACCTTGTTATTCTTCTATTCTTATTGGATTGTTATTGCGTGTTGGTCCCGTGGTTTTTCTCCTGGATTGGAGTTTCCACGTATATCTTGGTGTGCTGTTTTTATTTTCCGCATTTGGTTTTATAAGTATTACACCTATTCACCCCCCCCCTCTAGTTGTTTGATAGTACCTAATTAGATCCTTGTGGATCCTTAATATATAAAAACCAACATGTGCGAGCATAGATCGGGATGTCATCTAAAAAGACCACTACCAACTGGTCTAGGAAAGGATCCATGATCCTGTTCATCACTTTCACGAACACCACTGGAATGACAATGAGTCCAAACGGTATAACCGTAAACTCGTAATGACCATACCGAGTCCGAAGGTCTGTTTTCGGCATGTCATCCCTTCGGACTTTAACCTGGCGATAGACGGACTGCGGATCAGTCTTTGAAGACACCGTCGCTCCTGGTAGTTGGTCGAATAGGTCCTCCATCCGAGGCGAGGGTATTGTCCTTTACTATGACCTTATCCATTGTAATAACCGCGGATTTATTTTTGCCTTTCGGGACTTTCCGTCGATTTTATTGAACCGTGTGGTTGACAATAGGGGTGCGAGGGTAATTTTTCCTTATTTTTCTGGGCAGACGGTCGGGGCTCGCGGGTATTTTTGGTTAATAAAGCTCGCGAAACGGAGACCGGCGGCGCGATCGGTTCTGGATTCCGACCCCCGGATCTCCCAGAATAAATTCCGGATGCTGGTAAGTAGCCCAGGTGACCTGCACAATTACCGGGGGCGGACCGGACTCGGGTCCGCGTGCAGATCGATTTTTAGTTGATCAATTTGGGGTATGGGGTTAAACCACCCCTGCCTGTTTTCTTTTCACTCGAGGGTTAAAATTAATTTTGGAGTCCAAAATCCACTACGCCCAAAACGTCTAAGTAGTCGGCCTTGGGAATTAGGTTTCCTAAACCTCGCCTCCCCCTCCTTGGCGTATAATATCCGAGCGTGGACGAGGAGCGGTCCCCAAAAACCCTCGTCCTTTCCATCGGCCGGCGTGGAAGAGAAGAGATCGATCGCCTCCCCGCAAAGATCCGACGAACGCGAAGAGGACGATCCCTCTCCTTCGCCCGGTACCGACCAAGACAAAGTGAGCCGTGTTTTCGTTTTCTTTTCTTGTCTTTTTCTCGTCACGTGCGGGGAGGGGGGGGGAGTTTCTTGATCTTCGTCGGAGAGGGAAGGAGAGGGGCGTGCCGCCGCACGGGGGCGCCGTGCGGGGTAACCGCATGCAAGGCGCCGCGCGGGGCAGCCCGCGCATGCGGGGGCACCGCGCGGTGCAGCCCGCGCATGCGGGGGCGCCGTGCGGGGCACCCGCGTGCGGAGCGCCGCGCGGGGCAGCCTGCGCATGCGGGGGCACCGCGCGGCGCAGCCCGCGCATGCGGGGGCGCCGTGCGGGGCACCCGCGTGCGGGGCGCCGCGCGGGGCAGCCCGCGCATGCGGGGGCACCGCGCGGCGCAGCCCGCGCATGCGGGGGCGCCGTGCGGGGCACCCGCGTGCGGGGCGCCGCGCGGGGCAGCCCGCGCATGCGGGGGCACCGCGCGGTGCGGCCCGCGCATGCGGGGGTGCCGTGCGGGGCACCCGCATGCGGGGCGCCGCGCGGGGCAGGCCGCGCATGCGGGGGTGCCGTGCGGGGCGCCCGCATGCGGGGTGGCCGCGGGGCAGCCCGCACATGCGAGGCGCCGCGCGGACAGCACGGCGGCGCGTGGGGGGTTCGGTCGCTGCCGTCGGGGGCCGGCCGGTGTTGGGTCTTTTCCTTACTTCGCGTTTAAAGGTTCTTGACCTCCCCGCCCGGGGATCCCGTCTTGCAGCTTCGGGGAGCGCGCCGGGACGCGGGGAGCCGAGCGTGGTTTTTCTACTGGCGACAGGTGGGTTGTTTTTACTTTATTCCTAGCCTCTAAATTCTATCTTATGGGACGGGGTCTATTCTAAGTGTACTGGGGTTACGTAATGACGGGTGAAAGCTTATGCATGTTAGTGGGTTCGCTATAATGACTAGCGTCGATCGCCGACGGTGTTCTTCTTTTTCAACCCTTATATGTCAGCGGGCCACCTTCGTGCGCGCGCGGTATTACCTTGTTTTCGATTATGCACCTTACCTCATTTACCTCATTTATCTCATTACTCTTATTATTCTTATTGTGATACTGACATGATGGTGGTTACGGTTACTGGGCTCGAGGTTGCCACACGCGCACCCGCGGTTTGGCCACCGCAGAGGGTGCGCTTTTCCGGAAAAGAGGTCGTAGAACCCGTGTTTACCCACGAGGTGACGTAGTGGGGGCCCCTTATTAGTTGTGGGGTTGAGGCGCCTAGGTGCGAGCGGAGCGGCCCGCCGGTTTAGTTGTCCGGCGCGGTCGCGGTGTTGCAGGTACGGTATGGGGCCGTCGGTAGTGGACCGACGCGGCCGGGTATTACAGGATGCAGATATACAGGTTACTTTTTCCCCCCCCTTCCCAAAAGGGTGGTTGCTCCGGTTGTCGCCACGGTTTGTTTTTATTATTTTCCCTTGCACGGCGTTTATTAGTCACTGACTTCCCACTTCGTGACAGGGCCCAGGCGAGGGGAGAGGTAGGTGGCGGTGAGGACGGGGCGGACACAGCGGGATCGTTGGAGACCCTGAACTTTATACTTTCCTTTTCTTTTCGGTTTTTCATTTATATTGTGGGCATGTGTGAGGTTCCCGATACCCTTGTGGGGTCGACGTAGATGTCGGTATTTGATTTTCTGTTTATGCACTACCTTCTCCTTTATTTCCTACTGGCCATTTGAAAAGCGAAACAAAAACAAAGAAAAGATTGCGAAAACCGTTTTCAAAATCTAAGTGTCGTGTGGGCACCGTTTTCAAAACCCTGGGGTTTATGCTGATTTCGAAACTCGTTTTCAAAACTTAAGTGCCGGGTGGGCACTCTTTAAAAACCGTGGATTTATCCTTTCAAGTTGAAGTGGCCATGCGCTTAAATATTTAGAATACTGGTTGTATGAAATTGAAGGTTGTGATTGAATGGTTATGTTTGCTTGGGAGACGTATTCAACCACACGCCGTGCACGTACAGGGGAGACTCTGTCCGTTTGCAGAGAGATCCTGTATGTGCGGCGGGTCTGGGCACGCACCGGGGAAGAAAGAGACCTTTCAAGAAAAAAAAAAAAAAAATGCCGTTTCCGCTAAAACAAACCCCCGGGGCGTGACAGATTAAGATGGTATCAGAGACACACATTCAATCACAACAGCTCGTGCCGACATCCGTGGGAATGCCCCACATACCTACGAATAAATGAACTGGGTGGGGCATAGGATTTTAGAACGTGAGTGAACGGGGGGCGGGAGTTTGAATCTTTCCTCGCATAAAAGGGTACACTGGTTGTAGTTACCGTCTAATTTTGATCTTCTTGTGAGTGACAGATATGGCCCGTACAAGGTCATCGGCGGGGGACGCCGAGGCGGATGCGACAACGTCGACGGCCGCGGAGAACCAACTCCTGCGGCAACAATTGCGGGAAATGGCGGGGCAATTGGCTACCCTCACCGATCACGTACGCCAGATGACGCAGCAGCAGGCCGCACCTGTGACGGCCGCCCCGGCCCCTCCGCCGGGGCCGACAGCACCGGCCGCGGCACCGCCGACAGCGCCACCACCAGCGGCGACTACAGGGCCGGCGCCAGGGACAACTAGCCGGGTTATTCTGGAGGAAACGGTGGTCACGCCTACCCCTATCGCGGCTGTCGCCGCCACGAGTGGAGGGGGGGTTGTGATGACCGAACGGGATCGAGTGCGGGCCAACTTGAAGGACTTTAAGAAGCACGACCCGCCCACGTTCGAAGGGGACACGACAGATCCGTGGGTCGTGGAGAACTGGGTGGGGTCAATGGAGAAACTCTTTGAAGACTTACTTATGGAGGATCATGAGCGGGTTCCCCTAGCCGTCCATTGCTTGGAAGGGAATGCCCGCTTGTGGTGGAAGACGATACGCCCCGATCCTGCTAAGGGTACCGCTCTTCCGTCCTGGACAACTTTCAAGAAGGAGCTGTTCGAGGCCTTCTTCACCAGCAGCGTCAAGAAAAAGTTGGAGGATGACCTAAACCACATTCAACAAGGGGACCGGACGGTCATGGAATATCAACGGGAATTCGTCCGACTAGTAAATTGCGTCCCGTTCGTCGCACGGGACGAGGCTCACAAGGCACAACTCTTCGTCGATGGCCTGCGAAGCGACATCTTCGAGGTGGTGAACGCGGCTGGCCTGCATACCTTTCAGGGAGTGGTCGACAAGGCCACCACGGTGGAGCGGGGTTTCGCTGTGACCCGTGCCAGAAGGGAGAACGCGGCGCGGCTAAGGGATCAGAAGCGACACCAGCAAGGCTGGGGGGAGGGTTCTTCCAGCGGGAGCCGACCCCCCCAAAAGATGGAGACCGCCGACAGGGCCCCGGGGCGCGCCAACAGGAGGGCCGAGGCCGTGGAATAGGCCTTGTATCATATGCGGGGGAGGACACCTGACGGGAGAGTGCCCCCAAAGAGACGACCATTGTTTCAGGTGCGGCAAACGGGGGCACTTCCGCCGCGACTGCCCCTTAGGCGGGGGATCGGCGCCCATGGGAGCACCTGCGCCCAGGCCACAGCACTCAGGGCGGGGAAAAGCTCCTATGGCGTCGGCTTCCAGACCCCCCGCACCACGGCGTGAGGAGGACCGGCAACCACAACCAGGCGGGAGGGTTTTCTCAATGACCCGTCAAGGGACTGATCCACCGGAGGACGCTCTTGCAGGTACTACTTCCGTTTTGAATTCCCGTGCTAGAACTCTTTTCGATACCGGAGCAACGCACTCGTTCATTTCTCGTGAATTCGTTTTCACGCATAACCTCGAGGAGACACCCCTCCAAGCCTCCTTGACGGTACAAACGGCGGGAGGGACTCTGGAGGCGACCGGTTTTGTGGCCGCCTGCCCGATTATGTTGGGACGGTTGGCCTGCCCTTGGGACTTGGCGGTGATCCCTTTGAAGGAGTACGACGTGGTGTTGGGCATGGACTGGCTCACAAGGTACCAGGCTCTCATTGATTGCGACAAGCGACAATTGCGGCTACAAGAACCGGGTTTCCCCGAACATGTGTACATAATGGGCAAGAGCATCTCCTTCCCGGCGGTTATCTCAGCGGCACGGGCCAGAAGACTGGTTGAGGGGGGGTGCGTGGCCTATCTAGCATCGGTGGACTTGGCTTTTCGACCTTCGACGACACTTGCAGATATCCCAGTGGTGAGGGACTATCCTGACGTATTCCCCGCGGAGTTGCCGGGGATGCCTCCGGAGAGGGAGGTGGAGTTCCCTATTGAGCTACCACCAGGCACGCATCCTATTACGAAGGCCCCTTACCGAATGGCCTTCGCGGAGCTGAAGGAGCTTAAGGCACAACCGGAAGATCTCTTGGACAAAGGGTTCATCCGACCGAGTGTGTCACCCTGGGGCGCACCGGTACTCTTTGTACGGAAGAAAGATGGAAGCCTGCGGCTCTGCATCGACTACAGAGGGATAAACAAAGTCACGGTGAAGAATAAGTACCCCCTACCCAGAATCGACGACCTCTTCGATCAGTTACGGGGAGCGACGGTCTTCTCCAAAATTGACCTACAGTCGGGCTACCATCAACTCCGAGTTCGGAATGAAGATATCCCCAAGACCGCCTTCCGGACTCGATACGGCCACTATGAGTTCACGGTGATGCCATTCGGACTTACGAACGCCCCCGCTGTTTTCATGGACATGATGAACCGGATCTTCAGACCCTTCTTGGATCGGTTCGTAGTAGTCTTTATCGACGACATCCTGATTTACTCCACTACCGACGAGGAGCACGAGGACCATCTACGGACGATCCTGCAAACCCTCAGAGAGCAGAAGTTGTTCGCGAAACTCAAGAAGTGTGAATTCTGGCTGCGGGAAGTCGGCTTCCTAGGGCATGTGATCTCGGCACAGGGGATCGCTGTGGACCCCAAAAAGGTAGAAGCAGTGGTAGACTGGCAGCCGCCGACGTCGGTGACAGAAGTGCGAAGTTTTCTAGGGCTGGCAGGATACTACCGGCGTTTCGTTGAGGGCTTCGCAAAGATCGCTGCCCCTTTAAACCGATTGACCAGAAAAGGCGAGAAGTTCATATGGACGGCCAAGTGCCAGGAGAGTTTTGAGGAACTCAAGAAGAGATTAACTAAGGCACCAATACTAGTGCTGCCGACGCCCGGGGAGGATTATGAAGTGTACTGCGACGCGTCAAGAATCGGTCTTGGAGGTGTTCTGATGCAACAGGGGAAGGTGATCGCCTACGCGTCCAGGCAGCTAAAGGACTACGAAAGGAACTATCCGATACACGACCTGGAATTGGCCGCCGTGGTCTTCGTGTTGAAACTGTGGAGGCATTACCTCTTCGGAGTCCACTGCAACGTTTTCTCAGATCATCAAAGTCTTAAATACATCTTTACCCAAAAAGAGTTAAACTTGCGGCAGAGACGGTGGCTCGAGTTGCTGAAGGATTACGACGTGACGATCCAATATCACCCCGGGAAGGCAAATGTGGTGGCAGACGCACTGAGCAGAAAAGGGCATCGGGACGGGGCGTCGGAGAGCGCGCTGACGAAGCAGGACCACCTGGTCGCGGAGTTCGCGCGAATGCGGTTGGAGGTAGTGCCTGCAGGCACAGTTCTGCAACTCCTAGCCTTGGTGGTCAAGCCGACGCTTTACGAGAAGATCCAGGAGGGACAGCAGACCGATCTGCACCTACAGCGTATACGAGACAAGATTCCCCAGGGGCAAGAGTTTGACTTTGCGGTGAAAGACGACGACACCCTATGTTTCCGCGGGCGGGTCTGTGTGCCGGATTTACCAGAGTTGAAGAATGAAACCCTAGCGGAGGCACACCGAGCCCCTTATGCGGCCCACCCGGGGGGCACGAAGATGTACAGGGATCTCAAACAGACGTTCTGGTGGCCTAAGTTAAAAGAAGACGTGACGCGATACGTAGCCCACTGCCTAGTATGCCAACAGATAAAGGCCGAACACCAGCGCCCAGCAGGGAAGCTACAGCCCTTACCGGTACCAGAGTGGAAATGGGACCAGATCACCATGGATTTTGTTACTGGATTCCCACGTTCACAACAGGGCCACGACGCGATCTGGGTTGTAGTTGACCGGTTAACCAAGTCAGCACACTTCCTACCAATTCACACCACTTGGACCCGCGAACGGCTGGCTCAAGTCTACATCAGCGAGATCGTGAGACTACATGGGGTACCGGCATCGATCACCTCGGACAGGGACACGCGCTTTGTCTCGAAGTTTTGGCAAAGCCTCCAGCAGGCCATGGGGACCAGACTACATTTCAGCACCGCCTTCCACCCTCAGACGGACGGACAGTCAGAGCGCACGATACAAACCCTAGAAGACCTGCTCCGCGCCTGTGTGCTTGATTGGGGAATCGGATGGTCACGCTACCTACCTCTCGTGGAATTTGCCTACAACAACAGCTACCAGGCCAGCATTCGGATGGCGCCCTACGAAGCACTGTATGGAAGGCGCTGCCGATCCCCGATCTGCTGGGACGACTTGGGAGAGCGGAAACTTTTGGGACCCGACTTAGTGGAAGAAACGGAAGAGAAAGTGCGCCTTATCAGACAGCGCTTGCTGACCGCCCAGAGTCGACAGAAGAGTTACGCAGACCAGAGGCGCCGGGACTTGGAGTTTCAAGTGGGGGAACATGTGTTTTTGCGGGTCTCGCCATCCAGAGGAATCAGGCGTTTCGGGCTAAGGGGCAAGCTGAGCCCACGGTTTGTGGGGCCATTTGAGATTTTAGAGCGTATCGGCCCAGTAGCTTACCGCCTCGCCCTACCACCAAACCTCGACCGAGTCCACGATGTGTTCCACGTATCAATGCTTCGGAAATATCTCCCCGACCCATCACATGTCCTGGACACCTCTACACTCGAACTTAAGGAGGACCTGAGCTTCGAAGAAACCCCAGTGAAGATCCTGGCAAGGGAAACAAAATCACTGCGGAATCGAGCCATCCCCTACGTGAAGGTACTCTGGAGCAACCATGAGGAGCGAGAGGCAACATGGGAGCTGGAATCTAAAATGAGGGAAAACTACCCGAACCTATTCACCACCATCCGGGTCTGAGTTTCGAGGACGAAACTCGTTTTTAGAGGTGAGTGGTGTAATAACCGCGGATTTATTTTTGCCTTTCGGGACTTTCCGTCGATTTTATTGAACCGTGTGGTTGACAATAGGGGTGCGAGGGTAATTTTTCCTTATTTTTCTGGGCAGACGGTCGGGGCTCGCGGGTATTTTTGGTTAATAAAGCTCGCGAAACGGAGACCGGCGGCGCGATCGGTTCTGGATTCCGACCCCCGGATCTCCCAGAATAAATTCCGGATGCTGGTAAGTAGCCCAGGTGACCTGCACAATTACCGGGGGCGGACCGGACTCGGGTCCGCGTGCAGATCGATTTTTAGTTGATCAATTTGGGGTATGGGGTTAAACCACCCCTGCCTGTTTTCTTTTCACTCGAGGGTTAAAATTAATTTTGGAGTCCAAAATCCACTACGCCCAAAACGTCTAAGTAGTCGGCCTTGGGAATTAGGTTTCCTAAACCTCGCCTCCCCCTCCTTGGCGTATAATATCCGAGCGTGGACGAGGAGCGGTCCCCAAAAACCCTCGTCCTTTCCATCGGCCGGCGTGGAAGAGAAGAGATCGATCGCCTCCCCGCAAAGATCCGACGAACGCGAAGAGGACGATCCCTCTCCTTCGCCCGGTACCGACCAAGACAAAGTGAGCCGTGTTTTCGTTTTCTTTTCTTGTCTTTTTCTCGTCACGTGCGGGGAGGGGGGGGGAGTTTCTTGATCTTCGTCGGAGAGGGAAGGAGAGGGGCGTGCCGCCGCACGGGGGCGCCGTGCGGGGTAACCGCATGCAAGGCGCCGCGCGGGGCAGCCCGCGCATGCGGGGGCACCGCGCGGTGCAGCCCGCGCATGCGGGGGCGCCGTGCGGGGCACCCGCGTGCGGAGCGCCGCGCGGGGCAGCCTGCGCATGCGGGGGCACCGCGCGGCGCAGCCCGCGCATGCGGGGGCGCCGTGCGGGGCACCCGCGTGCGGGGCGCCGCGCGGGGCAGCCCGCGCATGCGGGGGCACCGCGCGGCGCAGCCCGCGCATGCGGGGGCGCCGTGCGGGGCACCCGCGTGCGGGGCGCCGCGCGGGGCAGCCCGCGCATGCGGGGGCACCGCGCGGTGCGGCCCGCGCATGCGGGGGTGCCGTGCGGGGCACCCGCATGCGGGGCGCCGCGCGGGGCAGGCCGCGCATGCGGGGGTGCCGTGCGGGGCGCCCGCATGCGGGGTGGCCGCGGGGCAGCCCGCACATGCGAGGCGCCGCGCGGACAGCACGGCGGCGCGTGGGGGGTTCGGTCGCTGCCGTCGGGGGCCGGCCGGTGTTGGGTCTTTTCCTTACTTCGCGTTTAAAGGTTCTTGACCTCCCCGCCCGGGGATCCCGTCTTGCAGCTTCGGGGAGCGCGCCGGGACGCGGGGAGCCGAGCGTGGTTTTTCTACTGGCGACAGGTGGGTTGTTTTTACTTTATTCCTAGCCTCTAAATTCTATCTTATGGGACGGGGTCTATTCTAAGTGTACTGGGGTTACGTAATGACGGGTGAAAGCTTATGCATGTTAGTGGGTTCGCTATAATGACTAGCGTCGATCGCCGACGGTGTTCTTCTTTTTCAACCCTTATATGTCAGCGGGCCACCTTCGTGCGCGCGCGGTATTACCTTGTTTTCGATTATGCACCTTACCTCATTTACCTCATTTATCTCATTACTCTTATTATTCTTATTGTGATACTGACATGATGGTGGTTACGGTTACTGGGCTCGAGGTTGCCACACGCGCACCCGCGGTTTGGCCACCGCAGAGGGTGCGCTTTTCCGGAAAAGAGGTCGTAGAACCCGTGTTTACCCACGAGGTGACGTAGTGGGGGCCCCTTATTAGTTGTGGGGTTGAGGCGCCTAGGTGCGAGCGGAGCGGCCCGCCGGTTTAGTTGTCCGGCGCGGTCGCGGTGTTGCAGGTACGGTATGGGGCCGTCGGTAGTGGACCGACGCGGCCGGGTATTACAGGATGCAGATATACAGGTTACTTTTTCCCCCCCCCTTCCCAAAAGGGTGGTTGCTCCGGTTGTCGCCACGGTTTGTTTTTATTATTTTCCCTTGCACGGCGTTTATTAGTCACTGACTTCCCACTTCGTGACAGGGCCCAGGCGAGGGGAGAGGTAGGTGGCGGTGAGGACGGGGCGGACACAGCGGGATCGTTGGAGACCCTGAACTTTATACTTTCCTTTTCTTTTCGGTTTTTCATTTATATTGTGGGCATGTGTGAGGTTCCCGATACCCTTGTGGGGTCGACGTAGATGTCGGTATTTGATTTTCTGTTTATGCACTACCTTCTCCTTTATTTCCTACTGGCCATTTGAAAAGCGAAACAAAAACAAAGAAAAGATTGCGGAAAACCGTTTTCAAAATCTAAGTGTCGTGTGGGCACCGTTTTCAAAACCCTGGGGTTTATGCTGATTTCGAAACTCGTTTTCAAAACTTAAGTGCCGGGTGGGCACTCTTTAAAAACCGTGGATTTATCCTTTCAAGTTGAAGTGGCCATGCGCTTAAATATTTAGAATACTGGTTGTATGAAATTGAAGGTTGTGATTGAATGGTTATGTTTGCTTGGGAGACGTATTCAACCACACGCCGTGCACGTACAGGGGAGACTCTGTCCGTTTGCAGAGAGATCCTGTATGTGCGGCGGGTCTGGGCACGCACCGGGGAAGAAAGAGACCTTTCAAGAAAAAAAAAAAAAAAATGCCGTTTCCGCTAAAACAAACCCCCGGGGCGTGACATCCATTCCCCGATTGTCGATGTACAATCGCATTCTCCCGTCCTTCTTCCGTACGAATAGAACGGGTGTGCCCCAGGACGACACGCTCGATTTCTCAAAATCGACTAGCACCTGTTACTCGGTAAGCCTATCCCTTCTGAGTATCCCCACGAATTCTCTTAGCAGTGACACCACTAAATCACAAATGTCGGATCGTTGGCGCTAACCATTAACCCCAAAAGTCTGAGCTTTTAGAGGTGCGCAACCGATTCACTTACAGCGGCATACACCGCACCACAGATCTCGACCGGACTCAACCCTCTTGGACGTTGGGTCTGTTATTGGGCCTCTTGCCGTTAGGTCTATTGTCGACCGCAGCCCACTCCACCTATTGGGCTCACCCAACCCAACTCACTAGTCCCCTGGGCCTATTGTCTCGAGGCAGGAAGTTGGACCTATTTGACCCATAAATAAAGGGCCAACACCAAAGACAACTAAGTCTTCGCATCCTTATTGGGCAGGAAGGTACAAAGTATTTGCTTCTAAGGGTTCTCCTGGGGTCAAGACCAACATTACTCTTCGTAAGGGGTCTTTCCTGCTACTACTTCCCTCGGGTGGTGCGTCCTTTGTCGTGTCGTCGCATGAGACCTCTCATCCGTGTCGCGACTCTGAAGAACTGTTCCTGGGTTCGGGGCAGTTAAAGTGGAACTGTCCCAGTTTGTCACCTCAGAAGCAAAGGTCGTGCTTCCGTAAACGAATAATCCCCCGGGGTGTGCACCTCCGTAGGTGATGTCTGGCCGGTCCCTGCTAAGAAATCCCCCTCCGGAGAAGGGCTGGGGTCGTTTCTTGTCCTTGTCGTACTCCGAGTCCTCTCGTCGGGCGCGCGTCTCCACGAATCCGTGCTCCACTATGGTGGCCCTATCCACTACTCTCTGGAAGGTGTGAAGTTCCACTACTTGCACGACTTTGAAAGTATTGCTCCGCAATCCGTCTACGAAGAGGCGAGCTTTATGTGCTTCACAACAAGGAAACACAATTGGCCAACCATTATATTCTTGTCGATACTCCATGACGTATCGATTCCCTTGTCTGATGTGTTTCATATTCCTTGCGGTGTCTTCAGATACTGGGGTGGTCGGCCCCCGTTGGGAAAGTCATTCCCAGGTTATGGATGGGGTCGTTTTCGGCCCCCCCGGCAGGCTCATGATCCTGCTGCCGGGTGCTAGAGCGGCCAATTCCCGCCCCACCCCAGTGGTCCTGTCAATCGCTTCTCAGTAAGAAGGTAAACCCACCGTCGGTTTTACCCGAATCGTGTCGCTATGTAGGCCATCCTTGTGCAGGCGAGCCGTGCGGGGTTCGTCTTTCCTAACCAAAGAGGAAAGCGCTAAGCCATGTCGCGTAATCCGTTTGTTGGAGTAGCCGATTCTCCACCGTTGCCGGAACCGTCGTATCCTCTTCTGCACCATCGATTGCAGAGCGGTTCCGGGCCATTAACCGTGCATACAAAGAAACCAAGTTAGTCCTAGACTTAATTGGTCTAGCACCTTGAACTACGAACACTGGGACTCTATCCCTTTTTCCCCGCGCTCACGCTCGTACGTGACACCTATACTTTGGTTATCAACTTTGTTAGTCACTTGTGTCATTACATTCTGTGGATGCTAGTCATGATCCCCTTGGTTAAAGTCGTTTTCTTTGATACCATAAAATCTGTCACGCCCCGGAGGTTATAAAGGAGCGGAAAACGTACCCATTTTTTTTTCTTAAATAATTACATGAACCTTGCCTCCGGTGCGTATCAGACCCGCCGCATATACAAATTCACTCCCCAAACGGGCGGAGTCTCCTTTGTATATGCACGGCGTCACCAACAAGTCCAATACTTTAACCATTCCAATCATGACATGCAACGAGGAGAGGATATAGTACATCAAACCATCACCGCTATCTTATACTGTCTATAGCATAAACCCATGGGTTTTGAAAATCGGTGCCCACACGACACCCAGTTTTCCTAATCGTTTTCGCAAACTCTTTGTGCGGCCATTAACTTGAAAAGATAAATCCACGGGTTTTAAAATCGGTGCCCACACGGCACTTGCTTTGAAAACATCTTTGAAACCGGTTTGTATTTGAAAACAAGCCACAATTACACATCCTATCATTCACCAGTTAATTATAAGAAAGTCCTCCTCCCAACATCCATCAGAAACCACAGTATATGAAACACAGTCCAACTAAACATAGTTATGCCATAACCAAAGCTAAAAAAATTAATGTATCGTTTTACTAGCCCTTTTGGCTAGTGTCCTCTAACTGATGCCTCACCGTCGTCCCGAATTCCACCCCTACTCGAACCTGTCACAGTGTGGGTTGTTAGTGACTGATAAAGTAGAAAACATGCAAGTAAACGCAATAATAGAATGAACACACCGAATCACCGGAGCATTTACTTTTCCCCTCCCCCTCAAGTATCGCCAAATCCCTGTTGAAAGCCCCGCTGGGCACCTACCCCAGCTTTCAGAATACTTTGGGCACCAACCCCAATACCGTACTCATCTTCTTGGTGCCACCAACCCCTCGACTGCCCAAGTAGCAGCCGCCTCCCCTTGAGGGGTCCCCACTAACCTCCCCTTGTGGGGTACACGGGTAAATGACTTACCATCTTTCCGAAAAAATACACCCTCTGCAGTGGCCAAACTGCCGGTGAGCGTGTAAGCAATATGAGTAATTTTAATGCCTTGCGACCTCAGTCGCTATAACCAGAACCGTATAACGCACCTGCGACCGCAGCCGCTTGATTGAAATAGAAAAAGGGATACACATGCTAGGGGGTTAGTCAAATTATAACCGTATCTACTTTATCACAACGAGTATTCGGAAACGACACCTCACCGGTAATAACCAACACCTACCTACCTCGATTACGCGAAACGCATATTCCGGAGACTGAACCTTGCTCTCTGTTGACGCCCGGACCTAGAAGTAGTCCCCAAAAGAGCCATGGTCAGATCAACAATATAGTAGTGGATAAACCGAGCCCAAACAACTCAAAACACTAAGGACAACTTGACCCGGCGGTGGCGCCCGTGCGCGTCGAGCGACGCGGCCGCCCCCGCGGTGTCACGGGTCGTACGGCCGCACGGTCACCAGCCCCGCGCGGCGTTTGCCGTGACCGCGTAGGCCCTAGCTCAGCGCGGTGCAAGCCGCGGCCGCACGAGCACCAACCCCGCGCGGCACCTTCCGCGATCGTGCGGACCTCGGCCTCGTATGGCGTAAACCGCGGCCGCGCGGGCACCGGCCCCTCGCGGTAACCGCCGCGGCCGCGCGGGCACCAACCCGGCGTGCCGCAACCGCCACCGCCGCGCGGGCACACGCCCGCGCGGCACGCGCCGCGGCCGCCGCGCGGGCATGGCCCCGCACGGCATGCGATGCCGACGCCACGCGGGCACCCGCCCCGAGGGGCACGCGCCGCGGCCGCCGCGCGGGCATAGCCCCGCGCGGCGTGCGATGCCGCCGCCGCGCGGGCACCCGCCCCGCGCGGCGTTTACCCTAGCCGCGGCCACGCGGGGAGCTTGATCCCGCGCGGCTCTAGCCGCGGCCGCGCGGGCACCGTCCCCGCGCGGCGCGCATTACGGTCGCGCGGCGACGCCCTAGGGCTTCGCGGCACGACACGTTGGGTAGCAAACGGCTACTCCTAAACCTCATGAAAGACCGACACCCAAAAACCGAGCGAAACTATACCAAAATAAAATTAGTTTACCTCTAATCGTAGGAGACGGCTATCCGTTCTCGCTCCCGGTTTTGGCGCGTTCGTCGGGAGGGTTTGGATCCTTTAGCTTTCGCCTTCCTCTCCACCGTTCTCTTTCGATTAGGGTTTCGCCTTTCTCCTTGTTTCCTCCGGTTAGGGTTTCGTCTTTCTTTTTCTTTTTCTCTCTCTTTCTTTCGGGAGAAGATAACGAAATATCTTTTCGTACGACATAACCACTTTGGGTATTTAAAGTTCCCAATTAATTAATTCCTTAATTAATTAATTTCCCAATTAATTAATTCTCCAATTAATTATTTCCGCATTTTAGATTCTTCACCATAATTCCTTAAAGATAATTCTATCATTTTTCCTCGGAAAGCGTGTCAAATCACTTACGCGGATTTCGATGCACCCCTGGCCATTGCGATCACTTTCTACCCTTTTCCGGGAGCTCCGTAAGTCGGAATCCGGATCCGATCGCACTGCCATTCACCGTTTTCCGAGCTCTATCGCAGAAAAATACCCGCACCTCCGAATTAATGACTTAAGTAAACCCGTTACGTTAATTACATTAAACGAAAACTTTATTAGCAGGAGGTATTAAGTGTTACAAAATCTATGATATTACATCATATAACAATATTTACTTCTACGCATACATATTTATCGTAATTCCCAACACCCATAACATGCTACTATCATGCTTCTAAATCGAAAAGCTAAGGAGCAAGAGGAGAGGTCACCCAATTTCGGCAAAATCCCCCACCTCGGTTTATCGCCAATTGCTTGTAGACACTTGCAATTGGGCTCCCGCGGCTCACTTGCTCCGTTCGAGTCCGTACCCACAAAATTGCCAAGATCGTGTTGGCTCCAATTTAATGTCGCCAGACGTATTACTTCAACCTCCAATTTATAAAATTAAAGGATAAATTAGTTTACGATCCCGAATCTAAAAACACTAATTCACACCTTTAAACTTATGCCCATACGACCGATAAAGAGGAATCGGACATCGCCGGAAATTCAACCATTCCGGATCGCACCAACTATCTCGTTTCGATACTAAACGATAGAAAATTAAATTAATTTAACTCCCGATGTCGTTTCGGCACATTACGACGCTAACAAATGCGAAAACACCTATTTCGGTCATTTTTGCAATTCGGCCATTGGAACTCCGCCGGTTTACAAATTAACATTGCTAGGCATGTTTCTCCAACCTCTAATTAGAGATTTGCATGATCAATTTAGATCAAAACCCCAAAAATTCAAGATTCTAAGATTTAAACCCTAGGTTCAAACTTCTTTAATTTCATCGCGATTTCTCCACGATTTCGCCGATTTCTTCAACAAGAATTCTTCTAAGATCACATACATTATAAATCTAAAAGAATAACGAAAAAACTAAATTTATTTTTCGCAAAACTCACCTCAAAGAGCCAAGATTTCAAGCTTTTCTTGGTTCAAAAGCTCGCCTTCGCTCGTTGTAGGCTCCTCGCAAATCGCCCCGCGATTTCGTACGCGTTAGAGTGAGAAATCTTAGAGAGAGGAAATAAGGGGAGAAGGAGAGAGAAAGCCTACTCGGTGAACTCCTCTATGTGTGCTGCGTGCGGGTGGAGAAGAAGATGAAAAAGGTAAAGTTAGCCTTTTTGCATAAAGGCCCCCCACAATAATGGTAATTCACTATTTAGTCCAATTTTGATCTGATACTTAACTGCGGAGCCCTTCTGAGTGTCCGTTTGCGCTCAAATTTGACAGGCAGGCTCATCTCAACTTAATTTATCACGAAAAATTTTAAATTTTCAGTTTGGGCCATTTCTGGGTCACCAAAAGTCTCGCTGTATCCAGAATCGCTGGCGGACCCCGTTCTCACTATCCGGGCATCCGATCAACGCGAAACTTTTTCTGTGGCCCTAAAACATATTTACGGAGCTCCCATAATTTTCTCAGAATTTTCTGACACTGTGAATTTTTTGCTAAAAATCTGGGCCCACTCTCTCAAATAAAATTTTAGATCTCTCCTTTTTATACCGATTTGGGCCCAATTCGCTTCCAAATTATTTTTTACTTCTCTAACTTTCATAAAAATAGTATTTCATACCATTTTTATTTACATTTATTTATATACCAAAATCCGGTACATTACACCAAATGCCCAAGAAGAAGAAGAAGAAGAAGAAGAAAGAAAAAGAAAAAAACAAATTCTCTCTCCCTCTCCCTCTCTCAGCAAGTCCACAGAGGCGGCTCGACCCGCTGACCCATCTCCTGCGGACACGTGGCGGCCATCCGGGCCGCCACGCAGCCGGATTGGGCAGCCCGGATCAAGCCACACGGCTTGATCCGGTAGGGCACGGCGTAGCCAACGGGCGTGCGCCGCGTGTCCCACGCGGGGACAGCGTCGCAGCGCCCACGTGGGCACGTGGCCGCGCTCCACGGCTGCTGCTGGCCAATCGCGGCCAGCCACGTGTCCGCCCGTGTGCTCGGTGGATCGCGCCTACAGAGCAGGCCCAATTGGGTGCTGCCACGTGGCCCCCCCCCCCCCCCCCCCCCCTCCCGGTCCACAGCTCTTTTATGCACCCGAAAATATCTAGAAACTTTCGGTTGTCTGTTTTTGCCCGTCTGGACTCCGAAAAATATATCCAAATAGTCGATTTCTATCGTTTTTCTGCGCTGAATCCAAATCCAGCCTCCATTTTATAAGAAACCATTTAAATTTTCCGACAAAGGCATCCGAATATACCATCTTGATCTATTTTTCGCGCTGGGTCCAGGTTTGAAGTCTGATTTGCGCGCAATCAACACCATCACACAACATAGGCCTCCAGAAGCCGCTGAACATCCTACTCCGTGGAGATTCGGGTCATCACAGTGCATTTCTAAATTGTGCCCGTTAGACCATTTTGACCGAAAATAGCTATTTTTCACTGTTTTCGCGCCGAGTTCGTTTTTGGTGTCTGTTTTACGCGCAACGCACTCGATACACCAAAAATAGGTGTTTTCTCACCGCCGACCACAAAGTCAAAACACACGAGGCCTTAGGATACCACATGCATGCTAGAGTTGGTGATTTAATTGTTGGTTAATATGAATGCGTGTTAGAGTTAGTGATTTGAGTATTGGTTATGTTGAATGCTAAATTGTGGAACCTTGACTAGCACCCCATCATATGATTCATGTTGTTTAACCAGACTACTATAAAACTCTCACTTGGACTAGTTTCTCTTATATTCTATATTTTTTACACTTTACATTGTTGTTTCCCTCGACTTAGAGTTTCTCCTCACCCGGGTAGTGGGCCGAGTGGTTGGGATAGTGTAGAACGCATGTTGCGCTCGTGCCAGGGGGGCGAGTGGAGTCTGATAGTTGAGGTTAGTTTGGTGCTACTGTCGAAAACCATTTGAGTTGACGGTGGTTCCGGATCGTTGGGTTTTTCTCTGTTCGGTTTATGGCCACTGAGTTGTGGCGGTGTTGATCTTATGATAACAGGATATTGAACTCAGAATATTTTTGGACATACATAATTTTAGTAAACCAATATTTTTCTTCCAAATTTCGAGGGGCGCCAAAGCCCGTTCTTGTTTGATTAGGCGAATGCACTAGTCCTTCAGGATTTGGGAAATAAAATGTGTCTTTAACTGATTTTCATAAATAACTAAACTTTATCAAAATTGGGCTTCCTCAAATCAAGATGGTTTTCTAAAAAGAAGTTACTTTTTTTCCTCACCAAGAGAGCGGTCGAGTGAAAATGGTTTTCAAAAACAAATGTCATCTTTTTATATAAACCTCCTCACCCCGGCGAGGGTTCGGGTGATCTGGGTTCTAAGGGCTGCCTCCTTATTTGGTTCGAGAGCTACGGGAGGTTGTGTTTGGAAGCTGTTCTTGTTTGATTGGGGTTGTAGGCACCATTTTTTCAAAATTCTTGGTCCCCTCGTCATTAATAGCGGTTGAGTTGGGTTCTGATCTTTGGCCGATGAGTGTTCCGACCGGTGTTTGTTAGTCGATTGGGTTTTGATGTTGGGTCGATGAGTGTTCCGGCCGGCGTGGTTAGTTGATTTGGGTTTGCGAGTTTTTCGATCTGTTTGATCGTGGTCTTTGATTATAGCCTGCATGTGCTACAGCTCTGATTCTCGATTTCGTGTTATTCTTTTCCTTAGTGGGGTTGCTCCCCTTGAGTGTCATTTCGGATGCGATGGTTGTTTTGTTTCATTCGAACGTCCTATGTAAATCCTGCCCAGTGAGTGGAGGTGGTGTTAAGTAAGCGTATATTAGTCCGTTGGGACACCCTACGTAAATCCTGCCCAATGAGTGAAGGTGGTTGTAGGTGAGCGCAGGCTTGACTGACCTTTTTGGCAATCATTATGGTTGAGTCGATTTGGGCAACTGGAGTTAGAGTTGTTGCATATCATCATCTATTTTAGCCATTGAGCATCGTAGATAGAGGCATAATAGCTGTAGATTTTCTTTCCATCTTATCCATTCTTATTTACAATACTCATGTTATCTTATGCCTCTAGTAGACTTAGTGGACAGACTGTTGGGCTTGGAGATGGTACCAACTGAGAACTACTGATTGATATAGTTCTCACACTCTCTGTCCTTGACAGTTTTGCATAGGCTTTTCCTTCCGTCCCTGCTTCAGTTGGCTCGACGGATCAAGGTGAGGGAGTCGCGAGATAGATCCCTACTAGTGTTGTTCATTTCGGTGAGATAGATGAACCAATCCGGATTGTGGATTTTACTGTACACTGTTGTATTTTATGGTTTTAGTTTACCTCCCTTTTTGGATTCATAGATGTTGTATAGGAGAATTTTATGGTATCATGATTCAGTGGACCAGATTATTATATTATTATTTTTGGGAGATGGATCTTGTACCATTATTTCAGTTGTACAGTGGTTTAGATTTTTTATTACAGCAGTTTATTTTTCGTTCTGATATCTGTATAGCTATTAGTTCTATCTTTTACAAGTTAGACGTTTCACCTATGCTGGGTTCCCGTATGGGTGGCGGATCTGTTGGCGACCCCGAGTCACAATTTCGACCCCAGAGCATAACAGATTAGAGTGGTATCAGAGTCTAGGATGTATGTCATTGTGGACTTAGAAATCCTAGGCTTGTGGTTGGACCCTAGGATGACTTCGTGAGAAAGTTGTAATTTATAACGAGAATCCAGATTGAGTTTTATATCTCTCCCAATGAACGGGATGAATGATTGGCATGTTTATTCTCCTAAGCGATTATGTTGGCTGCAGACAACATAATACTATGGAATAGATGACATGTTCTAGACTTTCGCTGAATTGGGTCGAATGTTGTTGTGTTCTGTTGTGCGGTTTTGTCGTGGTGAGCGATGCCTCCCCGACGCAGAGTTTCGACCCATGCGCACCCCGTCTCAGCAGTTGAGCCAGAGTAGATAGATTCGGGCCGGATACCCAGATTGAGGTTAGAGAGCTCCGGACCCAGATGGCAGGATTGTCAGAGGCATACCAGCGGCGGAGTGAGAAGCTGGATAGGATGATACAGTTGTTGGAATAGTGGGCACCCCCGACAGTGCTCCCCGTTGAGACCACCCCGGATGCAGTATCCCCAGTGGCAGGGGTTCCAGTAGCGCCGATTGAGTGAGCAGCCCCCTCCGTACCGACGGTTAGTGCGGAGACACCAAGGCAGGGTGGACAGCTGACAGCAGATGAGCAGTGGGACAACATTGATCGACTGAGCCAGTTGGCAGTTTCACCCGCCTCGATTCGCAGGATTGAGCTTGGAGCCTTTGGAGGCAGAGTCGTGGACGGCGGTGATGGAGAGACTGTTTAATTTATGCAGTTGCTGATGTCACGCCCAGGCGTCGAAACTGCGACCCGGGCTCGCCAACAGATCCGCCGCCTATACGGTGAACCCCGTATAGACGAAGCATCTAACCTGCAAAAGATAGATACTATACTAAACAGATATCAGAGCTGAAAAATAAACTGCTAGAAATAAAATATATACAATACAAAGTCCTCCCCAAAGTACATAAGTCACTCAACTCTGAAAGAAAAGTACAACTCTATACCTCACTACAAGGTCTCTCAACAAGATCTCTCAAAATATAAAAAGGGTACATCTGTTCTCTGGAAGACGACTGGTAGGGATCTAGCTCGCGACTCCCTTACCTCGGTCTGAAGAAGCAACAACTGGAGCAGCAGGAACAGGAGTAGAAGTCCCTGGGGAAAAGACACCACGACGGGTGTGAAAACTACATCCCACAGTAGTCCTCAGTGGGTGAAGTCAACAAGCCCAACGGTCTGCCCACTAAGTCTACTAGAGGCATAAGGTAATAAATGAAATACTGAAGGAAAGAGCTGGAAATGAATAACTCTACAGCTACTATGCCCCTATCTAGATGCTCAAAAAGTAGAACAGATGATAACATGATGCATCTATTAACTCTCAGGTATAGTAACCCAAAACTATATTGACTGCCACATAGGGTCCAGTCAAAGGGACGGTGTCGACAAGTCACGATAGAAGAATTCAATCTCACGCCGATTACAACAACCCGGTCTAAAGCTCAATCTCAACGCCGGTTACAACAACCCGGTCTCAAGCTCAATCTCAACGCCGGTTACAACAACCCAGTCTCGCCTACTCCGGAGTGGCACTCGAGGGGAGCGACCCGCTCGAGTCAAAAAGTAACCCATGTCCAACAGCTCTGTCATGTATCTCAGTCAATCAGGCAAAAGTCGACGCTATGCTCAAAGTGGAGACTCACATCCTCCCCCACTAAAAGAAAGTTTCATCCTCGAAACAAACACAGCTCAAAAGGGAGTTCAAAGCCAAGGGTAAGCATCCAACAACACAGTCTCCAACTCCCTAGTCGCCACACACTCTCCACAAAGCGAGTCCAAAAGCTAGAAAAACCACAGGGATTCCAAACACTGGGGATAGAGAGAAGAACAGCCAACTCTACTCGTCCCAACTACACGAATTACGCCAACGCAACCAATCAGAAAGGTAAGGCTCCACCAGCAGGAAAGTCACCAACCCCCAACTCTCAATTTAGAAAACAGCTGAAATTAACGAAAAGTTCGAAAATTCCGAAAGACCAGTGCCCTCGCCCCAATCAAACAAGAACAGGTTCGGGCACCGTTTCCATTTCTGGAGTGGCCTTTCGAATCTTTCGTCCTGTTCGCAAATTTCAACGTAAGGGCGAGAAAAAGGGAGAGAAGTGTTGATGCCATTCCTGCTGTGGCCACAAGAACGGAAGCCACGATCTAACCGTGCCCCTAAAAAGAAAAACACAACTCTATCGGAGACCCCTAGAGATACAACCTCTAGTACTAGGCGTCACCTACGCTCAACAAGTAGCGCCTAACCTAGAGTCGCTGAAGCCGCTGCTGCAGGAAGGATGCCTCGGTGACCTGTGGAAATGATCTCCTGTTGTCCAACTCGCGGAAAGGTCACTGTTCTCAATCCACAATCAATCGTTGCACGATACCGCACCAGCTGGTCCATCTCGTGTGCTCAGTCTAAGTCGTGGAGCTGTAACAGAACCGGCACACCTGCCGGTGTACTTCCCAAAGTCTCAGCTATCCTGATCATGCCCCGAAATTCATCTCTGCTCATATGATACTGTGAAGGAACCAGTCGCTAATGCATGTAGCAAAATTCCTATCCCTTATTCATGTCGAGATGCAAAAGCCCCACTAATATGTGCAGAAGGATGCAGCGGTATCCAAAAAGCTCAACTCAGCTGACAGAAAAAATAAAATCATACCTGCGGCGATAGGATCTGCTGCCGGGGTGCCCTCCCCCAGGGCTGGATCAACCCGTCCATTGGGTGCTGAAGACCGTCGTCCCGTCTGTCCCGACGTCATACCCCACTCTGTCTGATGGTACATCGGAGGGGCTTCCGCATCCTGAACAGGCAAGGAGGGTGCTACAGCAAGGGGTAGCACTGACAGAATGGCTCGGGGACAAGCTGCTCGAAAATATCCCAACTCTCCACATAGGAAACACCGTCCCTGTCTCTGGTCACACTGCGACGGTGGATGAGGGCCACCACATATGACACACCGCTCCTGTCGCTGCTGCCGATACTGCTGCTGCCGGGGGTACTGCTGCTGAAACTGCTGTCACTACCTATACTGCGGCTGCTGCGGGGGCCCACCAGATCTCTGGCGCCTCTGAAACCCACGACCCACAGGGTGAGGTCGGGGAGGTCTCGAAGGTGCCTGCCGACTCGTCTGTCCCTCATCAACCGGTGCTGGGCGCTTCGCCCCTGAAATCACTGCAGGAGCTGGAGCCACCTCATCCATCACCGCCTCTCCGCACTCAACGTAAAGTGCCTGCTCCATAGATGCATCCAACGTCTGCAATCTGTGCGAACGGACGAGCTGATAAATCTCCCGGCGCAAACCACCGCTCAAACATATAAATCCGATGCGCCTCGTCCCTGGCTGAGTACGGCACACAGGCCAACAACTGGTTGAAGTCTGCGATGTATTCATGCACGGGCCGATCTCCCTGACGGAGATTCTTCAGCCACTCCTCTAACCTCTGCTTGACGCTCTCAGGAAAAAAGGCTCCAAGAAATAAACTGCGGAACTCCACCCAAGAGAGAAGCTGCGTCCCAGGCGGACCAGCAGGTCGCACACGCCGCCACCAAGCCTCGGCGTTGCGCTCCAAGAAGTGTGTCGCCAACAGCACCTGAAACCGCTCATGAATAAACAAACTCTCAAAATGACGCTCCATGGCCGTGATCCAAGTCTCAGCCTCCCACGGCTCTACACTCAATCAAGAAAAACGGGGTGGATCGAACTGGCGGAACCTCATCAATAGATCCACCACCTCACGCTGCTCTGTAGGGGTCAACTTCCTGCCGTCCCGGACGGCTGCCCACGGGTAACCGGTGTAATAGGGGGTGCCTGAGCCGCTGATACAACTGGGGGTGCCACAGCTGGCGAAGAAGGTGTGGGGAAACTCCCAGGGGGTGCTACAGCTGACTGCACCCTCTGCTCCATCATACGGATCATCCGATCCACAACCTCCTCCTGGCGCCGTGAAATCTCCTCCTGGCGCCGAAGAGTCCCGGTCAAATGGGCCATCTGAGCCCGAAGCTCCTACACCTCACTCTGCTGACCCTGTGCTGACTCCTCCTGCTCAGGCTCAAGCGAGGAGGAAGGCTGAGAACGTGTCAGCATCCTACGTCGGGGAGGCATCGTGCTCACCTGCAATCCACATGCAAACATCAGGACAGCACCAAACAACACTCGACCCAATCTAGCGAAAGTCTAAGACATGTCATCCATTCCACAGCATTATGTTGTCTGCAGCCAACATAATCGCTTAGGAGAATAAACATGCCTATCACTCATCCCATCCCTTGTGAGAGGTATAAAACTCAATCAGGACTCTCGCTAACAGTCACGACTCTCACGTAGTCATCCTAATGTCCAACCACAAGCCTAGGGTTTCTAAGTCCTCAATGACCTATAACCTAGGCTCTGATACCACTCTAATCTGTCACGCCCCGGCGTCGAAACTGTGACCCGGGCTCGCCAACAGATCCGCCGCCTATACGGTGAACCCCGTATAGACGAAGCGTCTAACCTGCAAAAGATAGATACTATACTAAACAGATATCAGAGCTGAAAAATAAACTGCTAGGAATAAAATATATACAATACAAAGTCCTCACCAAAGTACATAAGTCACTCAACTCTGAAAGAAAAGTACAACTCTATACCTCACTACAAGGTCTCTCAACAAGATCTCTCAAAATATAAAAAGGGTGCATCTACTCTCTGGAAGACGACTGGTAGGGATCTAGCTCGCGACTCCCTTACCTCGGTCTGAAGAAGCAACAACTGGAGCAGCAGGAACAGGAGTAGAAGTCCCTGGGGAAAAGACACCACGACGGGTGTGAAAACTACATCCCACAGTAGTCCTCAGTGGGTGCCGTCAACAAGCCCAACGGTCTACCCACTAAGTCTACTAGAGGCATAAGGTAATAAATGAAATACTGAAGGAAAGAGCTGGAAATGAATAACTCTACAGCTACTATGCCCCTATCTAGATGCTCAAAAAGTGGAACAGATGATAACATGATGCATCTATTAACTCTCAGGTACAGTAACCCAAAACTATATTGACTACCACATAGGGTCCAGTCAAAGGGAAGGTGTCGACAAGTCACGATTGAAGAATTCAATCTCACGCCGGTTACAACAACCCGGTCTAAAGCTCAATCTCAACGTCGGTTACAACAACCCGGTCTCAAGCTCAATCTCAACGCCGGTTACAACAACCCGATCTCGCCTACTCCGGAGTGGCACTCGAGGGGAGCGACCCGCTCAAGTCAAAAAGTAACCCATGTCCAACAGCTCTGTCATGTATCTCAGTCAATCAGGCAAAAGTCGATACTATGCTCAAAGTGGAGACTCACTCAATCCACATTGCAAAACCTAGCCCCAACTGATGCATAACCCTAATCGGTCCAACCGCCCACAGTTCGCGGTTGCCAAAACAATAACCCGAGTAGATAATCTGGTGCTATCCCACCCGACTCAACAAATCACTGTCTCACTCACTGGCTGGAATCTACACAGCTGAGACTCACTGTCACTATGACAGCTCACAGCACAAAACCCACTGGCTGGGGATGCCCCACAGCCAGGATCGGCCCACAACTCAGGGCTGACAAATCTGGTCGGACAACACTTAATGACCCGGGACCACCGTTAACTTCGACGGTTCCCAACAACAGAACATCAACCCAATCTGCAGACTCACAGACAGGATAAACTCCACAACAAACGCAGAGAAGGGTCCGGGAACCCCGAAAGACTAGGACCTACAACCCTAATCAAACAAGAACAGGTTCTAGGCATAGCCTCTCGTTGTTCTCGTCCCAAAGGAAAAATGGCAGACCTTGGAACCCAGACCACTCGAATCATCACGGGTGGTTAAATTTATCAGAAAAATGTGATATTTCTTATCGAAAGCCCTTTGATCTGAAAGAAATCAATATTTAATGATTTTTTTAGTTCTTTTTAGGAAAATAATTGAAAACAAGTTTTATATCCAAGCCTCGTAGAGCTAATGCCTTTGTCCAACCAAACAAGAACAGACTCGGCGTCTCTACGATGCTCGGAAGAAAACATTGGTTGACTAAAATCATATGTGTGTCCAAAAACAGCTCTGGGTTCAAGGTCCTGCTATCACTGGTTTATAGCTACCACTGACACAGTGGCGATAATAAAACAAGAAACCAAAACATCTCGGGACCGCCGTTTACCCAAACGGCTCCCGCCACAGATGATCAATCAACTACTTCTACCAGACTCCACTCTGCTCCCAAGCACGAGTGTAAAATGCATCCCACACTAAAGGAATCCCGACCACTCGGCCCACTACCCGGGCGAGTAAAACACTATGTCCAAGAAAGAAAAGAAGTGTGGATGTCTAAAGCAGAATAAACCTAGCCCAAGTTGGAGTTTTCTACAGTCTGGCTGAACATGCTGCATATGACGGGGGTGCTAGGTCAAGTTCCAAGACAATAATAATTTTACAGATAGTAGGGAACAAGAGATCGCATGATCATCAAACAATTCTAGAATCAACAACTGTCACTTTCTAGCATGCTACACAGGAATATCACTATCATGCATGGTCCTACTATAGCAGATTTAATGCACATTCCATCAATCTTGGAGACAGGGCCACCCACCTGAAAAAGCTAACTTGTCACGCCCCGGGGGTTTGTTTTAGCGGAAACGATTCACAAAAGTCAAACATTTGACGTATAAATTTTTTTTTGATAAAAGAGAACCCCTCTTCCACGGCGCATGCCCAGACCCGCCACACATACAGGATCACTCTGTAAACAGACAGAGCCTCCCCTGTATATGCACGGCGTGGCGTTCAGTACATATTCCAAACATACACAACCATTCAATCACAACAATTATTAACATACAACCAGCATTCTAATTTATTTAAAACGTATGGCCGATCACTTTGGAAAGGATAAATCCACAGTTTTAAAAGAGCGCCTACCCGGCGCTTACGTTTTGAAAGCGAGTTTCGAAATCAGCATAAATGCACAAGGTTTTGAAAACAGTGCCCACCCGACACCCAAGTTTTGAAATCCATTTCGCAATCCATAAATCCACAGGGTTTTGAAACCAGCGCCCACACGACACTTAGATTTTAAAAACGGTTTTCGCAATCTTTTCTTTGGCTTTTGCCTTTTTCATTTTCAAATGGCCAACAGAAATAAAAGAAAGAGTAACGCATAAGAGGATAACTAAATGCAACCCATACCGACATCCACGCCGACCCCACGAGGGTATCGAGAACCTCTCACATAACTACAATGTAAATGAAATGCAAGAATGAAAGAAGAAATACAGTCCCGGGTCCCCAGCGACCCAGCTGCTCCTGTCCCGTCCTCACCGCCGCCTACCTCTCCCCCCGTCTGAACCCTGTCACGAAGTGGGAAGTCAGTGACGTAAAAATAGTAGAGCAGGAGAATATAATAAAACAAGCCGTGAAGACAACCGGAGCAACCACCCTCTCAAGGAGGAAAGGCAACCTGTACACCTGTATCCTGTAATACCCGGCCACGTCGGACAACTAAACCGACGGCCCATACCGTACCTGCAGAAACCCGACCATGTCGGACAACTAAACCGACGGGTCGCACCGCTCGCACCTCGGCGCCTCAAACCCCACAACTAATAAGGGGCCCCACTACGTCACCTCGTGGGTATACACGGGTCATAGACCGCTTTTCCGGAAAAGCGTACCCTTTGCGGTGGCCAAACCGCGGGTGCGCGTGCTGCAGCCTCGAGCAAAGTAACCATAACCGCTATCATGTCAGCATCATAATGTATAAACAAGAGTAAACTATAACCGCCATCATGTATAAACAAGAGTAAGCTATATCGGCTATCATGTATAATCAAGAGTAAGCTATAACTGCTATCATGTATAATCCAAAGAAAAGCGGTAACACGTGTGTTCACAAATACCCCGCTAACATGTAATATCGAAAGTAAAATGACTGCCAAAGACCGACGCTAAACAACACAGTCAAACCCACCTGTCGCTAGTAGCAATCAACGCTCGGCTCCCTCGCGTGTGCCCAGACAGCTACAATAAAGATTACACTTGTTAAAAGCATCTTCGTGGTTGAAAACACTCAAAAACGGTGCGAAACGGGCTAAAAACGGAGCTTCTGGGCTCTTTCCGGAAGATCGGTGCACGGGTCCTGGCGTGGACCGGGTCCATGACTAAACGCAGCTACGGTGCGGACTGGGAGCACGCTACAGGGATGGACCCCGGCGTCTTGGGCCGGGCCGTGCACGGGTAGGGGCGCGCGCCGGGTCCACCGGTTTCCCGCTGCGGTGGCGAGCGCCGGGCCGGGTGCACGCCCAGGGCGTGCACCGCGCGGCCTGGCGCACTGCCCTGTGCACCGGGTCTGCGCCCCCGGGCCACGATGGCGTGCTCCGGGTGCACGCCCGCCCGGTGGACCGCGCGGCCTGGCGCACGACCTTGTGCGCCGGGTCTGCGCCCCCCGGGCTGCGGAGCGTGCACCGAGTGCACGCCGGCGTGTGGACCGCGGCCAGAAGCATCCCCAATTCGTGAACAGTGCGTTCGTTTTCGGCTCCGGTTGCGACCTCGCGATCACGGCGGCTCCGGCGGTGACCCCGTGAACACGGTGACGGCGGCGGCGGCCTCCCGTTTAACCACGGCAGCGGCGGCCTCCCGTTTGGTCCCCAATCTCGCCTCGCACGTGACCAACACGAAAGAAAACTCACACCAAAAACCCGGAAAGACCCGAACCACTCACCTCGTTTTCGCCGATAAGGAAGGAGGAGGATCGTCCCGCTCTCGTTCGCCGGATTCCGCAGGGTGTTCCTTCTCTCCGTCTCGTCGCCTCGGTTCTTCACGTCGACCGATGGAGTGGGAAACTAGGGTTCGGGTTTTCTCGCACGGGGCCTAACGCACAAGAAAGAAAAGAAAGGGAGTGGGAAAAAGCCCTAAGTCCCAAACTCAAAATTAATTAGTCGTTTGGGCGCAAACCGGGGTCTGACTTACCTCGGAAAGCATGCCAATCGCCCGACCGCTTATTTGAAACACCCGAAACTGCTGGTAACCTTCCGAAATTAATTCTGGGAGATTCCGGAGTCGGAATTCGAATCCGGTCGCTCTGCCGCTCTCCGTTTCGCGAGCTCTAGTGCCTAAAAATACCCGCGAGCCCCGACGGTCTGTCCAGGAAAGTGGATTAATAATCCAACCGCCGGACCGTTAGTAGGGGTACGAGATTAATAAAAACTAAATAATTAAAACCCGAAGTACGATTACAGCGGTTACTACACCACTCACCTCTTAGAAACAAGTTTCGTCCTCGAAACTCAAACCCGGGTGGTGGTGAACAGGTCGGGGTAGCACTCCCTCATGTTAGATTCTAGCTCCCATGTTGCTTCTCGCTCCTCGTGGTTGCTCCAGAGTACCTTCACGTAGGGGATGGCTCGATTTTGCAGTGATTTGATTTCCCTTGCCAGGATTCTCACAGGGGTTTCCTCGAAGCTTAGGTCTTCTTTAAGGTCGAGTATAGCGACATCCAGAATATGCGATGGATCGGAGAGGTATTTACGGAGCATCGAAACGTGGAAGACGTCGTGGACTCGATCGAGGTTTGGTGGTAGGGCAAGGCGGTAAGCCACTGGGCCGATGCGTTCCAAAATCTCGAAAGGCCCCACAAACCGTGGGCTCAACTTGCCCTTTAGCCCGAAACGCTTGATTCCTCTGGACGGCGAGACCCGTAATAGTACGTGTTCTCCCACTTGGAATTCCAAATCGCAGCGCCTTTGGTCTGCATAGCTCTTCTGTCGACTCTGGGCGGTCAGCAGGCGCTGTCTGATGAGGCGTACCTTCTCTTCAGTTTCCTCCACTAAATCGGGTCCCAAGAATTTCCGTTCTCCCAAGTCGTCCCAACAAATCGGGGATCGGCAGCGCCTTCCATATAAGGCTTCGTAGGGCGCCATCTTGATGCTGGCCTGGTAGCTGTTGTTGTAGGCGAATTCCACGAGAGGTAGGTAGCGTGACCAACTGATCCCCCAATCAAGCACACAGGCGCGAAGCAGGTCTTCGAGAGTTTGTATCACACGCTCCGACTGTCCGTCCGTCTAAGGGTGAAAGGCTGTGCTGAACTGTAGTCTGGTCCCCATAGCCCGCTGAAGGCTCTGCCAAAACTTCGAGACAAAGCGCGTGTCTCTGTCCGAGGTGATCGATGCCGGCACTCCATGTAGTCTCACAATCTCGCTGATATAGACTTGAGCTAACCGTTCTCGGGTCCATGTCGTATGAATGGGCAGGAAGTGTGCTGACTTGGTTAACCGGTCTACTATGACCCAAATCGCGTCGTGCCCCTGTTGTGAGCGTGGAAAACCCGTGACAAAATCCATGGTGATCTGGTCCCACTTCCACTCTGGCACCGGTAGAGGCTGTAGCTTCCCTGCTGGCCGCTGATGCTCGGCCTTTATCTGTTGGCACACTAGGCAATGAGCTACGTGTCGGGTGACGTCCCCCTTCATTTTGGGCCACCAGTAGATCTGTTTGAGGTCCATGTACATCTTCGTGCCCCCTGGATGTGCCGCATAAGGGGCCCGGTGTGCCTCTGTCAAGATTTCCTCCTTCAACACCGACGAATCCGGCACGCAGATCCGTCCCCGGAACCGTAGGGTGCCGTCGTCTTCCACCGCAAAATCGCTCTCTTGGTCCAGGGGAATCTTGTCTCGTACGCGCTGTAAGTGTGGGTCGGTCTGCTGTCCCTCCCGGATCTTCTCAAGCAACGTCGGCTTGACCACCAAGGTTAGAAGTTGCATGACCGTGCCTGCTGGCACCACCTCCAACTGCATTCGCGTGAACTCCGCGATTAAGTGGTTCTGCTCCATTATCGCGCTCCCTGACGCCCCTTCTTGATGCCCTTTCCTGCTCAAGGCGTCTGCCACCACGTTCGCCTTCCCGGGATGGTATTGAATCGTCAAGTCGTAATCCTTCAACAACTCTAGCCACCGCCTCTGCCGCAAGTTTAATTCTTTTTGGGTAAAGATGTACTTAAGACTTTGATGATCCGAGAAGACGTTACAGTGGACTCCAAAGAGATAATGCCTCCACAGTTTTAAAACGAAGACTACGGCAGCCAATTCTAAGTCGTGTATTGGGTAGTTCTTTTCGTAATCCTTCAGTTGCCTGGACGCGTAGGCAATCACTTTCCCCTGTTGCATCAGAACACCTCCAAGACCGATCCTCGATGCGTCGCAGTACACTTCATAATCCTCTCCGGGTGTCGGCAGCACAAGTATTGGTGCCCTGGTTAATCTCCTCTTGAGTTCCTCAAAACTCTCCTGGCATTTGGCCGTCCATATGAACTTCTCCCCTTTTCTGGTTAACCGGTTTAAAGGGGTAGCAATCTTCGCGAAACCCTCCACGAAGCGTTTGTAATATCCTGCCAGGCCAAGGAAACTACGGACCTCCGTCACCGTCGGCGGCGGCTGCCAGTCGACCACTGATTCCACTTTCTTAGGGTCCACGGCAATTCCCTTCGCCGAGATTACATGTCCTAGGAATCCGACCTCGCGCAGCCAGAATTCACACTTCTTGAGTTTAGCGAACAGCTTCTGCTCTCTGAGTGTCTGGAGAATCGTTCGTAAATGGTCCTCGTGCTCCTCGTCGGTGGTTGAATAGATCAGGATGTCGTCGATGAAGACTACTACGAACCGATCAAGGAAGGGTCTGAAGATCCGGTTCATCATGTCCATGAAGACTGCGGGGGCGTTCGTGAGTCCGAAGGGCATAACTGTGAACTCGTAGTGGCCATACCGGGTCCGGAAGGCAGTCTTCGGGATGTCCTCGTCCCGAACCCAGAGTTGGTGGTAGCCCGATTGCAGATCGATTTTGGAGAAGACCGTCGCCCCTCGCAGCTGGTCGAAGAGATCATCTATTCTGGGCAGGGGGTACTTATTCTTCACCATAACTTTGTTTATTCCTCTGTAGTCAATGCAGAGACGCAGGCTTCCGTCTTTCTTCCGTACAAAGAGCACCGGCGCGCCCCAGGGCGACACACTTGGTCTGATAAATCCTTTGTCCAAGAGGTCCTTGTTGGTTTTTGGATGCCCAAGGATCTAAATAGGTACTATCAAACAACTAGAGGGGGGGTGAATAGGTGTAATACTTAAAAACTCAATCTCAGTGCAAAATAAAAACCAATGCGGAAAATAAAAACAGCACACCGAGATTTACGTGGAAACTCCAATCCAGGAGAAAAACCACGGGACCAACACGCAATAACAATCCACTAAGAATAGAAGAATAACAAGGTGATTACCGACTCCACGGACTCAACCCCTCCTTCAGCTTCTTCGGACCTTGCGCTGACCGGTTGGATGTCCACGCAATAACAATCCCTAAGAAAAGAAGAATAACAAGGTGATTACCGTCTCCACGGATTTAACCCCTCCTTCAATTTCTTGGACCTCGCGCTCCACCGATTTTGCACGTCCACTGCACACGTTCGAATCCACGAACGCCACTCGAATCCACGAGCACACGTTTCGAATCCACGAAACGCCTTTAGCACACCGAATCCACGATGCCACGTCGAATCCACGACGCAAACTCAGTCGATAAGAATATTGACTTCGATGGTGATCCTTTGCTTAGATTCTCATTGAGGAACCGTAGAAGAAATCTCTAAGCAAAGATTAGATCAATTCGACGAAAGATATGTTCTTGAAAGAACCGTCGAATTGACCTAAAAGAGGCTATAAAGAAGATCGATAAAAACCTAGCCTCTAGGGTTGCTCTCAAGTGTTTTAGAAATTGATCGGCCGTAGCTCCCCCGTTTTTGAGAAACCCTAAATGTCTATTTATAGTTTAGAAACCTTTGGAAAGAGATAAGAATCAAAAACATACCTTATCTGGAAATTTTCAGGACGGCGATCCGGATCGGATTTACTGCGATCCGGATCGTCGTAACGAGATTGACGATTCCAGAAAACCAAGGGTTCGGGATTCGGATTGCAAGGTCCGATCCGGATCGTTCATGCAATTCAGCAAAGTCCCATGTTCGGGATCCGGATCGGAATGGCCTAGGATCTGGATTGAAATTGCCAATGAACTAATACCCTTCGGGATTCGGATTGGATCATCTGATCCGGATCCTGAACATGCCCCATGTCCAGTTTTTGATTTTTATGCAATTAAAAATTCTTCCAAGTGTTTCTACACTATAAGAAAGTATTCGGATCACCACAATTATTTAGTTAAGCATACCTGATCCTCTTGAATACTTTCTTCTTGAGATTGATGTAACTGATCCACAATTCTTCAACTTCAATCTTCAAGACTCAAGACACTGAGTGTCAACTTGAGCTCTTGTTGAATCTTCTCTAAGTCTTTGAATGCTGATTGACAATTTGATCCCTTTAAGACTCTGATTCAACTCACTGACTTGACTCACGAAATATGCCAACACCAAAATGCCGTAACAGTCCTCCAGTTGCGCCTTAAGCTCCTTCAGCTCCACGAAGGCCATTCGGTAAGGCGCCTTCGAAATCGGTTGTGTGTCCGGTAGCAGCTCGATAGGGAACACCACCTCCCGCTCAGGGGGCATCCCGGGCAGTTCCGTTGGAAAGACGTCGGGGAATTCCCCCACCACTGGTATGTCTGAGGGTGTCGTCGAGGGTCGAGTAACTAAATCCACCGATGCTAAGTAGGCCACGCACCCACCCTCCACCAACCTTCTGGCCCGTGCCGCTGAAATAATCGCCGGGAAGGAGATGCTCTTGCCCATGATGTACATACACATGCTCAGGGAAACCCGGTTCTTGTAATCGCAGCTGTCGTTTGTCGCAATCGATGAGTGCCTGGTACCTCGTGAGCCAGTTCATGCCCAACACCACATCGTACTCCTTCAGGGGGATTACCACCAAATCCCAAGGGCAAGCCAGCCGCCCTAGCGTAATCGGGCAGGCGGCCACCAAGCTGACCGCCTCCAAAGTCCCTCCCGCCGTTTGAACCGTCAAGAAAGTTTGGAGGGGTGTCTCCTCGAGATCATGCATAAATACGAAATCGCGAGAAATGAACGAGTGTGTTGCTCTGGTATCGAAAAGAGTTCTAGCTCGGGAATTTGAAACGGAAGTAATACCTGCGAGTGCGTCCTCCGGCGGGTCTGTCTCTTGGCGGGTCATTGAGAAAACTCTCCCGCCTGGTTGTGGCCGCCTGTCCTCCTTGCGCCGTGGTGCAGGGGGTCTAGAAGTCGATGCCATAGGAGCTTTCCCCCGCCCTGAGAGCTGTGGCGTGGGCGTAAAAGCTGCAGAGGACGCAGATCCCCCGCCTAAGGGGCAGTCGCGGCGGAAGTGCCCCCGTTTGCCGCACCTGAAGCAGTGGTCGCCTCTTTGGGGGCACTCTCCCGGAATGTGCCCTCCCCCGCATATAACACAAGGCCTATTCCCCGGCCTCGGCCCTCCTGCTGGCGCGCTCCGGGGCCCCGCCTGTGGTCTCCACCATTTGGGGGCCCCGCCCCCACTCCAAGAGCCTCCCCCCGAGTTCTGCTGTTGCCACTTCCGGTCCTCCAGCCGCGTCGAGTTCTCCCTTCTGGCGCGGGTGACCGCAAAACCCCGCTCCACCGTAGTGGCTCTATCGACCACTTTCTGGAAGGTGTGCAGTTCGGCTGCTTGCACCACCTCGAAGATATTGCTCCGCAAGCCATCCACAAAGAGTTGCGCCTTGTGAGCCTCATCCCTTATGACGAACGGAACGCAGTTTGCTAGCCGGACGAACTCCCGTTGATACTCCATGACCGTCCGGTTCCCCTGCTGGATGTGGTTCAGGTCATCCTCCAACTTTTTCTTGACACTGCTGGTGAAGAAGGCCCCGAACAGCTCCTGTTTGAAAGTTGCCCAGGACGGAAGTGCGGTACCCTTAGCAGGATCGAGGCGTACCGTCTTCCACCACAAGCGGGCGTTCCCCTCCAAGCAGTGGACTGCTAGGGGAACCCGCTCGTCATCCTCCATGAGTAAGTCTTCGAAAAGTTTCTCCATCGACCCCACCCATTTCTCGACGACCCAAGGATCAGTCGTGTCCCCTTCGAACGTGGGTGGGTCGTATTTCTTGAAGTCCTTCAGGTTAGCCCGCACCCGATCCCGCTCGGTCATCACAACCGTCCCCTCCCTCGCGGCGGCGGCAGCCACGGTAGGGGCAGGTGTGGCTACAGTCTCCTCCAGAGTAACCCTGCTGGTTGTCCCCGGCGCCGGTCCCGTAGCCGCCGCCGGCGGTGGCACTGTCGGTGGTGCCGCGGCCGGTGCTGTCGGCCCCTGTGGGGGAACCGGGGCGACCGTCACCGTCGCGGCCTGCTGCTGTTGCGTCAACTGACGCACGTGCTCAGTGAGGTTTGCCAGATTCCCCGCCATCTCCCGCAATTACTGCCGCAGGAGCTGGTTCTCCGCGGCCGTCGACGTCGTCGCGTCTGCCTCTGCATCCCCGGCCGATGATCTAGTACGGGCCATGTCTGTCACACATCACAAGAGTCAACTTTAGACTACCCTACTAACAACAACCATAAAGTGAGAGAAAGGACTCAACATTTTCCCCCCCCTCGGTCACTCACGTTCTACAGTCCTATGCCCTACCCATTTCATTCATGTGTAGGCAAGTGAGGTGTTCCCACGGATGTCGGCACTAACTGTTGTGATTGAAAGAACTCTCTGATACCATTTAATCTGTCACGCCCCGGGGGTTGTTTTAGCGGAAACGATTCACAAAAGTCAAACATTTGACGTATAAATTTTTTTTGATAAAAGAGAACCCCTCTTCCCCGGCGCATGCCCAGACCCGCCATACATACAGGATCACTCTGTAAACAGACAGAGCCTCCCCTGTATATGCACGGCGTGGCGTTCAGTACATATTCCAAACATACACAACCATTCAATCACAACAATTATTAACATACAACCAGCATTCTAATTTATTTAAAACGTATGGCCGATCACTTTGGAAAGGATAAATCCACAGTTTTAAAAGAGCGCCTACCCGGCGCTTACGTTTTGAAAGCGAGTTTCGAAATCAGCATAAATCCACAAGGTTTTGAAAACAGTGCCCACCCGACACCCAAGTTTTGAAATCCATTTCGCAATCCATAAATCCACAAGGTTTTGAAACCAGCGCCCACACGACACTTAGATTTTAAAAACGGTTTTCGCAATCTTTTCTTTGGCTTTTGCCTTTTTCATTTTCAAATGGCCAACAGAAATAAAAGGAAGAGTAACGCATAAGAGGATAACTAAATGCAACCCATACCGACATCCACGCCGACCCCACGAGGGTATCGAGAACCTCTCACATAACTACAATGTAAATGAAATGCAAGAATGAAAGAAGAAATACAGTCCCGGGTCCCCAGCGACCCAGCTGCTCCTGTCCCGTCCTCACCGCCGCCTACCTCTCCCCCCGTCTGAACCCTGTCACGAAGTGGGAAGTCAGTGACGTAAAAATAGTAGAGCAGGAGAATATAATAAAACAAACCGTGAAGACAACCGGAGCAACCACCCTCTCAAGGAGGAAAGGCAACCTGTACACCTGTATCCTGTAATACCCGGCCACGTCGGACAACTAAACCGACGGCCCATACCGTACCTGCAGAAACCCGACCACGTCGGACAACTAAACCGACGGGTCGCACCGCTCGCACCTCGGCGCCTCAAACCCCACAACTAATAAGGGGCCCCACTACGTCACCTCGTGGGTATACACGGGTCATAGACCGCTTTTCCGGAAAAGCGCACCCTTTGCGGTGGCCAAACCGTGGGTGCCCGTGCTGCAGCCTCGAGCAAAGTAACCATAACCGCTATCATGTCAGCATCATAATGTATAAACAAGAGTAAACTATAACCGCCATCATGTATAAACAAGAGTAAGCTATATCGGCTATCATGTATAATCAAGAGTAAGCTATAACTGCTATCATGTATAATCCAAAGAAAAGCGGTAACACGTGTGTTCACAAATACCCCGCTAACATGTAATATCGAAAGTAAAATGACTGCCAAAGACCGACGCTAAACAACACAATCAAACCCACCTGTCACTAGTAGCAATCAACGCTCGGCTCCCTCGCGTGTGCCCAGACAGCTACAATAAAGATTACACTTGTTAAAAGCATCTTCGTGGTTGAAAACACTCAAAAACGGTGCGAAACGGGCTAAAAATGGAGCTTCTGGGCTCTTTCCTGAAGATCGGTGCACGGGTCCTGGCGTGGACCGGGTCCATGACTAAACGCAGCTACGGTGCGGACCGGGAGCACGCTACAGGGATGGACCCCGGCGTCTTGGGCCGGGCCGTGCACGGGTAGGGGCGCGCGCCGGGTCCACCGGTTTCCCGCTGCGGTGGCGAGCGCCGGGTGCACGCCCAGGGCGTGCACCGCGCGGCCTGGCGCACTGCCCTGTGCGCCGGGTCTGCGCCCCCGGGCCGCGATGGCGTGCGCCGGGTGCACGCCCGCCCGGTGGACCGCGCGGCCTGGCGCACGACCTTGTGCGCCGGGTCTGCGCCCCCCGGGCTGCGGAGCGTGCACCGAGTGCACGCCGGCGTGTGGACCGCGGCCAGAAGCATCCCCAATTCGTGAACAGTGCGTTCGTTTTCGGCTCCGGTTGCGACCATCGCGATCACGGCGGCTCCGGCGGTGACCCCGTGAACACGGTGACGGCGGCGGCGGCCTCCCGTTTAACCACGGCGGCGGCGGCGGCCTCCCGTTTGGTCCCCAATCTCGCCTCGCACGTGACCAACACGAAAGAAAACTCACACCAAAAACCCGGAAAGACCCGAACCACTAACCTCGTTTTCGCCGGTAAGGAAGGAGGAGGATCATCCCGCTCTCGTTCGCCGGATTCCGCAGGTGTTCCTTCTCTCCGTCTCGTCGCCTCGTTCTTCACGTCGACCGATGGAGGGGGAAACTAGGGTTCGGGTTTTCTCGCACGGGGCCTAACGCACAAGAAAGAAAAGAAAGGGAGTGGGAAAAAGCCCTAAGTCCCAAACTCAAAATTAATTAGTCGTTTGGGCGCAAACCGGGGTCTGACTTACCTCGGAAAGCGTGCCAATCGCCCGACCGCTTATTTGAAACACCCGAAACTGCTGGTAACCTTCCGAAATTAATTCTGGGAGATTCCGGAGTCGGATTTCGAATCCGGTCGCGCTGCCGCTCTCCGTTTCGCGAGCTCTAGTGCCTAAAAATACCCGCGAGCCCCGACGGTCTGTCCAGGAAAGTGGATTAATAATCCAACCGCCGGACCGTTAGTAGGGGTACGAGATTAATAAAAACTAAATAATTAAAACCCGAAGTACGATTACAGCGGTTACTACATAACTGTCCAAGGTTCCACAGCTGAAAATACCCAGAAATCCAAATCTCCAACTCTAACGGGTCCAGCAATACACGCAAACTCTCCTGGGTATAATACAAAGCTAACAGTTACACTTAATTCCATAATTTACTCAAATACACACAATCTGAAAATTAGTCCCAAAGATGCCACTTTTTCACCTGTAAACAATGCTCCAAAAATTCCAATAAAAATACCACGGCGATCGTCGCGTCGAGACCTTCGAAACGGGTACCTGCACGTCCAATTCCGAGCCCCGTAGGCCGAGTTACAAATTCCACAACACAGGGTTCGCAAAACATCACAATTTCACAACTGTAAGAATCAGCACAGTAAAAGGGAAACAGTATACCTTCGGGCAAGCCTCAGAAAAATCCCAGAAAAATACGATGATAATCCTCGCGACGAGTAGATGCAAAAAGTGTACAGGCTCATCTCAATCCGATGCTCGAGTGCGGGGATAAAATTCCAGCAAGGGGCTGCTGTCCAAAAACTCCACCATCAAAACAGCGGCTTAGAACTGTCTCGAAAACCATGCCATAAACTCTGAATCCAGGAAGATGATCAACAAGAAAGTCGAAGATGTAGCTCTCGTGAATCCACTGCCGTAAGAATCGTCCAAAAACACTGTCGGAGTAGCTCTGTGGACCTCCCAGACCAAACAGCGACGATAACGGTCCTCCGACAGAAAAATCATCTCTCCATGCTACGATGCTGAAAACATCGATACCGCGGCTTCCAAAAAATCCGGGCCTCTGCCAGAAGATGCGCGACAGGGAGATCTCCAACTTTGCTAAAGGGTCTAAGGGCAGGGGAGCTCGGGAAAGGGGGCAAAAAGCCCCAGCAAGCAGCCTATTTATAGGCCCAGCCCGAAAAATCCAACTTTCGGATTTTGGCCCAAAAACTGGGCGCCCGAAACTTCCGGGCTGCTACAGTAACGGGCCCGGCCCGTTACTGTTCATGCCCGGATTAATCCCAGGATGCCACATAGCCTCCCGAACAGGCGACAGCCAATAGGGCCAACCGCGTCGCGCCACGTGGCCGAAGCACGGGCTGACGCGTGGCACCCACGAGCGGGAAGCGCGGGTCAGCGCGCCCACGCGCGCCCACGCGCGCCTGTCGGGCACGCATCCCGAGGTACCCACTCCCCACACCGTGGACCGCGTGCACAACACCACCCAACCACATGATGCCACGTGTCCACCCCCGGTCCACCATGCACCCGCGCCATTTCCGTGGACCGCGCCCACAGCGCCCGCCAACTGGGTGCCACCACGTGGCCAGCGCCCGGGTGCACGCCTCCGCGGTGGACCGGGCGCCAACGCCGCCGCCAACCGCCGCGCTCCGCCGTCCGCCACTGTCGCTCCGGCCGCCGGAACAGTACCAAATCACCTCGAAAACCGTGTTTTCGCGTCCGGGCTCCGAAAAATTCAAGTAAATAGTCCATCATGACCGTTTTCGCGCGCTGAATCCAAATCCGCTATCCGTTCTGTCAAATTCCACTTCTAAAATTTGCCGAAAATTCCCGGGAATGTGAACTTGATCCAATTTTCGCACCGGGTCTATTTCTTGACTCCAAAACGCGCGCAGAAACCTTAATCACCCACAAAGGGCCTCCTGCAAGCAATCAAGCTCCCATTTACACCAGGAATCCAAATCTGGGGCCCGACACTCGCACAAACACTCCCAGAAGCTACTAATCCATCCATAAGCCTTTAAGTGGGAATTCGGATCCTCACAGCTGAACTGCGTGCTCCACGTTAAGAGGGACGAGACGCATAGGATATATATGTTTGAGAGATGATTGCGCCAAAATACCTTTCAACTCGTTCGGTCCCTCTGACTACATACTTCGGATGTCTCGATGGAGCAGACGCTATATATGGAGAATGGTGCTGCAGTTTCTTTGGACAGGAACTACAAACTTCAGTGATTTTTTTAAAAAAAAAAAATTAGATTTTTTAATAAAAAATAAATTTCTAAAAATTAGAAATATAATTTTAAAAGTTTTAAATTAAGATTAAATATATTTATATTAGAAAAATTGCTAAAATTTGAAGATTTGATTTAGAATAAATTTAGATTTCTTAATTTTATTATATATAGGTCCCAAAATTTAGTGTAATCTTTTGTTCTTTTATAGAAGTGATCATTTATCTCTCTCATTCTTGTACTTGTTAATTTATCACACTGATTTTGCGCCTGAGTTAACTATACAGAAGAAACTCTCTCTCAAAACACTCCACAAAAAGAGCATTTTAGTGGACCCATGGCATTACTATTACCCCAAAAAAACGAAAAAAAAAAAAACCAAAAAAACAAAAATATATAGTGCTCACCCACCTTGTACTTTGACCTTCTAAATTGTCGCCATTACAAGCAAGATAAAAATTAGGAAAAATTGCACCACGGCTCCTGAACTTTAGTATCTTTGTGGGTCATAAACTCTTAAAAAAAAATTTACTATAATTTTTTTCTATATATAATTATTATTGAAGAATAATTTATTGCTTGCACATGGTATAAGAAGAGAACGATAACAACTACATGCAAATAATAACACTTTTAAAAAGTTTATTAGAGATTAAATTAAAATCTTACTAAAAAAAATTCATGGTCAGAAACGTCCGCATCAAGAATTTGAGGACCAAAGTAATAATGAACTAAATGTACAGGGATTAATAGCACAATTAATTAATTAATTCCTTAAATTTAATTACCCGGTACTCCCCCTATGATATGTGCCTTCTCCTCGTCTTCTCTCTCTCTCTCTCTCTCTCTCTCTATCTCCACAACTTTTTGAAATCTCAAATCGCTCCCTCAAATTAAGGAAAAAGAAGAAGAAATGAACCTCTCCAATTTCCATACTAATAATTTAGGTAACATCTTTCTATATCTATTATCTCTTTATATATTTATATTTAATTTGATGAAAAGTTTTAGTTTTAGTTTTAGTGTGTTTGTGAAACTAACATAATAAGGATGTGGTGGACGTGGTGGTAAGGCAGTTGAGGGGAAGCGCGTGGGGATTGCGGTGGCGGTGGCGATCGCGGTGGGGAGCTTGTTCTGGAAGGCGCTGCGGCCGCCGCGGCCGCTTCTGTGCGGGTCGGATAAGGGCCCGCCCGTGACGGCGCCGCGGATCCGGCTCAGGGACGGCAGGTTCTTGGCCTACGCGGAGTCGGGCGTGCCCAAGGAAAAAGCCCGGTTCAAGATCGTCGTCTCCCATGGCTTCTCCGGTTCCAGATTGGACTCACTTCAGGCCTCCAAGGTTAGTTTCATCTAAAATTTCCTCCCCTCCTTTTTTTTTTTTTTTTTTTTTTTTTTTTTCTTTTTGTTTGTTTCTTTTGCCGTGACCAATGAAACAATACAAATAATTAATTTTTTCCCCATTACTCTTACCAATTTTAAAAAAAAAATTAATAAATTTTATATGATGAGAGGTTAATTATAGGGATTATAATCTATTTTTGATTGTTTAGTTACTATATTTCTCTATTCAATGTGCGCCACTGTTGCTTAGTGTAGATCTAATTGTGCATAATTTTATTTTTATTTGATCGTAAGCAAGAGTATTTTAACAATTACACACTAAATTTTAAAAAATTAATATCATATCAATCACATATTTTTTTTATTTTAATAATTTAATAATATTAATAATATACTAGTATAGTAGTACTAGTAAGCAATTGTTTTTTTTTTATTATTTCGTTATAAAATCCCTTATTATTATTTCTCCCACCCTATTTGAAAGAATAAATTAGATTGATTTGGGATGTCTTATATGGTATAATTGATGCAAAAAAATATTGCTTATTTTGTTTATTTTTTAAAAAATAAATTTAGCTACAAATATAAAATAACTAAATTTTAAATTTTAAAAATTAATTTAATTTTTTTATCATTGGAAATGATCAGTATATAATTGATTTAATAGACTAAAAATATGGGATTGATAAAATTTGATGAGTTCATAGTGAATGCATTTACAATGAATCAATTCTAGAAAATAATTGTTGGCTATAGTAAATACTAAAGTGACACTCTTTTATAAAGTTATTTTCCTATAATATACTTATTTATTTTTTGTTTGTTCAAATAAAATTAAAAAAATAGTTATACTAAAAAATTTTAATCTTTAGTAGATAAGATACTAAAAATAAAATATTATCTAAAAATTTATAAATAAATGAACCAAGTACTTAGCCTATGTTTTGCTACGTTATATAATGTGAAAATAATATATTTTATTCCTGTAATTCTACAAACAGAATAAAAATTTTAAAAAAAATATTTAATTTTAATCAAAATAAATTATTCTATTAATTACTCTTGAATAATCTATATCCTTCACTATAATGTGATGGACCACCTACCAACGTTTTCATTCATTACCCCAAAAAAAAAAAAAAAAAAAAAAAAGATTTCATAATATTTTATATTATTTTATATAATATTTTTAATTAACTATACCTAAAATGAAATGTTTTATAATTGATTATTAAAATATTTTATAAATAATATAAATATTAAAATATTAAATATAATTTATTTTTTATCTAAATATTTTATTTCACATATTACATTTTATATAAAGTAATGTTCATATTATTAAATATTATATATAAAAAAAAAAAAAAAAGTATACACAAGAATAATATTAGCATTTTAGAAATACTCGATCTACATTTTCTATTATTCTCAACTATTCTTTAAAAAAAATTCAAACATAAATTTTTTTTTATTATTTTACTCTTCTGTATTCTAGAATATATTCTAAATTTAAAAATAAAATTATTTATTTTTAAAATATTATTTTATTATCAAATGCATGAGTGTAAAAATGATAGAACTATCCATAAAATTATAATGTTTTTTTTTTTCCTACACTGTGATCTTTGACCTTTGACTTTCATGTACGCCTTTTCTCTCACTACTTTTTCTTCTGGGCCACCTACCGCGCTCCACCGTGAAAAAGTCTGACTCAGGATGTGTTTGGTGGGCATAAAATATAGTAAAATTTATTTTTTATATGTTTATTTAGTCATAAAATTTATTTTAAATAATTATTTTTATAAATTTTTTTAAAAAAATTATGTGTTTTTAATTTTTCGTCGAAAATTCAAGTAATTTAAAAATTAATTTTTTTTTCTTCAAATCAAACATTACAAAATATTTTTACCCAATTTTTTTTTTATTAAAAATTATTTTTTACTATTTTACGTGCAACCAAACACTTTAGTGCCAGGAGTATCTAAAATAAAAAAATAAAAAAAAAACAAACAAACAAACAAATTCTTTTGACTTTTTCAAATTTTTATTTAATTCAAGAAGTTAGAGCACAATTTTTTTTTTTTTTTTAATTGTAGTTGTTACAACCAAAACATTATTAGCGAGATCTCAAATAGATCTTACAAAATTTGGTTTTTATTGCATAAATAAATACACAACTACGTTTAAAGTGACTACTGTAAAATTCTTATTTATCAACATTAATGGAGCTAAATTATTCATAAGAGGATTAAAAAATTAAAAATATATGATGACGGAGTTTTTTTTTTTTTTGAAAGAAATTTAGCATGCTATCCGTTTATTTTTTAAATAAACTTATATAAAATAACTAGGCTTTAAATTTGGGTTTCAAGTATTAACCACCAAATCTTTTGTCACTTGCATTAGAGACGGTTGATGACGGAATAATTTTAAAAGCATCTAAAGTGGACTCTACTAAAAATTATTTTAATTTTATGTATTCATAATTTATGAAGTGACTCTCCCACCATTTTAATGTGTGGATTTAAATGTGTGGATGTAGTATGTACACCCCTCTAGGGTGTACACGTAACATTGCTCTAAATGGTTTCCTGTACGCAATTGCACGTGTCCTGCTGTCATTGTAAAAATGTTATCTTTTGTTAGAACTTGGAAAAGACAATCCAACCCAGTATTTTTGGAAGAACTGTTGTTTACATGGACTTGGTCCACCACATAATCTGTCGACCATCCAAGCTGGATGTTCGAGATTTAGAGAGCACAGGGATGGACGGTTGATGCTGTGACGGTCCACAGATGACGTGGTGGGCCAGGTCTTAGCCGTTGTAATATGGACCGAATCCACTTTTGTTTGGTTTGAAACGGCACCACTCTCATATTAAATATCTGATAATAACACTCCAAATAAGTTAAAAAAGATAATTTATTTAATATCAAAATTTTAATATGAGTTAAAGTAGAAAGTTTATTTTTTTTTATATTTTTAAAAATATTTTGCTATTTATGATTTAGTAGAATAGTACGATACAGTTTATTTTATTCTTAAAAAAAGTAATTGAAAAACGTGTATAATATTTCATTCTAAAATATTTAATGGCACCCCTTATTTTAATACTAGGTTTGGATGTTAGAATAAATTTATACAGCAATAATTTATTTTATATGAGACTTTTTTTAATATGGTTGTGACTAAGAATTTTGGTTTATGTTTTTCTTGCTATTTATGATTTAACGGGATAGTATATATTATCGGCTAGATGATTTATTTTATTATCAAAAAATAATTTGAAAGTCGAACATGTTATTCTATTTTAAATATTTAATCATATTTTTTATCTATCAAATATATAATTTTTTTGAATAAATTAAAAATTATATCAAACAAGATATTCATATATTCAAATATAAATACACAAAATTTTCAAGTAAATTAAAAAAATATATCAACCATGATATTTATGCATCCAAAACAAGACTAAAAGATTAAGGAGCAGTCCTTGTATAAATTTATGTCCACCATATCAACCCAGTTTCAGAACAAGTGAAAATCTTTTTGGATGCCCCTTAATTCTTGTTTAAGGAATGGGATCAAATACAAAAATTTTACATCAGAGGAGTGATTTTGAGTCTAAAAGTTAGCATTTGGTAATACTATTTTCAAAATCTGATTATTATTTTAGCATCAGTTTTATAATTTTAGAGATCCAAAATCAGAAACAACAGTTAAAACATGTTTCATAAAATCTAATTCTGATTTTGGATTTAAATTTTAAATTTTAATTTTAATTTTAGATTTAAATTTTAAATTCAAATTCAATTTAAAATTTTATATTTGACTTTTTTAAAATTTTAAATTTTAAATTTCAAAAATCAAATGTACCACAAAAATTAAAATTTTAAATTTTAATTTTAAATTTTAAGTTTTAAGTTTTAATTTTCAAATTACAAATTCTAAATTTTTAAAATTCATATTTTAAATCTTTAAATTTTAATTTTAATTTTAATTTTTAATTTTTAATTTTTAATTTCAAGTTTTAAAATTTAAATATTCAAATTTCAAATTTTATTTTTCAATTTTCAATTCCAAATTTAGATTTTAAATTTGAAATTAAAAATTTAAATTTAGATTTAAAAACTCAAATATTCAATTTTTAATTTTTAATTTTCAAATTTATATTTTAAATTAAAATATCAAGTTTTATCTTTTTTGCGCAAATTTAAATTTAAATTCAAATTTCAAATTATTTTAAAATAAAACTCAGTAAAAATTTATTATTTGCTTACAGCAAAAAAAAAAAAACTTTTGCTAAACAGTTATACAAAATTATTTCAAAAAAAAATAATTTTTTTCTGAGCTTAGCCAAACGCTTTATAACTTTTAATCAAAATTAATTCTGCAGAAATTATTTTTCTAGAATTTAGGCCGAACGGGCCCACATACAGATTGGGATTCTAATTTATATGCAATTCAAGGCTTCTGCTCTTGAGCATGCTCTTGTGACACCTGTTAGCACAAACTCAATATGATTGTTTGTACTAGAATCAGGAAAAACCAATTTAAACAAATCTTGTCTAAGTCAAATGAGAAGAACATGAAGAACATGAAAGCAGATTGAAAGAATTGATTAAAACCAGTTGAAACCGGAGACGAAATTAGTTATAGCAGGGTTGAACCTAAAGAGACAGGGCTACAACAATTGTATGAACTATGCTTTGATATTATTTTCAAGAGCTCAGGTTTAATGTGTCCAATATGGAACTAGTATGACAATTCTTAACTGGATTGATAGAAATTTGAATTGTAATAGCTATTTGAAAGTGAGCATACTACTACTACTTGTTCAGGAACTAATAGAAGAACTGGGCGTGTACATGGTGGGATTCGACCGAGCCGGATACGGTGAGAGCCATCCGAACCCGAAGAGGTCGCGGCGGAGCGCGGCGTCGGATGTGATAGAGCTTGCGGACGCACTCGATCTCGGACCCAAGTTTTATCTTGTGGGCATCTCCTTAGGATGTCACGCTGTCTGGGCTGCACTCAAGTACCATCCTGATAGGTAACTTACTGTCTGTCTGTGTGTCTGTCTGTCCTTCTAAACATGAAGAACCTTCTAACTAGCAAAATTTGTTTTGAAACCTTTTCTTTCATGTATCCGTATTCCATGCCCTCAACTCTTTCTTGTGTTACAGTTGGATCTCAGCGTTTGTAACATAATCACCCTTTTCAATCAAATTACTTTTTAAGACAAACTGAACCAAAATACCCGCACAGTCGCCAAATAAGAAATCCAAAAGTCACTTAAATGGTCATCAGGTGATCGAGGTTATGGATAGCATCCGTGTCGATCATGGCCCTGGTCGTCTTGCCGTTGAACTTGACCTCCGCGTAAGTTACAAGGAACAAACTCAAAGAGTTTGGAGCCCAGAGAGAACAAACAGTTCGACACAATTTGCCCCAAACAAAAAGAATATCAAAGCGTAAGAATTCTCAATTATTATGTTCACCTACAAGATCTAACAGGCTTAAGCTGGAATGTAGGCTAGCTGGAGCAGCACTGCTCTCACCTGTAATAAACTACAGGTGGCCCGGATTTCCCCGAGAGCTCGCGATGGAGGAGTACAGGAAACAACAATCGGGAGATCAATGGTCTTTGAGTGTCTCATATTATGCGCCATGGTTGCTCTATTGGTGGATGAATCAATCATGGCTACCCACCTCAACTGCAGCCAAAGGTACCACTCCCATTCGCAACCGCTTCGACGCGCAGAAGCGAAATGAGGGCATGGCCGATGGATCGTATGAAGCGGTTGGTGATTTTCTTTTTTTGTCACGAAACTCTCCTATCGTAGTTATCGATAGCTAGCGCAGTTTGTATAATTCTTGCAATAGCAAATTTGTTTCCTAGTGGGTGTTCTTGTTAAGTTCAATGGTATATGTTCAAAATAAGCTACTTAAATGTATGCCCTGCGAAAAACTAGTCTTGCAAAAGGCAGATGATCTTCTTTCAATTTGTTCTTGAGATTAATCATGTTGTTCTTTACTGGCAGAGGAGGAGAGTGGCTATGCAGCAGGGCATTCACGAGTCATTATACAGGGACATGATGGTGATGTTCGGGAAATGGGAGTTTGATCCGATGGATCTCTCGCCGACTCCTTTTCCGGTTCATATATGGCAGGGTGCTGAAGATCATCTAGTACCAGTTACATTGCAGAGATACATATCCAGCCGCCTCAGCTGGATCAACTACCATGAGCTCGCGGAGGGCGGGCATAGGCTGTATGTGATTCCGGGATTCGGCGATAGTGTCCTCAAAAGCTTGCTGGTGCAATCTTCGTAGGGACAAACCAATGTAGCCAGTTTGGTGGAGTTTATATGTTGGAAATTTTATAAGCTGTTTGGTATGCAATCAAATTCTGAACCATACTGAAATGACTATAAATTTGTGCATTGCTAGAAGAAGAGAGTACGTTTTGCAAATGCAGTTTATGTTATTGTAATTAAGAGCTAGAATAATGATCTTGGAAGTACCATTATAGCAATGTTATGTAATAGATAGAGAAGTTGTTTCAGGCTCCTCAAATAGTGTAAAAGCTTGGAACTCATCAATGCTTAATTTGCACTTGTATCTGTTCACACATCTCTGTATATCAAAACCCAGTAAAATTCACCAAGCCAACCAAAATATAACTTCAAGTAGATCCATCCTATTGCCTTTGGAATGTTTTAGCCTGCGGCACCAAAAGAAGCATAATTTGAAATGGTACAAAATCAAACAGGAAAATATCAAAAGACTAAATTTCTGTGACGACTTAAAAAGAGTTTTTATTCTTAGTTCATGATTCTCAGCAGCGGTAAATACTGGAAAAAGAAGATAAACAGAGTACAACGAGCTCCCACAATTCCAGAAATACAAAGAGGTGCTTTATGAGTTGCTAGAAGAAAAGGAAACTTCTTTGTTTTCTAGGCATCAATGACAACAAACACAACTCATGAAAATAAAACAAACTCATATCAGGCCATATAAACAGGCAAACTTAGATGCCAAACCAAACTGATAGATATAGAGCTCGACTCGATTCAACTGGTTCGGAAGTTTACATATAGCTAACAAAAACAACAGCACTAATCTCACTTTAAACTTATCTGAATACACGGCAACATTACAAATGCCAGCGTTCCAGATTACAAGAACATGTACACATCTCTTAGAAATGATAGAGTTCAACGAGGCAAACATAAAAAAAAACCCAGCTACTCATCTCTCTCATATTCCAATGCTATGAATTTGGACTATTCACAAGCAAAAGAAAAAAAGAATCATGCGCTAATCTCCGAAGTGCACTGCTGCTCCCTATGGCAACTTCGCCTCGCCCAAAACATACCCGAGCAACTCGTTCTATCGCTGCCTTCTTGCTCTTCCGTTTTATCCAGCTCATTCGTTGTGCTCTGAGATGGTCTAGGAGATTGAACTGGGCTTTCCGTTTCTGTTTCAATCGAGTGGCACAGTTCATCATCACAAGTACAAGTGGGGAGGGAAACAGAAGGGAATAATGTGCTGCACGTGAGTGGGCAGACGAGTTCTGACGAAACTGCTGCAACACGATTTCTTCTGATCTCTGACGGCGGGTCGATAGCACCGGGATTTAGGATGCACGGGGTGCAGAGGCCGAGCGAGAGGTTCGGTTTGAGTCCCTTGGCCGGGGTGGTGGGTAGCTTGATGAAGGAAACTATTCCGTTTCGGCAGAGGGGACATGGGATCGAACCAGGGGGGCCAACCAGTTCGGATGGGATGTTACTCGTTGAACAAAGGTAGAGGGCGCACTTCACACAGAGCTCATGCCCACAGCCTGAGACAAGTAGAAGTCTAAGATTTAGGTGCATATGTAGGATCAGCAAGAATATAATGCATAAGAATCGGATGAGCACTGGACGAAATAAATCATATATAACTTATGAAAGAGAACAATTATAGAAGATGTGAAATGAATAATATACAGCAATGAATAAGATACTAACTGTCTCTAGCGCAAGTGGCAAAGGACTCGGTGGTTGGTACCTGAGGTCCCGAGTTCGAAGCCTAGTTGCTTCACATTTCTAGCTAAGTTTATTTCTATAAACGAAGCGGTTAGCATGCTACCTTTCTCTCTCTCTCAAAAAAAAAAAAAAAAAAAAAAAAAAAAAGCAATGAATAAGATGATCAAAGATAAAAAAATTCCCTACAGAAAATATCTTGGATGGGATAGGAGAAACTCGGGTTGCTTCATTAAGGATCAAGGTCGGTACCTTAACAAAGAGTGATAATGGCTTTTTCTATTGGATTGCTATTCTAATTGATAATAGAATGTATAACTTATCTTGGCACTTGAAACAAATTAGTAATAACTGCATTCATCTGTCACTACTGAGACAACAAGGACAAGCCTTATATTGCAATCAATTTGGAAATACGCTACTTGGATTGTTTTCGACATTTAGCTGAATTTGACCGTATTCTATGAACCTAATCTGCCTCTACCAAAGATGGCTCTGCTAGTATCTTCCATAGAGTTAGTGTGAACATAAAAACAATCAGGCCAGAAAACAACTAAAGCACTTCAGTGATTTTCATTTCTAAGGTGCACAGATTGACACAGACGAAAGGTGCCCCTTTTTTGGAGTAACTTGAGTCTCACCTTCAGCAGCAACAGCACACGCTCTTTCTAAGCAAACAGCACAGAGATCGCTTTCATCAGAACAGGCTGTTGAGGATTGCAGTCCACATTCTCTGCAAACATAGCAACAAATTTCTAGGTAACTGCATCATCCTTGAAAGACACTTGTACATCGATCTTTTAATTGTAAGTGTGTCACGGCTATGCATAACTATATGGTTTGAGATATCATCAGTTCATCACTCAGCTTCTTTTATCGAATGGCAGGATCAACAACAAATGAAATAAAACTTACCTTGCTATATTAAGTATGCTCATGAGAGGCAAAGAAAGATAATTTGAGAGTGGAAATGTGGGGATACTTGAGCTAGAATTAGGCGATAGTAATGGCTCGAGCCAGTGGCGTCCCCATATTCTTGCAACATCAAGCGGAAGCCACCTGTACAATTGAACATACAAATACAGTTCCTAACAGTCATCTAAAATGAATGGAAAGTAACAAAAAATTAAAGTCAAAACAAAGATTTGGAATAGTGCTAAACTTTAAGAGAGAATGTTTACCCATTACAATTCAATGTCAGCCTACTAGCACCTTTAGCAAGAAGTATCTGCATGAAAAAACAACTTCTATTCAACTAATCCACACATATTATTGAAACCACATTTAACTAATGCTGAAAGCCTCATAGAGGCTTGCCTGGCAACATTTGAGATTCCCTCCACAGGCTGCATAATGCAAAGGGGTGCTTCCAGCTCCTGCTCACAAAGCATAAATTATAAGCTTCCCGAACACAGAGTAAATAGCTAGAAACTGAAGAAAATGATAAAGATAGTCAATTTACCAATCAAATTCACCGATGTTCCATAGTGAAATGTCACTGCCGAGACATTGGCACCTAAATCGAGCAGCAATTGCAAGCAATCAAAGTAACCATTCAGAGCTGCCATGTGGAGAGCCGTAATGCCTCCATCCGCAGGTTTGTTAATGAATCTCGCACGTGCACTGCAAGAAATTGGCACAACCAAGTATCAGCATCTCCAATTCACGTAATTGTCTCAAAATTGCCAAGTAAAAAAGAAGCAGGGCATACGATTGATCAAATTTACGGCCCAAAGAGGAAGCCGGGCTGCTTCCCTTGCTTTCCTGTTTATCGCCACCGTAACAAGAAGAGGAATTCTCTTCAAAGGGGGCACTTGGAATGAAGTCCGAAAGCAAGAGCCTAATGCAGCGCACGTGCCCGTCGACCGCAGCGAAGTGCAGCGCTGTCCTGCCGCTGAGGTAGTCGGATCTTGTGACCTTCAAAACACAAGCAAGTTATGTAATGTAAATGCTTTGCTCTTAAGAAAGGATAAACACATGCAATGGTCCTGCGGAGGCATACATACATTGCTTCTGAAGAGGAGAAGGGTTTGCAGCGCCTCCCAGTGCCCATAGCGGCAGGCGTGCATCAGAGCGGTCTTCGTCGGGTCCAAGAAAGAAGAGAAATTCAACAAAATTAGCAATCTAAAAGGACAGCACGCATCTTGCCGAATGAATTATTGATTGCAGCAAAAATGAATTCTCACCAAATCCGACCTTAAATCACGAGGATTTAGACGAGACGACTCATTTTATTATGAGAAATCCCACGAAATCCTTCCAAATCAATCGAATTCCCATAATCTTAGGGTACCGAACGGCGGATTTAGAAAAAGTAGATTCCAATTCTTTAGAATTCTAGGATTTTGGGGCACCCAAAACAGGATGAATAAGAACACATGACAAAGGAGGAAAGGAATATAATGAGAGTACCTGACCACAATAGTTCCTCGAATTCACATCGGCGCCGTTGTCGAGCAAAAGCATCACAATCTAAGCACGATCCATAGCGAACACGAATCAAAATCGACACAAGAGGTGATCAAACACAAATTCTCACAGAAATTCTCACAGAGAGAGAGAGAGAGAGAGAGAGAGAGAGAGAGAGAGAGAGAGAGAGAGAGAGAGAGAGAATGAAAGGGACCTCGTTGTGGCCTTTAGCGGAGGCGAAGTGGAGGGGGGAGTTGAGGCCGCCGAAGGTGGAGTAGCGGGCGAGGCTAGGGTTGAATTCGAGGAGCATCCGCGCCTCCACCACGTCGCCGTCGCGCGCCGCCGACACCAGCCGCTCCCCCGACGCCGAGCACCCCAGCGAGTTCCCCATCGAATCCCGGCCGTCCGATAGCCTGCGATCACCCCGATCTGCGCCGCACGATCATCGCCCCCTCCTCTCCGCCATGAACGAGAGAGAGAGCAAGAGAGGGAGAGGTAGAGAGAGAGAGAGAGAGAGAGAGAGAGAGAGAGAGACGTTGGAGGGGGAAAGAGGGGAGGGGGGAGGAGGGAGCGGGGAAGGAATCAACGGTGGTGATTAGAGATTAGAGACTAGAGATTAGAGATGGTGGCGGGTGGGGCCCATGAGGAGGAGGAGGAGGAAGAGTAGAGACAAAGGTTAGGTTCATTAATTCGTTCGTTCACACCACCCCGTGTCAAAGTAGGGTGGCTGCCTTCTCCTCTCGGACGGTGGGGAGGAGAGGGAAGCTGTTCCAACTACGCCATCATCATCAATAATGCTGCCGTAAAAAAAAAAAAAAAAAAAAAAAAAAAAAAATTCTTTATTTTATAGGGAGAGACTAAAATATAGATAGAATCATAGAGAGAGAGAGAGAGAGAGAGAGAGAGAGAGAGAGAAATGTTTTTTTTTTATTATTATTAAAACATTGCTTTTCCTCAATCCATACCCCCTAGACTTTCGATGATTACTCGTGCATACACACTCAACACTCACGCTCACGCTCACGTTGGCTAAGTAAAAAAAAAAGATAAAACAAAAACAAAATATTGAGTAGGAGAATACAATTGTTCGTATTTTGTTGAATTAGATATAAAACAATGCTAGATGTACATTTTAAATAGAGTGTATATCAAACATCTATTTTATTTTGAAATATATATTTTTCACTCGTCATATCGATATAATGAGCAAAATTTATCTTATCCTAAAATAAAATAAATATAAATATAAAATATATATCCTATTTGGAATGTATATTTAGTATTTTTCATTAAATGTAAGCCAAGAAACCGTTAGCCGAAGCAATCAACCATCACTTATTCTCGTATATACAGAAAAAAATAAAAATAAAAATAAAAAAGACGGTGAGAATATCGGAATTAGGTAAGATCTTGTTGAGCTCCGTTTCCCTTCCCCTTCCCCTCTTGTTTCTCTGCCAGATATAAATGGAACACACTGATGCACCCACCAAAAGACAAAAAAAAAAAAAAAAAAAAAAAAAAAGTTACACTTCAACACGCAAGCGTGATTTGAGGTTGCATCGAATTCTCACATGGCTTGGACACTCCCCACCGAAGTTTATAAAAATATATTGCTTCAGGACAAATATAATAAATGAGTCAGATCTCAGAGCATGTTACAGTGCAGAGTCAGTGCTATTTCTTTTCTCGGTTTGACTTCACTGAGATCCTTCGAGGCAACTTCGCTGTAGCTTTTTTTTTTTTCTTTCTTTCTTTTTTTACTTAAAATAAATAACAACCCTGCACTCCTGCAGTGGATTATTTGACTACATAGATTGCATCAAAGGTTAAAATTTCGGAATGGAATGTATACACATACTTTAATTTCATAAAAACTGCATGTCTGGGTTCACACTGTCACACAACAACCAAATACACTATGTAAAAACTTTTAGTCAAAACCCATACTATTATTAAAGAGCAATGCTACATGTACACCCCGAAGGGGTGTACATCATACATCTCCACCATTTTAATGGTGGCGATATTTTTTACGGGACACATCAAGTGGCCCATCATCAAACCCCCACCCTTAGATGGATGGGGGTGTGAGATGTACACCCATTACGGGTGTACACATAGCATTTTTCATTATTAAAACCATGTGTGCTTCCCAAAGCCTCCGTTTCACTTTTAATGACGAGATATTTAATTTAATAATTAATTAAAAATTTAAGTACTAATAAAGAAATACTGTGCGTGCGGAATCATATCAATATCAATAAATGTGGATTATTATAAATACATATATACTGACACATAGTAGTAATATAAAATATTTATTTTTTTAATAATAAAATTTTTTAATTATTTATTGTATATTTTTATTAAATTTTTTAAATTTTATCAAAAAAATGTACTTACTAATTTAAAAAAAAAAAATTTGATTTGCACCATTGGAGTGGATAAAAACTTAAATCCTTGATATTAACTTATACTATTTAAAATATATAAATATTAAAATTATAAGCAACTGATTTTTAATGACTAAACATTCAAATGGATAATCCATTTTGTTAAATATAACATATACTATTAAAAATATATTAATATTAAATATTACAAGTTTTTAATACCATTTATGCAGTGATCAAGTGATTCAAAATAAATAGCTAAAATAAAATTTTTATAAAAATAATAATATAATACTTAAATTTCAAAGTTTCCCTTAAAAACCAAAGAGTTACACCTTTCTTCAGATTGCGGAAAGAATTTTCAAAATAAATTTCATTGGATTGTTTACGCTATTAAACTTATAAATTATGTTTGGTTGGGAAATAAAAAAAAAAAAAAAAATCTTTTTTATCCTCCAATTTTTACCAAACAACAAAAAAAAAAAATCTAAATATAAAAATTTAATATATTTTCTGCTTAACGAATTATTTTCAAGATAATCCGTTAAGCTCTATTCCACCTTCCCATTGAATAAGATTTACACCTAGATGCAATAAATAAATTTTTTTTTTTTAGCTTTAACTTACCTTCTAATCTGAAACTATATTTATTAAAATATATTATTTACTAATTATATTTACTAATTTTATTTACTAAAATATACTATAAAATATAAAAAATTATTTTATATTTTATTTACTAATTTTTATTTACTAAAATATACTATAAAATAAAAAAAATTATTTTGTTTAGATAAAATATAATTTATTATTTATAATTAAATTATCATTTTAATTCATTTATAATAATTAAAATTAATTTATATATATATATATATATAGAAGGTAAGATTAAAATTAGCATTTTAATAAAAAATCTAATATCTTATTTTACTATTCTCTACTCACTACTGTCCTATAATTTTAATCAAATATAATTTTTTTTATTTAAAAAATACCAACTTTTAAATCAAAAATAATTTAACTTTTATACTTAATTATTCCGAAATAATAAACTATCGTATAAAAAAATTTATATATCCGAACGAAACGGGCCATAATTTCTCACATTGGCCAATAAAATCATTGATGCTGAAATCTTTCAAACAACAAGAAAACAATAACATATGATTTCTAAATACTAAAAGCAGTGTACGTCATATTTAAGTGTTCCGATCATCATCGATCCAAATGCACCGTCGTTGAAAACAGAGTGAAAGCATGGAGACACACAGCTCAATTAGTCTCACCACCTCAAATCCAAAATAATTTGGCGTAATTATGCTTTAAAAACACAGGAAAATCCAATAACTTAGAAGCCTGCATAATCTTGGAAACCTCAAGCAACAAATCTCTACAGATTTAAAGTAAAGACAACATGTTGAGCTTGGAATTCTCCTGAAATTACAGCTGCCATTAGAACTATTTAACAGAGTAGACAAATTTAACATAGAGAGGGGCAGAAAGCACATTACTTCACCCCCCCTCCCTCCCCCCTCCCCCCCCCCCCCCCCCCCCCCCCCACCCCACAGTAATATGCCCAACGAAGCCACCTGAGAGAGATTTACCTTCGAGATGTTGCTCTGATCTTTGGTCGAGACTCAATAAGTATCACCTCGAGGCTCTGTACTCCAAATTGTCACAGTTCTCACATTCCATATTCTACCAAAATTAGGTGCTGCTTCTATCTGTATTTCATTTCCTCATATACTCGGGAATAAGCTGCTGTATTAACTCAGGAGAGGTGCCTTCAAGCTCTGGAAATGCATCAAACCGAATTTTGGAATAATTTGATAGACAAGAATCAAGAAGATGGATTAACAACCTCTTTAAGCACCGAGGAGGAAGCTTGAATTTTGAACAATAATTGAAAGACCAAGGCATTACCTTCACTTGTGAAGTTAAATAGAGGAGGAAGGGGTCGTCCATTTGGTAGCCGGGTGTTGGGGTCTCTCAACTCATCGAAGAATGGATGAGCACAGGCCTCCAGCTGCAAAATTAATTGTCGCATTTCTCAGAGTTTCCATACAGTTTTTGCAAGAGCAAAATATCTTATTGCAAAGAGAAACAAATTGAAGTTACTCTTTATTTTGGCAATTAGAGTAAGTCGGTAAAATCTCAAAAAGAAATGGTACAAGGAAAGCTATACATGTCACTTAATGTTGACTTTCTGATTTGCTCACCTTAGTTCCAAACTTTTAACGAAACAAATAAATAATTAAGAGAAAAATATAAGTAGCAATCGCAATTAGAGCGCAAGCATATAAAATTAGGAGTTACAGTAATTCTTACAGCTGTACACCGCATATTTGGAGAGTACTGGAGTAGCCTTGAAACAAGATCAACAGCTTCAGGGGGCATACGTTTGTAGAAAAGCTGGAAAAGAGAAAACTTTGGGTAAGTGCATTATCTACTTATACATGAGCTCTAATGTAAGGATCTACTGGCCTTGTGCCATGGGTGAGCTTTGATCTGTGGAAATTTGAACTCCGTGTAGTTTGGATTCATGCATTTAATCTCTTCTCGCGTCGGGGTACCCAAAATCTTTTGCAAAAGCAACAATCCATTGGAAAAATGTTCAGTTTAGTAAACAAATATGGATGAGTGTTGGTATGAATTAAATTCTGCAATGACGTAAGACCTTGATGATTTCCACCAGCTGATCAACCCCACTCTCTCCAGGGAATAAAGGCTGCAATATTAAGGGGAAAAAACAAAAGTACGGTTAGTAACATAATCTTTTCAACACCAAGCCATAATGAAACACTGAAAATCTACACCAACAGACAGTATGCTAACAATTATTAAAACAGGCATTAGAAAGCAGGAATTTCTCATTATAGTGAATAGTTAGATCATATATATTAAGTTGAAAATTGAAGATATTGCAGGAATTTAATTAGCAAGTTATTCAGAAAATAGTTAAAAAATAAAATTGCCAAAAAATTAGTCACCTACCACTTGAAAAGTTTTTTTCCCCCAAAACGAAAGGTAAGATCATAGATATATGCATCACATATTCCCATGCTAAAGGCAGCTAATGGAATAAAGAGGAGAGAAAAAAAAAAAAAAAAAAAAAAAAAAAAAAAGGCAACATTGACTGTCGATTGGTCAACTGAATATATAAGCGCTCATTCAGTGAGGCATAGCATAACAAAAATACTGCTATGTCAAAGTGAGAGAGTATCTTAAACATATATTGGCATTAAAAGAAGGGGGAAAAAACTGCAAAGAAACTCTCACTAAAACTACCAGCTAATCTCACCTGTCTTATGAGGAGCTCCGCTAAGACACAACCAACAGACCACATATCAATAGCTGTGGTATATTCTGTAGCTCCAAAGATAAGCTCGGGAGCTCTATAGTACCGCGAGCAAATATAAGATATGTTAGGCTCTCCTGGAACCTGAAAATGGGCCACTTCATGTCAAAACAAAGAAAAACATCATAGCAAAACTAATAACAGACTGTCACATACCAACTTCTTGGCACTTCCAAAATCACATAGTTTAACTTGATGAGTGTGGGGATTGACCTGCAAAATGTTTTAAATCACCAATAGATTATATTAGAGATAAAACACAATATGATTCCTTTATTTTTCAGAGAGCAAAGGTTCCTGCATCATAACAGCAGAGCCAGGAGATTGCTCAGAGCAAGGATTAAAGTGCCGAGTCACGGGGGTGTGCCGGCCGTTGCTTGGCACGATACGACACAGGCACGCTTGCATGCCGACACATTGCACGCTTGCGTGCCGACGGGCACGCACAACCTCCTAGTGGCACGCTTTGGCACGGTCTTATTTTAGTTTTTTCTATCCAATAAGGCTTTAAAATGTTATTTTAAAAATTTTAGAGTAATATTTATAAATTTTGGCTATATATTGATTCGTCTTAATCTAATGTCAATAATAGCTTACTAACTTACTAGTTAATAGCTTAATATAGTAATAGTTTTCTTTATAGGTGAAGTAAAATATAACTACAGCTCATTGAGAAAATTATTTTTTCTTTAAGTTTTTATAAAAATTTGCAAGATCCATTCGTATTGATTCAATGAAGGATCATATGATGACTAGACTAAACTAAAATGAGATCCTAAGTGCACTGATAGAACTTCTTTTCATTTTCAAATTTTTATAAAATATTTATGAAAAATTAAAAAAAAAATTTCTACAAATTTTAAAAAAATATATATATAATCTATCCATGAAAATTTAATAATAAACCATACTATGAATAAATTAAGCAATAATGAAAATTGATTAACTTTTAAATTTTTTTCGATTTATCTTTTATTTTTTAGAATTTTAAAAATTATAAAATGTAAATCCGAGAAAATTAATTTTTTAAAAATTTTTATGAAAACTTTGCAAGTTCATCCAAAAAAATTATTTTTTCTTAAATTTAAATAAGAAAACTTGTGCAATTTATTTATAAAAATTTAACACTAAACCATATGACATATACATTAAGCAAATTTAAATATCAATTGCTTCTATTTAGTTTTCGATTTTATTAGAATTCTTATATTCTAAATCTAATAATAAAATTTTCGAAGTTAGGAATATCTTAAATCTCGCACAAAATACTAAATTTGTATAAAAAAATTAAAAATGAACCATATAATAACTAAATCAAGTGGATATATTTTCAGATTTTTATAAATTGCTAATAAAAATTTGTATAATTTCATGTTTCTTTACAAAAGAAACTTTACAAATTAAATATATTCTAAATGTATGGAAAAAAATTTAAGTTGTAAACTTCTTGACTTAGCTAATAAGTAGATCTTTGATTTTACTATTTCTTTACTTTTTCTTTTAAAATCGGAGTGATCAAAAAATAATAAGAGATTGAAAGGAAAAATTTTAAAAAAAAATTATGAGAAAAAAAGGAAGAAAAAAATAGAAAGGAAAAAAATAGAATAAGAAATGTGAGAGGAAAGAAAAGAAAGCGCAAAATAGAAGAAAAGGTAGAAGTGAAAAGAAAAAAATAGATGAGAGAGGGATAAATATCTATACAAAAAACCAAAAAAATACAAAAGATCGAAGTAAAAAAAAAAAAATTAAAAACATTGTGTGCCTGTGTGGGCATACAGCGGCACGTACCGTGATACTCTCTGGGTATCGCTCTGTCTCGTTCAATACTCAGAGGGTATTGCGGCACAGGAGGGCCAAGAGAGACCCCCTCTGTACCGTGCCGCCTAATTGGTGGTACGATATGTATCGCTCCGTGCCGTAAGGCACGGATGGATACTTAATTCCTTGGCTCAGAGGTGACCGACAAAACCAATAACCAGGGAAAGGAGAAGGATTCATTGTTTGGAGCGGCCATAAAACATAAATAAAACTCCAGAAGGAGAGACAAAATACATGCAGCAAATATTAGGCTTCTATAATAATAAAACAGGGTCATAAACCTAATATTGAAAGGAAGACTTATTTCAATTCATGCAGATATGTTGAAAAATAACATAAGCTATCAAATTATACGAGAAATACAAATATTGCCATTTTCTTCTTTTCTGTCCTAAATTATGTAAAACACTTGGATAGGGCAATATTGTCTACACCACACTTAAATATATGCCCCTGCTTTCTTCATTCTGTGGGGCTAGAAGAGGGGAAAAAATGTTATTAATGGCAGAAGGGGCCACCAAAAAGAATTATATAAACACCATTTACTTTAAATTTAAAAACATCTTTATAGAGAAAACCCGAACAAGCATTTCTATGATGTCCCTTGAGAGAAAGAGAAAGACGAGAATAGAGAGATGCGCTCACCAACAAATTTTGGGGTTTAATATCACGATGACATACACCGACGACACGATGAATGTAAGCAAGTCCACGGCAAATCTGCAGAATGGACAGCATCTTCATCGTAAATGCTCTAAATTTCCAACAAAGAAAAATCATTTACTCAGCCACCACTGACCTGGTATGTATACAACTGAACGATTATAAGAGGCACATGCTGGTTAATTCGGTTGTAGTACTTTCCAACACGATAAACAGTCTCAGAAACATATTCAAGTACCAGGTTGAGGTAGAGTTCATCTTTGTTAGTGGTTGAAAAGAAATAATGCTTCAGCTGAACTACATTAGGATGGTTGAGCAACTGCATAATTTGGAGTTCCCTGTTCTTATATCTCTTATCCTGTAGCACCTTCTTGATAGCGACAGTTTCCCCAGACTCCACACACTTAGCCTGCACCACATTGCATTAAGACGTTCTGTGACTATAGGGCTTAGAAAGGTTAAAGGATGAAAGAGGAGCATTGGATTGTACAAAGGTCATGTGTTAGTGTAAGATAAAACTTGTGATTTATACCTGAAAGACTACACCAAATGAGCCAGTCCCAACCACACGCTCTGCCATATATGAGATTGTCTGGTGTACAATCAACAAGGATTTAGTTTATTAGAGCAACCATGGTTGTTCAACAAGATATAAAATTGTTGTAAAATATAATGTAAGACTATTAGGAAAGAGAGAGAGAGATTTCTTAAGGGACAGAAGTCACACCAGGCTTTCAGATTGGATTTTGAGTTAATATTCACAGATGTAGAACTTAGGCGAATAAAGAATCACAAAAGTAGGAGAAAAATATTCTATATAGTTGCCAACAACAAAGTTAAACAGAGCCATTACATGGCAATGTTAGAATATTGATCAAAGCAGGCTGCTTTTAATAAACAAAGCTGCTGCAAAATTAGCATTACCTAACAAATATTAAGAAAAAAAATAAACAAGAAGTTCAAAGTAAACAAGTATTAACTCGTAGTTCTCGAAAAATCACCTGTTTCGGTTGCCCATTCCGACCGCCTAGTGTTGTTGCAATTATCTGACCTGCGTCTGCTCCATTTCCATTCACCATTGTCCCCTCAATTTCCTGCAAAATTCATCATCAGAACTATGTTTATTGTCTAGAGAATATAACATATGACAAGAAAGAGAAGAACAGCCGTTAACCTCTTCCTTGTGGTCGTTAACTTTATCATCTCTTATTTTCATCTCATTCATTTCGTTTGGAAGCTGATCAACTCCTGACGTGCATGCCTCAGTACTCAAATGACTTGATGATCGGTCTACATCAGTAGATTTGTCCTCGACCAAATGCGGTTCAAAAAGAATGTCCCCCGTGCCATCTTGATCAACCTTTGCTCTTTTGGTGCCACAGTCTCCACCCTTACAACAAAAGCAATAAGTAGTTTTTAGAACACAGTAATAGGACTATAATTGGTATTTTTTTTTACTTCTTTTTATTTCAACTCATAGGCTTGTGAATCTTCACATTCCCTAGGTTTCCCCATACGTGCGTTGGTTAACAGCGTATAATTTCTCGGTTCTTTTGCTCTCTTCAATTTCAAGATCTTTGACTCTTTAAGTATCTTCTTCATCATTGTCTAATGTGAATGTTCCTACAATCTACAATGGATGATCATAATACCGCGAATGCAATTCTTGTTCCGAGAATGCTATCGTTTTTTGCTATCAAGAGCCTAATCATTGTTATTGCAACATTAATCCCAGGTATATGCGCCACATTAAGATGGAGAATCCAACAACCTATAAATTAAGGCCATGTTTGGATGCATTAATATCTTATTCAGGATATCTCTTTAATTTACTCAACACTGCGTTCAAATATCTAGAATGGATACCATATTTGGCCTTCAACTCTTTTTTTCATAATAAGATAAATCAGTTCGTAGGCGAAATATGAAATCCTACCAAATCATCGATGCCAAGACCTTACAAGGTGCACAAATCAAGTTCCTACCTTCCAATCACACTAGCAAATCTTCATACCGAAAAAATTACCTTTGGATATCTTATTCCAACTTCTAACCAGGGCCTGAGTCAAAATGCTCTAAAAATAATTACAATAAAAAAGCTGAAGATGCTTGATTTAACAATTTGGGAAAAACAAACATTTTGACAGTTATATTTAGATCACATTATCATATTTTCTAAAGAGAACAGATATCTAGCATCAAAAAATCATAACAAAAGATCAAAGCAATTAACAACATCAATAGTTTTCATTTCCATAACTTTAACGAATCGATCCGATTCACAATGAAAAAAAAAAAAAAAAAAGAAGAAGAAGAAGAAGAAGAATCCTTGAAGGAGAATAGGTTCTTACGGGATCGGATACGGAGGATCGCCCGGACGCAATGCTCTTAAGCCGCCGCATCATATGCATCCTTATTCCTCCCCCTGAAGCACAACCACAACCCAAACCCTAACTCCAACGCCCAATCCCACCCCCGCACCCCGAAGCCCTATTTCCAACACCCAATCCCCCCCACCCCGACTCTCTCTCTTTCTCTACAAGTGTTCAGAGAGAAGGAGAAGAACCCTTTCTCCCCCTCTCCTCCCCTCCATAGCTGAGCTCGGAATCGGGAAAAGAGGAAAGGGAAAAGGGGAGAGAGAGAGAGAGAGAAGGGAAATATAAAAAATAAATAAATAAAAGAGAAAAAATAAACCTCTTTCTCTAACAAAAGAAAACAAATTAGCGTGCTCTCTTTCTCTCTCTACGCCTTTTTTTTTTTTTTTTTTTTTTTTTTTTTTTATGGCCTCAATTATGAGGGCTTCGCTGGTTCGCCAGTCAAATTCTCGGGAGCCCAAACTCAATCATTTCCACCTCCCACGGATCCGTATGTTAAGCGCTCGGCTCATCTCGTCCGTCCGATAGTCAAGTATCAGAGGATCGGACGGATAGAAAAGCAGAGGCAGGTAGTTTACGAGAGTGCCATTGGGCGGAATATCCGTATCGATGTTCTTTTTTTTTAAGGTAAACATGTATGGACACCCCTCAACTCTTAGTTTCTCTGAAATTCGCCCTTCAACCATTCTTCTTTTTTTTTCAGAGAAAAAAGTTTGAGGACCCTCCAAACTCTTAACACTTTTGCAAAGGGGCGTTTGTGCACTTTAATTTTGGCAATTAAAATTTTAAAATTTTATTAAATAGTTTAATTAATTTATATTCTCATATTATGTAACATGTCTTACATAGTGTCAAATGCAAGATAAATTTTTAAAATTTTGAATATAAATCATACAACCAAATCAAAATTCAATTATAATTCAGATTACACGGATGAGTTATTTATTATTAGCTAGTGGGACTATGCAAGACAAATTGCTATATCTAATTATTTGTATATATTTTTATCTTGTTGAAAGATTTAATGGCACGATTAATTATTATTAATTAACTAATTCAGTATTAATTGTTTAAAATTATCAAAACTATTAAATTCGATAAAACTAACAAATAATTTAATAAAATTTTAATTTTTTTGTGGGTTATTGTATATATATATATATATATATATATATATATATATATATATATATATATATATATATATATATATATATATATATATATATATATATATATATATATATAGTCCGGTTATAGTCCGGTTATAATACTATCGATACTACCAAGTAATTGGTGCTATCAAATTTTCAGCCGTTGGATGAAAAAATATACGGTTGGAATTATAGTGATTTTTTAAAATTTTTACTATTCAACCAAACACCTAATAAACTCTAGGATAACACTATCATCTTAACCATACATTTTTTAATCCAAAGACTAAAAATTTGATAGCATTAATAATTTGGTGATATCAATAATATTCCAGTCTAATTATATATATATATATATATATATATATATATATATATATATATATATATATATATATATATATATATATAATGATTATAAAAATAACCATATTTACTAAGTAGGAGTTACCTATATTCTTAGTCTTGTCTAAAATTAAAAACATGTTAGGTGTGGTCCTAATTCTTCCTTAGTAGTTGAGAGAGAAATCAACAACTAGAGATACTATAAATCTATAACTGATTAATTAATTAATTAATTAATTAATTTGATCAACTGTATGAGATAAGCAGTAAATTATGCCAACAAAAACATGTTAGGTGTGGTCCTAATTCTTCCTTAGTAGTTGAGAGAGAAATCAACAGAGATACTATATTAATCTATAACTGATTAATTAATTAATTAATTAATTAATCAATTAATTAGATCAACTGTATGAGATAAGCAATAAATTATGTCAACAATGACGTGCAAGAAATTAATTAGATGGTTTCTAGCTAATCTCCGCGTAGAGTACTGCTATTAATCTGGTGATTTCATTTGTCCTTAAACTTAGCGTTTCACGCTATTGGTCGAACTAAACATACAAACATGTACGTATACAATTTTTTGAAAAAATATATTTTGGTAGGAAACTCCACCAATTTGATGCCACGTGTTAATTTTATTTTGTTTAAAAATTATAATTTTTTTTTCTAGAAATTTTTTTTATTTGAATATTAAAAAATATTCAAATAATTTTTTGGGTAAAAATAAAATTGACACGTGAATTTTCTAACAAAATGTGGTCGGAAAGTTCCACATAACATTACTCTTTTATATTTATTTCTTGCAAAATTAGAAAAAAATTGAAATGGCTAAACAACCTAAGTCCTGTGACAGGCATTTTATATAGATATTACAGCATCTTTACATATTCTTATCTTGCCTAAAGAGCTAACAGCATAATTTCCTTTTACATCATATTACATTTTGTAAGATCTTCACCATGATCAATTATAAATCATACATGGCATATGTATGGGTGTCAACGAGCCGAACACGAGCGAGCTAGGGTTGGCTCGTGTTCGGCTCGTTTAATAAACGAGCCGAACACGAATTGGCTCGTTTAAATATCGAGCTGAAAAATTCGGCTCGTTTATTAACGAGCGAGTTTACTCGCGAACAATAAGTTTGATTTCATTCCTACTATTAGGTGTAAAGTTGGAAAAAAATTAAAAAATTAAAATTTTAATCAAATAAATAAAATTTACAAAAAATTGATGACCTAAAATCTAAATAGTAATATATATATATATATATATATATATATATATATATATATATATATATATATATATATATATATATATATATATATATATATATATATATATATATATTCATTCGAGTTATTATCGAGCCGAACACGAGTGAGTTGACCTCAGCTCGTGTTCGACTCGTTTATTAAACGAGTTAAAAAATTCGACTCGTGTTCGGCTCGTTTACTAAACGAGCGATTTGATCTCGAGCTCATTTCGAGTCGAACATGAACTAACTCACGAACAACGAGCTGGATTGTCATCCCTAGGCATATGACACGAATAACCCAAAAGAGATACAAAAGCCAAATTTGATTAGTTGCTTTTACTGTTGGCACTTTTGTATTCTATGATGGTCTTAATAAAACTAGCAAATTTAAAAGGGAAATGATACTTGTACACCCATTTTGGGGTGTATATCACACACCCCATCCATCCAATGGGTGGGGTGTGATGATGGGTCAATCGATGTGACCCGTAAAAGATATCGCCACCATTAAAATGGTGAAGGTGTATGATATACATCCCTTCGGGGTGTACATGTACGTAGCATTGCTCAATTTAAAATATTAAGACAATTCAACGATAATTTTATATTTTTTAAGATAAATTATAGAATTCTTTTGGTATTGAAACTTATTTAATGCTGAAAAGAAAAACAAAATTAGTGCAAAAACATAGAAAGACATACTTTCGTCTTTTTCTGAGCATGCAGAAATTAAATGTATTAGGGCCTGTTTGGATACACAGTAAATTTTTTTCATAGAATTAATAAACTATAATTTTGGTCTAAGTAGAATAAGAAATTTTGTAACTCTAACAAATTTCATAGTTTCAAATTTTGAAGTATTTGGATGCATATTGCATAATTTTACAAAATTTTTCTCAATTTAAAATTTTTTTTAAAAAATATATATTAATTTTATATTTTAAAATTAAAATTTTCATAATTTCAAATTAAAAGTTAAAAATTACAAATTAAAAATTTAATATTTAAAATTAAAATTGAAAAATGAAAAATAAAAATTTAAAATTTAAAACTTGAAATTTCAAACCAAAAATTTGAAAAATTTTAAAAAATGAAAATTTAAATTTTAAAATTTAAATTTTAAAATTTAAATTTTAAAATTTAAATTTTAAATTAAAATGTATTATTTTAAAATTAAAAATTATTATTTTAAAATAATAAATTTTAATGTTTAAAATTTGAAAATCAATATTATAAAATTTAAAATTTAAAATTTGAAAATTTGAAAATTTGAATTTTAAATTTGATTTTTTTAAATTTGAAATTTAAAATTTTTAAAATTAAAATTTAAATCCTAGTTTTAAAATTTAAAATTTAAAATTTAAAATTTCTAAATTTATATTATTAAAATTTAAATTTTATATAAAATTTAAAATTTAAAATTTTGAAATATAAAGTTTAAAATTTGTCGAGGTGAGAGAGATAAGGAATGGTGGGATTTTTTTCCTTTGATTAGAGTGGGTTGTTATTTTACTCTATTTTTTTAAAGTATAGTTAAACTATACTCCAAAAAATGTGTTATTTTTTTTTTTGTGTGCCAAACGTTTTATAGAATAATATTCCTACGGATATAATATATTGTAACTATACTATGTTTTTAAGGGGGCGTTTGGATCGGGTTATGTAAGTGGATCGGGTTATGTAAGATTACTGAGTATTTCAACATACCCCGACATATTACATTTCTGAACGAGATTACTGCTGATGCTGCATTAATGTATTTGGAATAAACCGGTAATGTAATGCTAAATTATAGTGTTTATAGTATTATTACGTTTGGTTCAACTTTTAAAATGTATATCCTTTTCCAAAATTACCCTTTTGATATTTTACACCACCAAAACATAAAATTTAAATTGCACCGCAAAAAATTAATTTCTACCGTTAAAAATAAATAAAAAATAGACTATAATAATAATAAAAAATCATAAAATAACAAATAAATTTCATGTTAGAGTCTATATTTAAAGAGAATTAATAACTAAAAATCACATAAGGCATAATATCAAATACATAATTTTCAAGTCTAACATCAAACAATGGCATTATCAAGTTAAATATAAACAAAGCAACATGTCGGCTTGCTCGTGCGAAAGAGGGAGAGAGGGGCGGCCGCGGCTTGCTTGGGCGAGAGAGGGAGGTCCGTACGGCAGTCTCGGGAGAGATAGGGGTGGCGATCGTGAGAAGAGGAGATGGAATGATCTCCTATTTAGGATTTGGAGATACTCGAGGGTAAACTTGTCATTTTACATTAACTACAACATTACTCGCTTCCAGTAATGCAACATACACCCCTTCCCCCAGTAATATTTTGGGGTTAATCCTGCACCTTTCGAAATTTTATATTACCGAACAGATTACAGGCAGGATTCTCCAAACACAGTAATTCTGACAGGATTATTTGTAATCCTGCCAAGATAATCCGATCCGAACGCCCCAAAAGGGTATTCAAACGGAACCTTAGTGTAATTGATTCAGTAGAATTTATGAGTTGTGATACATTTGAAATAAGCATAATAATTTTTTTATTTTATGTTTCATAATTAAAAAATAATAGTTATTTTATATAATTTAATACGACAAGTAAGCAAAGTATCTTAATTTGAATCTCACCCAGCTCTTTATTTTATTTATTTCTCTCTCATTTAATTATTTCGTATTTTCGCTAATATAAAAGTTTTAAAATATTATATATATAATATTAAAATATTAAGACTAAATATAAAAGAGTCACGTCAGATATAAATTTTGTAGCCGTTTATATTTCTATGAATAAATAATTACTTTTCATTATTTAACAAAGAGCAATGCTATCTGTACACTCCGAAGGGGTGTACATCATACACCTCCACCATTTTAATGGTGACGATACTTTTTACGGGTCACATCAAGTGACCTATCATCACACCCCCACCCTTAGATGGGTGGGGTGTATGATGTACACCCCGAAAGGGGTGTACACATAGCATTTTCCTTTAACAAAAGTCATCATTCATGAGTCTATCCCTCCCTCTATTTTATATGTTTATTGGCATTTTATATTTGATAAATTATTTCGGCCTCATTTTTTATTGTATTTTTAAAATTTTTTAATTATTGTCATGTCTTAGGCTTCGGCAAGAGAAATCGCGAGCACGCCCAAATCGGCTGTATGTACAAGGCACCCGTACATACGGCATGACAACTAACAAACAACAATACATTCAACTTGTAAGCATCAAGTACATAAAAGGCAAGTCGGATATCGAAAGCAACACTATCCAGTTACTTCTTACAACCAAACTAAAGTTCTACAACTTGTCCAATCACATTGCATGACCGACATGTCCAATTTAATCATCCCAAAACAATAACTAAATACATAGATTATGTTTGGTTAGGGATCACGGGAATATATCCTTCATCCCCCAAACACCATTCAAAATGAAAAATTTCCTTGCTCCGGAGGGACTTAACGAGTTATTTAGAAATAACTCGTTAAGCTCAATTAGAAGAAAGTCGGATTATTAAAAATTTAGTGAAAAAACAAAATGTAGCCATTGGGGGTTCAGGATCCAGACCTTACTGTGAATGATCGGACCTTGGCATATGAAGATCGAACCCTGAGGGGAGAGTCCAGACCTTCCCTACAAACCTCGAAAGGTTGGGGTTCGAGGAGCGGCCAATCAACGCGTGGTCTCTAGGGTGAGCCTTCGAGAACTAGTTTGTGAATGCATGGACCGGTCCGTCCGCAGCAGAAATGCCTAGTAAATGCATTTTTGTAATTTTTGGGTACGGCTTTTAAAAGGGAGACTCCTTCTCCTCTTTTTCTTTGTACGCCCACCCACCACCCGCATGAGAGAGAGAGAGAGAGAGAGAGAGAGAGAAGCTCTCTCCCTCTCCCTCACGCCTCTTTCTCTCTCTAAAACTCGTTGTCGTGGTGGAGTTCAAGCTTGGGAGTCATGCGAGGGCGTTGGATCAAACTTTCGGCGCCCGTGGGAGCTCGGTGAGCTTTGCGGCCATGGTAAGGGTTTCGGGTTTCAACTTTAGATTTTGGTAAATCCTTTAAAATTGAGATCCTAACGTTCTCTAGATGATTCTACGCAAGTTTACTCAAAGATTCTCCTTAAATTTCGAAGGGTTTTTGGAAAAATGTGATTCTACGACACGTTTGGAGATTTTGGAGTTTTCATAGGTTTTGATCTAAATTGGTTATATCTTTCTCTAATGTAAAATTAGAGAGGATCCCCGGATAACGTTGATTTGGAAAGCAACGAGCGTAGGCGATTGATTTTGAGAAACGATTGAAACGGGGCGTGTTGGCCGTACGTGCTTCGCAGGTGCGTGAATTACTGTGGGAGTCCGATCATAAGTGTTTACAAACAATTGAAAGCATACCGAAATGGATTGTACTCTACCAAAGAGATAAGATCACCTCTCATGTCTAGAGAGTAAATTAATATTATTTTATTGAGGTATGTAATGGTAGATTAATTAGTAAAATAAGTAGATAGAGATTGCATGCTACTTAGGATAAATTAACTACTAGTAGGCATGGAACATAGGCATAGAAAAATATATAGGGATATATGTGTATGCCTAGATAGAAACATATGTAGACCTATGTCGTAGACTAGTAAGGTAGGTTGATTTGCTCTAGGAATTAGAAAACTCAACATTGAACTAGTAAATATAGTGTTATGTGAACATAGGTTGAAAACATAGTGATAGATGCTATTTGGATAGGTTGTATATAGAACCAATAGTCGTATGAACCTAGATAGAAACGGCATATGATTTAGTGTCGTCGAACATAGGTCATAAAACATAGTGGTAGGGAGATCACGTGAACAAAGGTGACCATGAACCTAGAAAGGTCGAAAAAAATAAAGTTAACAATGGATCCCTGAGACATTGAGAGAAACGATTCCGAAATCCTCAATTGTTGTCCATAGGTGTGTGTGGAGATCCCCTCCCATTGGATGACAGAACCCGAGGGTATGTGTAGGAAATCCCTGCCCATCGGGTATCCTATAGCTGGCGCGTGTGTGAGATCCCCGCCTAGCGTAGGGTATGTATCCGAGGAGTGTGTAGGCATTTCCCCTCTGTCGGATATAGTATTGCCGTAGGTGTCACGCCCCGGGGTCGAAACTACGACCCAGGCTCACCAACAGATCCCCCACCCATACGGAAATCTCGCATAGGCGAAGCGTCTAACCTGCAAAAGATAGATATACCACATCTATACAAATATCATAGCTGAAAAGTAAACTAATAATAACTCACATCACTGTACAACTGTCATCTCATATACATAATCATCTCTCAAATACACAGTCATCTCTCAACAGAGTAAAGTAAAATAATACAGACTGTACAGTACTATCAGCTTCAAAAACTAAAACATGGTCCATCTACTCTCCTCAAGCATGGGTAGGGATCTAGCACACGACTCCCTATCCTCGATCAGAAGGAACTGCTCGTGCAGAAACTGAAAAAGGGACATCTGAAAAATAGTCACCAACGAAGCGTATGAGAACTATATCAAACAGCAGTTTTTAGTGGGTACCGTCTCCAAGACCAACGATCTGCCCAGTAAGTCTACTAGAGGCATAAAATAACAGAACTACTGTAAGTAGAAAGGAAGTAAGCTGGATTAAAATCTACAGCTATCATGCCTCTATTTACGATACTCAATGGGTGAAATAGATGATAGTATGCAACTACTCGAAATCGTTCCGACTACCACACCGGATCCGGTCCAACTTGCGCCCACCTACTACCACTATCCACACCGGGTAGGATTTACGTAGGGCATCCCACAAGGACTGCATCGACATCGCGCAAACTCAACATAACAAGCCTAGCTCCGAAGCGGCACTCGAGGGGAGCTACCCCACCGAGGAACAACCGAGCTTCTTTGTCGAGCTCAATATGGCTCATGCAGGCTATAGTCCAAATCCGCGATCAACCAGATTGAAAAACTCACTAACTCAACAACTCACAACACCAGTCAGAAAATACTCAACGACCCAGGATGAACTCACAAACTCAACAGCTAACAATACTGGCCGGAAGACACTCAACGACCTGGGACCACCGTCCACCCAAACGGCTCCCAACAACACTGGCCGGAAAATACTCAATGGCTCGGGACTATCGTCTCCCCCAACGGCTCTCGACAACACTAGAACAAGATCTATTCTCAACTACTAGACTCCACTCGGCCTCCAGGCATGAGCGCAATATGCAACCTACACTATCCCGACCACTCAGCCCACAATCAGGGTGAGAACAAACTCAGAGTCCAAGGGAATATACAAGTAGTGTAGAAGGTCCGAATACGGATAAAATACCCAAGTTAAGAGTTTTCTAGAGTTTGGTCAGATATCATGCAGCATATGATAAAGTTGATAGTCAGAGTTCTACAACTCTAAAACTACCATAAACATCAATAGCAAGCACTACCACTAGCATGCTGAGAACTACAACAATAGACGTAATAAGAAGTCCGCTGATTTCGGAGGAAATCCAACCCACCTAAAACATGTCGATCCGGAATTCGATCGGGATGAAACTCGGCGTGCACGATCCTCAGTCTCCTACGATTCCAACGAACCGAAAAACTCCCAAAATCTCCTGCCGGATTGAGCGCAACAGTAAAAACACTCGGTTAGGCACAAAATTCCAACAAGCGACTCCAATAGCAATCGGGCGCCCAATCTGAACTCATATGTCAATGAAAAGATGTCGAACTTGGTTCCTAAGTTCTCCTCCAACTTAGGAACACCCGGGAAGCAAAATAAAGCTCTCTATATGTCACGCCCCGAGACCACCAATTTGGACAGTTCGGGCGCGCCAACAGACCCGCCAATCGGGCATGACCTTTCAAGACCCGAAAGGAACGATTTATTCCAACAATCACAGTTTAGTGTAGCGGAAGAGTAATCAATCAGAGAACTAAACTATGAAATTAAAACTTTCATTCATTCAACAAATAGTTAGATGATGATGAAAAATACCTTACTTGAGCGAAAATTTAAACTTGCTTATGTTACAACTCTCTTTAACATACAACTACTATATAAAAATTACAACTTCTTTTTTTTTTCAAAATAAAACTTAAAACATTTACAGTTTACATTGATCCTCACATACAAATTAGCTCAAGAAAAGAAAACTCCAAAATGGGTGCTGGTGACTCTAGACTGCTAGGTCGCTACTCTGCTGGGCCCTTGCCCCTGTCGTATGCCTCGCCGTCTGCATCTGAAACGTCTCGACCGCTGTATCCATACCTGAACCTGTGGGGAGGTCACCCAAGGGGTGTGAGAACTACGACAGAGTTCCCAGTAGGTTCAACCACCGAGAAAAAGTGTCCTACACCACTTGGTCCAATGGAAGCAATAATAATAGTGCTAGGAAACTAAAATCCTCAATATCAAAATGCAGCTATGCAATATAATATATCACTACACTATCTGTGTATACTCATCGATCCAGCACTACTCCGTCTAGCCACACTAGGCTGCTAAGCACCAACTCGGCCACTATGCCGCTGTATACATGGTCAAACTAACCCGGCCACCTTGGCCACTCTAATTTCTCTTTATTCTTTAAATTCTGGTGCTTTAGTTCAAGTTAACCCTCAGAAATTCTTATCCAACGGGCCCCAGCCCGGTAGTCCTGCTACCATAAGATAAGATTTCTAAGGTTGCCGATAACACCCGCAAGTGTTACCCCGTCCTACGGAAGAAACGTCCCGAACGGGTCTCTACCCGGGAGAGGGGCACTGCCTGCAACTCCAACATGGGTCGCGTTTCTCACCGTAGGTCCGCCCGTTTTATCTTTATCTTTTCTTTTGCCTTTAGCTCTTTGTTTTGCCTTTACTTGGGAAGCTGAGTCTTGTTCACACACTTCCCCCGGGAGTGACATATGCTCAACCCTCCCGTTGGCAACTTAGCTTTAACACTTTAATTCACTTGGGAGTGACATATGCTCAACCCTCCCAATGGCCGTTTAGGCTTTTCCTTTACAGGGTCCGAGGGTTCCAAAAGACGGATGCCTACAACCCCAATCAAACAAGAACAGGTTGTAGCATCGCCTCCCGTAGTGCTCGGCCCAATGTAGTTTATCTTATCCTTTTTACCTTTCATTAATCATTCTCTTTCTTTAATCATTTTCTTTCCACTTTAGGTTCAGATGAGTTTAAGGCACCTTGGCACTCATCTCCCCGGGAGTGACATATGCTCAACCCTCCCGTTAACATTCATGCCTCAATGCTTCTCTTTTACTTTTCTCGTTTATTTCAAGCGATTTGCTTGTCTTACTTATTAACCACTTTTAGCTCTCTCTCGAGCAATTTGCTTGTCTTGCTCATTAGCCACTTTTGGCTTTCATTTAAGCTTTATTTCTTTTATCCTAAGTTCTTTATCCTAGAATAATTTAGGTGTCTCTAACACCAATTTAAGTTTGAACAACTTGTTCATTTCCATTTCCACTTATTTTGCCACTTGGCAATATCTTTAGTTTCCTAGCCACTTTTACACTTTCCTTATTTGTTCTCAATTCACAACCCTAAGCTTCAATTACCCTTAAGGTTGCACTATATCACTGCACTATGTCACTAGGACACTAGTTACTTTCAGTTTTATCTAACTTAGAGCTTATTAACCCTATTTCCATTTTCTTTTATTTAACTCAGATCGAAGTTAAACTAATTGATCCATTTACCCAGACGTCCTATGACTTTCTGGGGTTACATTATTTAATTCTTTAACTTGAGAATCTAATCCCCCTGTTTCCTGATTTCTCACTGAATCCTAGAGTTTTACTAACTCTATTTTCCTGTTCCATGTTTAACCTAGGGTTGCACTAACTATATTTCATCACTAGAGTTTAACCCTATTAGTTCATCTTAGGTTCCTTTACCTAAGTTCCATAACTTGTTTAACCTAGAGTTCTCTGACTTTATGTTTAACACTCTATTCTTAACCTCAGATTATTCCCTAAGTTAATGCCACTCGTCCACCTAGGTGTATCTCCTAGGTCATCATGCCACTCGTTAAACCTAAATCTAGGTTTTCTCCTAAGTCTTACTACCAACATGCATTTCCTTTTCCTTATGCTTTCACATGATTCCTAGGATTACACCCTAACATGATCACAACAATTGATTACATCTACACATGCAATTATTTCCATATTCATTATAAAATAATATTTATCTCCTACGCATGCTACTATTATCAAGATTCCCTAACGCCTCTAACAGACTACTATCATTCTTCTGGATCGAAAAGCAAAGGAGCAAGGGGAGAGGTCACCCAATTTCGACAGAATCCCCCACCTTTAGTCGCTCTTGCAAGGATAAGATGGGTTGACCTTCTATTCTCCAAGAAAGCCCTAAATTCATAATGAAACTAATTAGGAATCACTTCCATACTCTTTTTAATTCCACACAACTATAAAAAAGAAACCTAGGTTTACTCTTCATTTCTTTCTATGGGTTCATTTTGACCAATAAAGAAAGAAAGTTGCAAAAATCCCTTATTAGTATACTCTTGTAATAGGAATATTTTGATCTCTTTAATATTTTGATCTTTAAAAAGAAAATCCTAAACATGATATAACCATGAAGGAAATTATCTTATTGTCATTTTAATTCCACAAGAGTTCAAAGACTAGAACTCTAGAATTTTAACCTTACCTCTTTGGATATTCTCTTGACCAAAAGAGAAGCAATAAAAGCTAATGTTTCACTTTAACATGCTCCAAAATACCCTCAATTAGGTTTACAAGAAAACCTACATGTAGAGATCATTCATATCAAATGATTGCTTACTCTCTTTAAATAAAAAAAAAACTAAAAAGATGAACTTCAAATTTCTTTACTTACCCTTTTTTTTTTTTTTGAGGGATTTTGGACCAAAAGAGGAAAAGGAAATAGGGTTGGAGCTTCTCTTAGGAGACTCCAAAATATTCTTCATTGGGTTCTTAAAGCAAACCTATTTATGGAGGAAACCTAATTTAAATAAATTTTAGCCCCTTGTTGAATCCAAAAGAAACCATAAATTAAATTTCTAGGGCATATGGACTCACCTCCTTGATGTTTTCTTGACCACAAGAGAGGGTAAGGAGGAGTTCGAACTTCACAAGAGAGCTCCCTTGATGCGTCCTTCAAAGTTCCAAGCCTCCTTGATGTTGGAGAAGCCACAGCCACCAAACTGCTGCAGCTTGAGCTTGTTCTTCTTCTTTCTTTCTTTCCTTCTTTCTTTCTTCCCTTCTTGAGTTCTCTGGTGCAGCAGGGAGAAAGAGAGAGAGAGCGAGAAAGAGAGAGAGAGAGAGAGAGAAGGAATTAATTCTCTGCAGGGGTAGTTGGGTTGTAGCGTGATTTTACCAAACTACCCCAACTTACAATTAAATTCCCAAAATTGCCCCTGTTTCCTGCAGTTTGGTCCTGCAGAGAGCGATTTCGGGAACCCCTTTTCCTCCGCATTTTACCGCCAACTGGAGAATCGAAATTGAAATTTTTCTTCTCCCCTTTATTGTACAAATTTTTATTAAGCTCTCTAAGATTTATTTTAAATTTTTGGGATACTCTAAGCCCTCGAAAAAGAGCCCCGAAAAAGCTTCGCAATCAACTGCACTGTCAAAAACTGCAGTTTCAGAATTCACGAAGCATTTTTCTTTGCTTCATTCTCCTATTTTCCTTTAATCGCCCACCTCGGCACTTCACCCCTTTTAATCAGCAAATTTTTCTGAGACACTTCACGATTTCTTTTAAATTTTTGGGATACTCTAATCCCTCGAAAGAGAGCCCCGAAAAAGCTTCGCGATCAACTGCACTGTCAAAAACTGCAGTTTCAGAATTCACGAAGCATTTTTCTTCGCTTCGTTCTCCTATTTTCCTCCGATTGCTCACCTCGGCATCTCACCCTTTTTAATCAGGAAACTTTTTTGAGACACTCCTTTCTTTTGAATTTTTTGATTACTCTAAGTCTTCGAAACAGGGCTCCGAAAAAGCTTCGCGATCACAGAATTCAGAATTTCTGAATTTTGCTAAGTCTCTGGGGCTTCAACTCACTTTTCGACCCGATGCCCTTCGCGTCGGTCCGAAACGCACCGAACTCGACTATAATCATATTTAAAATACGTTACGAGTCTTTTCGCCGCATTTCGATATTTTGTGAAATCGGCAAACAAGAACTTAAACTTTGCAAATTTGATGCTTCAACTCTCAACCATAACTCACTTTTCGACTCAACAGCTTTTGCGTCGATTCGAAATACTTCCAACGCACTTGTAATTACATTTGAAATGTGTTACAAGTATTTTTGCTGAGTTTCGCCACTTCGCAGAAATCGGCGAACTTAAGCTTTAGAATTTGAAACTTCAAATTCTCAACTACAACTCACTTTTCTCTGAATTCAATAAAAATAGTATTTCATACCATTTTTATTTATATTATTTATATACCATAAATCTGGTACATTACACTATAAGCGCCGAAAATTCAGCAAAGGCAAGATTACCATGGTGTTGTCCAAATCTGCCCCAAAACAACGAGCATGTTCATCAAGGCATGGAAGCTAAACCGTACACGATTTCAAGCAGGAATCAAAAGAAAAGTTGCTCACCATGTGTAATATCCGCTGGTTTAAAATACTGTGGTTCCGTTCTTGGGACAACTTTTGGGTTCTCTATTTCGCGCTTCGTTTCGGGGGTCCGGGAGGGGGGACTAATAATTCTTTGTTTCTGGACAGATCGTCGGGGCTCGCGAGTATTTTTAGTCAATAAAGCTCGCGAAACGGAGACCGCCGGCGAAATCGGTTTTGGATTCCGACTCCGGAATCTCCCGGAATAAATTCCAGAAGGTGGCGGTTGGTTCTGGCGACCAACGCGGGGTACCAGGCAGACCGGAACCCGGTTCGAACCCGACCTTTTGGTTTTGGTTTATTTTGACTTGAAACGGGTTCATTTCCTTTCCCCTTTTCTGATCGCTCGGGCTTATATCTATCTCAACTCCCCTCACTCTAGGGTACGACACCCGAGCGCGGACGAGGAGCAGACCTTTTTTCCCCCCCCCAACCGTACCCTCTTCCTCACCGATCGTGCGGAGGATCCAAGCGGCGAGACCAAGGAAGGAGAGGGAGACGACCTCACATCCCTTGTAGCCGAACTCGCGGGATCGGATCGCCCTTCCCTCCGGCAACCGAGGTGAGCACGTTAGGGTTTTATTTTCTTGCTTGTCGGTACGAGGTTTTCCTTTGTTCGTCGGTGTTGCGGGCGATACGGGATGTCGAACGGGAGGCCGCCGCCGCCGTTGTTAAACGGGAGGCTGCCGCCGCCGTTGTCGTGTCCACGGGGTCGTCGCCGCAGTCGCCGGGGCGCGGGATCGCGATCGGAGCCGAAAAAAGGGGGGGCCGTACTGTTCCTAGGGCAAACCTCTGGCCGCGGGTCCACCGCGCCGGCGTGCACCCGGCGCACGTGTCCGCGGCCCGGGACCGCGAACCCGGCGAACGGAAGGGTGCGCCAGGCCGCGCGGTCCACCGGGCCGGCGGGCACCCGGCACACGCCCCAGCGGCCTGGGAACCCAGCAGACCCGGCGCACGGGTGGGTGCGCCAGGCCGCACGGTGCACGAAATCAGTCCGTGCACCCGGTGCTCGTCGCGCAGCGGGGGAGGCGATGAACCCGGTGCGCGCCTTCACCCGTGCGCGGCCCGACCCGAGCCGCGGCGGTCTACTGCCTACAGCGTGCTCCCGGCCCGCGCCGCGGCCGCCTGCGGCCGGTGAACCCGGTCCACGCCTGGTTTCGTGCACCAGGGTTCAGAAAAGGAGTCCAGGAGCTCCTGTTGTGGCCCGTTTCGCCCCGTTTTTGAGTGTTTTTAACCACGACGATGGTTTTAACAAATAACTTTATTGTAGCTGTTCGGGCGCACGGCGAGGGTACTTCTTTTTGTTGGAGCTCCCGCACGTTTCTCATTCGTGTTTAGGTGGGTTCCTTTGAGACCAAGTATAGACTCGATATTCTGGTTTAGTCGTTTAACTGCATATTTGTATTACTAATGCTGACGGTCTCTATGTTTGCGATATTATCCTGTATTTCGGGTTTTTGTGCTCGTGGTTGCGACACGCGCACCCGCGGTCTGGCCACCGCAAAGGGTGCTCTTTTCGGGAAAGCGGTCTTCGACCCGTGTTAAACCCACAAGGTGAAGTGGTGGGGGCCCTCGTAGGTGTGGGGTTTGAGGCATCAAAAGGTGGGGGAAAAAGGTGCGGACCCTGTCGGGACAGGGTGTCCGACGAGGTCAGGTGCCCCAAGGTGTGAGCGGTGCGATCCGTCGGGATAGGTGCCCGACGAGATCAAGGTGTATAGGTGTTACAGGCATTACAGATGTTGCAGGTGTTACATGTGTTCGCGTGTCACTCTTCCAGTGAGTCGAGTGGTTGCTCGGATAGATTTACTGTTGGGTTTGGCTTCCTTTCCTGCTTATTATTATTATCGCATGTCGCTGACTACCCACTCCGTGACAGGTTCTTCCAGGGGTGAGCGGTAGACGGCGGGTGAGGTCGAGACGGGAGTGGTCGGGCTGTGAGGAGCCCTAGTCTGTATCTCCTTTTACCTTTTTCCTTGCATTTCATTTGGTACTGTAGACTACGGTTGTGGTTCGCGATACCCTTGTGGGGTCGGTGTGGATGTTGGATTCCCGGTGTTCCGGATTTGATATTACGTTTCTTTTATTCGCCCGTTTGGCCGTTTTTCCAAAACAAAGTAACTAGAAAAGAAAAGGAACTTCGAAAACTATCTTTCAAAATATGGGGTCGTGTGGGCCCGCTTTCCAACCCTGTGGTTTTATGAGATTTCTAAACCGTTTCAAAATCTTGGGTCGTGTGGGCCTGTTTTCAAAACTGTGAGTTTATCCTTTCAACTTGATTGGCGGCGGGCACTCGTTTAGTTTACATTGTTGATTGAATACTCGAACTGTGTGATTAACTGAATGCCTTGAATTGAGATGTTGTAATAGTCGTGACGCCGTGCATATACAGAGGAGACTCTGCCGATTTTCGAGTAAATCTGTATATGCGGCGGTCTGGGCACATGCCGGGGAAGACTGAATTTCAAAAAAATTTAAGGGACTCAATCAAACAACTCTTTCTTTTCCGCTGAGCGAGACCCCCGGGGCGTGACAGATTAAGATGGTATCAGAGAGGTTTTCTTTTAATCACAACAGTGAAGGTCCAACATCCACGGTAATACCACACGTAGCTCTGAGTAAATGAAATGTGTAGGACATAGGGGTGTAGGACGTGAGTGATCGGGGGAGGGAAGGGGGAATTGGGTAGTTTCTTCTCTCTCGATACAAGGACGTTGTTCTAGCAGGGTCTAGGACTGATGTTTGTTTTGGTTGTATGTGTGTACAGACAATGGTTCGAACCAGAGCGTCGGCCGGGGACGAAGGGGCGGATGCGACGACATCGGTGGCCGCTGAGAACCAACATCTTGCGGCAGCAACTGCAAGAGATGGCGGGAAATATGGCGACGCTCACCGATCATGTGCGTCAGTTGACGCAGCGGCTTCCGGCCGCGACGGCGACGGTCGCACCGGGCCCCCCTCAGGGGCCAGCCGCGCCAGCAGCAGCGCCGCAAGTGACGGGGACTGGGGCAGGAATGGCCCCTCCTTCGATAGCAGCGACCGGGACAGCGCCAGCCCAGGCGACGACGCCTGTAGCAGCACCCCCAGCAGCGTCCACGGCACCAGCTCCGGGGGCCCTTGGCGGGGGTACCTCGGGGGAGACATTGGTGGCACCCGTTCCTGTTGTGGCCGCCGCTGCCGCGGGGGAGGGGGCAGCTACACTAACAGAGCGGGAGCGGGTACGAGCCAACCTGGCGGATTTCAAGAAATATGATCCACCCGTGTTCGAGGGAGAAACGACCGACCCTTGGGTCGTCGAGGATTGGGTCGGATCGATGGAAAAGCTTTTTGAAGATTTGCTCATGGAGGACGGTGAGCGGGTCCCCCTAGCGGTCCACTGCCTGGGGGGAAATGCCCGTTTATGGTGGAAGACGGTGCGCCCCGACCCAACCAAGGGCACCGTGCTGCCATCATGGACGACGTTTAAGCAGGAGCTGTTTGGGGCTTTCTTTACCAACAGCGTCAAAAAGAAACTGGAGGACGACTTAAATCACATCCAGCAGGGGAGCAAGACGGTTATGGAATATCAGCGCGGCTTTGTGCGATTGGCGAACTGCGTCCCTTTCGTCATAAGGGACGAAGCCCACAAGGCGCAACTTTTCGTGGATGGATTACGGAGTGATATCTTCCAGGTGGTACAGGCGGCCGATTTGCACACGTTCCAACAAGTCGTCGACCGGGCCACGGTGGTCGAGCGCGGGTTCGCAGTTACACGCGCCAAGAGGGAGGCCCCGGTACGGCACGAGGAAAAGAAGCGGCAACAACCGTACGTTGGGGGGGGGTCTTACAGTGGGAACCGGCCCCCCAAGCGGTGGAGACCACAGTCGGGGACCCGGAGCGCACCTGCAGGAGGACCGAGGCCGGGGGACAGGCCTTGCGTAATCTGCGGGGGGGCACATCAAGTGCTGGACTGCCCCCAGAGAGTCGATCATTGCTTCCGTTGCGGCAAGCAGGGGCACTTCCGCCGCAACTGCCCCTTAACCTTGGGACCAGCCTCCTCTACTGCATCCACGCCTTCTACACAGTTCTCAGGGCGGGGGAAAGCTCCTATGGGGTCGACCTCTAGGCCTCCGGCAGCGCGACGCGAGGAGACAAGGCAACCTCAACCGGGAGGGCGAGTATATTCAATGACCCACCAAGAGGCGGACCGCCCGGAGGACATGCTTGCAGGTATTACTTCTGTTTCAAATTTCCGAGCTAGAACCCTCTTTGATACCGGAGCAACACACTCGTTCATTTCTTGTGATTACGTGTTTATGCATGACCTTGGGAGACACCCTCTCCAAAACCGATTAACGGTCCAGACAGCGGGTGGGACACTGGAGGCGACCAGCTTAGTGGCCACCTGCCCAATTATGTTAGGGCGACTGCCTTGCCCTTGGGACTTGGTGGTAATTCCCCTGAAGGAGTACGACATTGTTTTGGGCATGGATTGGCTCTCAAGGTACCAGGCGCTCATTGACTGCGAGAAACGGATGGTGCAGCTTCAAGAACCCAGCTTCCCTAAGAACGCGTATTTGGCGTGCAAGAGCATCTCCTTCCCAGCGGTCATCTCAGCGGCACGAGCCAGGAGGTTGGTGGAAGGTGGGTGTGTGGCCTACTTGGCATCGGTAGACATGGCCGCCCGACCCTCGGGGGTGCCGTCAGACATCCCGGTAGTGCGGGACTTTCCCGATGTTTTCCCGACGGAATTACCCGGGATGCCCCCCGAGCGAGAGGTGGTGTTCCCGATTGAACTGCTACCGGGCACGCAGCCGATTACGAAGGCGCCGTACCGAATGGCTTTCGCGGAGTTGAAAGAGCTCAAGGCGCAGCTGGAGGATCTCTTGGACAAAGGGTTCATCAGACCGAGTGTGTCACCCTGGGGCGCACCGGTACTCTTTGTGCGAAGAAGGACGGAAGCCTACGACTCTGCATCGACTACAGAGGGATAAACAAAGTTACAGTGAAGAACAAGTACCCCCTGCCCAGAATCGACGATCTCTTCGACCAACTGCGGGGAGCGACGGTCTTCTCAAAGATTGATCTGCAATCGGGCTACCATCAGCTTCGGGTTCGAAACGAGGACATTCCAAGGACCGCCTTCCGGACCCGGTATGGCCACTACGAATTTACGGTTATGCCCTTCGGGCTTACGAACGCCCCCGCCGTCTTCATGGATATGATGAACCAATTTTCAAGCCCTTCCTAGATCGGTTCGTGGTGGTCTTCATCGACGACATACTGATCTATTCACCCACCGACGGGGAGCACGAGCAACATCTGCGGATGATCCTCCAGACCCTCAGGGACCACGAGTTGTTCGCTAAGCTCAAGAAGTGCGAGTTCTGGCTACGCGAGGTGGGCTTTTTAGGACATGTGATCTCGGCAAAAGGAATCGTCGTGGATCCCAAGAAGGTGGAATCCGTGACAGCCTGGCAGCCGCCAACTACGGTAACGGAGATCCGCATTTCTTGGGCCTCGCTGGGTACTACCGACGCTTTGTCGAGGGCTTCTCGAAGATAGCCGCCCCCCTGAACCGGTTGACTAGGAAAGGAGAAAAGTTTGTGTGGTCGACACAATGCCAGGAGAGCTTCGAAGAACTTAAAAGAAGGCTAACCAGGGCACCAATTCTCGTACTACCAACACCCGAGAGGATTATGAAGTGTACTGCGATGCATCGAGGATCGGCCTTGGGGGTGTATTGATGCAACAGGGAAAAGTAATAGCCTATGCTTCCAGGCAGCTGAAAGATTACGAGAAGAATTATCCGATACACGATTTGGAACTGGCTGCAGTGGTCTTTGTTTTGAAGTTATGGAGACACTACCTCTTTGGTGTCCACTGTAATGTTTTCTCTGACCACCAAAGCCTTAAGTACCTGTTCACCCAGAAGGAACTAAACCTGCGACAGAGGCGGTGGCTTGAACTATTGAAGGACTACGATCTAACGATCCAGTACCACCCCGGGAAAGCAAACGTAGTGGCGGACGCTTTGAGCAGGAAGGGGCAACCAGAAGAGGCGACGGCACGCGCGATAACTGAGCAGAGCACCTTGATCGCGGAGTTCTCGCGATTGAAGTTGGAGGTGGTACCAATGGGCACAGTCGCACAGCTGTTGGCCTTGGTGGTAAAGCCGACGCTGTTCGAGAGAATTCGAGGGGGACAACAGGCGGACTCGTACTTGCAGCTCATACGAGACAAGATCTCGTCGGATCAAGGAGGGTGACTTTTCCGTGGAAGAGGACGGCACTTTACGGTTCCGCGGGCGGATCTGCGTGCCGGATACCCCGGAATTGAAGGAGGAAATCCTAGCTGAGGCACACCGCGCCCCGGGGGGTACAAAGATGTACAGGGACCTCAAGCAGACTTTCTGGTGGCCCAAGCTGAAGGGGGATGTGACTCGTCACGTTGCGCATTGCCTGGTTTGTCAGCAGATAAAGGCAGAGCATCAGCGGCCGGCGGGAAAGCTACAACCATTACCCGTACCGGAGTGGAAGTGGGATCAGATCACCATGGACTTCGTCACTGGATTCCCACGTTCACAGCAGGGGCACGACACAATCTGGGTCATTGTTGACCGGCTAACCAAGTCAGCGCACTTCCTGCCCATTCACACAATCTGGACCAGAGAGCGATTAGCCCAAGTCTACCTCAGCGAGATTGTGAGACTGCATGGAGTGCCGGCATCGATCACATCGGATAGAGACACACTTTTGTTTCGAAGTTTTGGCAGAGCCTACAGCAGGCCTTGGGGACCAAATTACAGTTCAGCACGGCCTTCCACCCCCAAACGGACGGACAGTCGGAGCGAGTGATACAGACGCTGGAGGACCTGCTGCGAGCCTGTGTGCTAGATTGGGGGATCGTTGGGAGCGTTACCTGCCCCTCATCGAATTCGCCTACAACAACAGCTACCAGGCCAGCATCCAGATGGCACCCTACGAGGCCTTGTACGGCAGACGCTGCCGATCCCCGATCTGTTGGGACGACTTGGGAGAACGGAAGTTCTTGGGACCCGACTTGGTGGAAGAAACTGAAGAGAAGGTACGCCTTATCAGGAACGCCTACTGACCGCCCAGAGCCGGCAAAAGAGCTACGCGATCGGAGACGCCGGGACCTAGAATTCCAGGTGGGAGAACACGTGTTTCTACGGGTCTCGCCGTCCAGAGGAATCAAACGCTTCGGGCTGAAAGGCAAGCTGAGCCCACGGTTTGTGGGGCCGTTCGAAATCCTGGAGCGCATTGGCCCAGTGGCTTACCGCCTCGCCCTACCGCCGAACCTCAGCCGGGTCCACGACGTGTTCCACGTTTCGATGCTCAAGAAATACCTCCCCGACCCAACGCATGTCCTGGACGTCTCGACACTCGAACTGAAGGAGGACCTAAGCTTCGAGGAAGCCCCGGTGCGAATCCTAGCAAGAGAGAGCAAGACGCTCCGAAACTGAGTCATCCCTACGTAAAGGTGCTCTGGAACAACCACGAGGAGCGGGAGCGACGTGGGAGCTGGAATCCAAGATGAGGGAGGGCTATCCCTATCTTTTCACCGCGAACCAGGATTGAGTTTCGAGGACGAAACTCGTTTTTAAAAGGTGAGTGGTGTAATATCCGCTGGTTTAAAATACTGTGGTTCCGTTCTTGGGACTACTTTTGGGTTCTCTATTTCGCGCTTCGTTTCGGGGGTCCGGGAGGGGGGACTAATAATTCTTTGTTTCTGGACAGATCGTCGGGCTCGCGAGTATTTTTAGTCAATAAAGCTCGCGAAACGGAGACGCCGGCGAAATCGGTTTTGGATTCCGACTCCGGAATCTCCCGAATATATACAGAAGGTGGCGGTTGGTTCTGGCGACCAACGCGGGGTACCA
>CM055069.1:16529022-16555079 GCA_029204045.2 Tillandsia leiboldiana
AATTAAAGATTCAGAGTTGACTTTTTTTTCGAAAATAAGAAAGCTTTTGCGGGTGCATGAAAATGGTTTAGCTTTTCTCTGGCCAGCATATAGTATTTGCAGACACTTTGTAGTACACCGGCTTTCGCTAAAGAGATAAAGTGCGGGTAAGTCACTTTAAACACGTTTAAAAATATGATGGAAATGAGTTAGAGTAAGTTTGGTTCGAAACAAATTACATTCGGATCGAAGTGAGTCGAAAACGGATGAAAACAGCTAAGTCGAGAGTTTTAGACTAGTTTTGGACATCCGAAAATGTCCTGCGGCGCCCAAAGCACAGTAGCGGGAGCCCTGTACGTACTTTCGGATTCTCAACCCTAGAGCAAGTTTTTGGTGCATGCAGATTTTCGGACGCCCGAGGAGTCCTGTGGGCGCCCCGAAGAACTGTGGCCGGCGCAGGGTGAGGGTGTCACTCCCGGGTGTAAATCAGAACTAGAGTGCGACAACAGATCCACCGTATATGCAGTATTTCCCATATATATGAAGCGATACAAACTCGAGCAACTCAGTATGATACACAGGAGAAAGTATGGCCATAAAAAGTGGTACAGAGCGAGAGATGAAAATAGATTACTGTATCAATAAACTGTCACGCCCCGAGTTTAAAATCAGGTCTGAAATTTTTTCTTTTTTTTTTTTTTTGTTTAAATCAGAGTTTGCAAAACAGGCGTAACAGACCGCCACACATATAGGAAACTCTCTATTCCGCGAACAGAGACTCCCTATATATGCACGGCTAGGCTAGTAATCAGCGACAGATATCTCAGTACAACTACTAATCTATTCAGCAGGAATAATCAGAATTAAGTTATTACATCATCAGTTTTAAATGTCTAAATCAAGATAAGCTGGAATGAAATACAGAAAGTAAATGTCTGCAAAAGTCATCAATGTGTAATGCTCATGGGGACAGCTCTATCGTAATCGGCTCACTGGATCGTCCCGACATCTCACCACCCGACGGACCTACAACAGTCACCCGAGGGTGTGAGATACACCGGAGTGCATCCCAGTGGGCACGACGAGCCGAGAAATAGCTAATCGTACCTACTGGGTACTAAAATCTGCGGATAGTAAAGATCTGTAGGAAAAGCTGGAAACATAGATGTCTACTAATAATCAGAAATAAAACTGCAGGTAAGTATGCTGAACAATCAGGGTGTCTCAGAGATAACTATCATGAAAACTGTAGAGCATGCATGCCGGAAATCAAAGTCAACTACAAGGATCATGTATAAGAACTACAAGGTGATACAAGCATGTCTACAGGTAATAGTGCTGGAAACAACTGAGCAGCAGTACGAGTAAAAGTAATGCGTCAAAGGTAAAAAAAACCAAATATCCAATCATGTGCCAATATTGGTTTCAGAGAACCTCAGGCAATGCCACTGTTCGGCACCTTTTTCGGCTGACATAACCTTGTCGAGGGCTCACGGGTCTATCATCAGACCACTTTACCGGTAAAGAACAATCTCCACGGGAGCTACCCCGGCCATGTTCGTGAAGTACAGCAGTGCATGGCAAATCATAATGATCAATCTCACGGTCTAGTGACCGGGTAGTCGCAACATGCCGAGATCCCAACAGGGAATCATCTGTCTATATCTATCCATCGGAATCAATCAATCATGCATATCGAGTAGTGTCTATCAATCAGGATCAATCAATCATGCATATCAATAATATCTCGAATAACATCTCAATGACAGGAATCAACAGGTGTCATCTAATCATGCAAATCTATATATATCAATCAATCAGGATCAGTCAGGAATAATCAGGATCATGTAGATAATAATCGGCTGACAGGAATCAACAAGTGTCATCAAATCATGTAGATCTATATACTGAAAAACTGATGAACAGATATGTATATGGTATGTCTCATGAAGATCAAGGTCTATCAGAAATATAAAAACTGATAAACAGGTACGTAAGATATGTCTCACGTAGATCAAGATCTATCAGGACTAATCATAGGGCATGTCAATACAATCATCAAGGCTCATCTAGATAAAATCAGCAGGTATATATGATGAGTCTAAAAGAATCAATGTCTATCAGGGGATCATGTGATATATATTCAGTCATCATAGGTCGTATCAGTATAATTCGCAGGCTGATCAAAAAAAAGGGTGTCCGACTGGACTAAAGCAACCAGAGGGCCGAATAGATCAAGCCCGGACCGAAGCTAACCCACCTGGATGAAGGCAGACCCTTGAACTCCCGCACAGCTACTGGGAGGCTGGTGTTGAACAACTGGGCCCTGTATCAGTAAATGTAATCAGTAGTAGACTCGCACAACCCATCCCGACGACGGAAAACTTAAACGGGTCAAATCGGTCGGTTTATCGATCAAAATCTGATTGCTGGTCAACGAGGACCTTCGGAACCCTAACAAAATGGCTAGCAGGTGTATATATACTGTTTAAAGACAGCTATCAAGTCCAATTTACAATTTGATCTATAATAATTCTTAATTTGCATAATTCGTTAATTAATTGCCCGTTTTCGGCTAGTTTCTAGCAATCCGGGAGTCCAAACGTAAATCTGTAAATTCCAGGGTGTTCGTTATGACGAGACGAAGCCCGTGCTCACAAGAATTGGGCTGAGACCAAGCCCGATACAAGGTTGGCCCTAATGTCTAAGGTCCAATTTACAACTATGCAATAACTAGATTTACACTTGATCAGATTGAGCCCTAACAGGAGCATCATGTTCAGCATGCATAAAGGAATGGAGGGCCACCTGAGGGGTGCCGGAGGTCGGCCGGAGAGTCGCCGGAGCAAGGTGGTGCTCCAACAAGGTCTCGGGTTGGGGTGTTCTCGGAGCAAACCAGGCTCTGTCCTGTAGAGAAGGTGAGCATGGTTAGATGGGGTTCCCAGGAGCTCTCGGGTTCAGGTGGGGTCGAGCCCCGGCGGCCGGAGGCGGCGGCGGCCGGAGACAAACCCGAGATGGTGTTCTCGGGATGCAAGAATTAAGATCAGCTACAGGGGGTCTCTGGCCCCAAACTAAAAAGATGGGAATCACAGGAGGGGTGTTTAGATCCTACCTGAGTGGTTGCCGGAGTCCCGGAGCGCCGGGGATCGCCGGAGCCCGAGCTTGAAGGCAATTCGGGTGCAACTCTACAAGTACAAAACCCGACGTTACAACTTGCATGCAACCAGATGGGGAGGCTTCTAAGGACCAAGGAAGCTCACCAGGGTAGTTCCCCGACGTCCTGGGGCGTCGGCGAGGCGGCGCCGGCGAAGCTCGGGGAGCTCCAATAGCCGTCAATGGCGGAATCCGGCGGGGTGGCTCCGGGCCGGGGCAACTTGGACCAAAGGGTTCACTCGGTAACAGGAGTCTTCTGGTGGGGTTGGCCGGCGGTGGGAGGCCGCGGCGGCGCCGGACGGCGGCGGTCGGCCTTCGTGGAAAAGAGACAGGTTCTAGGGCAGCTTCGATCCGTGTGGATCTTGATCCGATCGTCCTCCGACTCGTGGAGAGGTTCCAGTCGACGAGGGGATCGGATTCAACGGTGCAGATCTGAAGTTTGGCGGTCGGATCACGGCGTTGCACGGGAGTCGGCCAGGAAGGCAATAATTCCGGCGACAGCGCTCCCGCCGGCGATCGGGACGGCGGCAGCGGCCCGGGCTGCAACCGGACGATCCCCGCGACGTCAGAAACACAGTGACCATGCCCAAAAGCCAAACTTAAATCAAAACTTCCATGTACTCACCTTCGCCGGAGATCAAGAAGAAGGGTGGTCTCTCGCGGCGGCGTGCGGCGACGGCTGGGTCCGGGATCACCTTGGCTCGGACGCGGCTTCACCAGAGACTCCTCCAGATCAGGTCTTGGTCGTCCAAGCACCTCCCGAGCACCTTCTCTCCAATCACCCGAGATCAAGGTGATTCTTGATCTCACTCGTTTCCAGCGACGGGAGGGTTGCAACGGCTGGTACGGGCTGGCGAGGAGTGTGCGGAGAGAAGTGGAGAGTGGGTGAAGTCGTGGGATATAGGGATGAGGCCAGCGGTTATAATACGGGAAGTGGGATATATTCAAATTGTGCACGTATTGCACAATTGCAATATAACCCCTCCAGCATTAGGCATTTTGGGTTCTGGTCCCTCACAATACAACCTCTCACACTTAAGTCCCTCCCCCATGCAGTGGCACGCTTTCCGAGGCAACAAATCTAGGGTTTTATGTGCAAAAGTTGCACTTTTCGACGCATTTTTTCGCTTTTCGAGAAAATCCGAGCGTCGAAACGGAAAATGGAGTGCGCCATGACGTCCGGCTCGACGAGACCTATCAGGTAGCGATTTTTGATTTTCGAAAAACTGCCCGGATTAAATCTCAGTCCATAAAATACAGTCCCGGAATACAGTTTTTGCGTTTTTCGAGACTTTGAGTCGTCAAACGGAAATTTCGTCAGCGCCATTGCGTCCAGAACGTCGGAGCCATTCAAATCGACTACCTGAAGTGCTATGTTCGGATTCCAGACAGTGAATTGGCTCAACGTTGGCGCGAAGGGGCTCGAAAATTAGGGTTCACTCTTCATTGTACACTCGACTTAAGTCGCGGGTCCCGCCCGCTTCTTCGTCGATTTCTGGAAGATCCGACCGTCAGATCTGAACAAGTTTAATATGGTTTTCACTCAGTTCGTCATGACAGTCAAACTCGTGGTCTCGGATCTTCGAGATTAGGCTCGGATTGAAAGGCAATATTTCTGGCCCACTAACTGTGCAAATTACACTGCAGAAAAGGGGCACTTAGACTACGGGTGCTTTTCATGATCCAAATTCAACTTGACTCAAATCAATTTCATTTCTTTATTTATTTTCAAAATTCAAGTTCTTACATCTCTCCCACCAAAAAGGAAGTTTCGTCCCTGAAACTTATAATTAAAAGGTCTTATTCCAGAAGCCTACATCTTAAAGTCATGCTTTATGAAATGCTTATAATAGTTCATTCGAGAGCTACGAAATCAGTCGTCGGGTTTCCCTCCGTTGGCTCTCCATGAGGGGTCAGTGCATAGACGCGTCCACCTGCCGACTGATACCCTCCAAAAGGTGGTCGAGGTAGAGGGGGACGCCCAGTTGAAGCTGAGCTAGGCGCCGGTTCTTGTCGTCGTTGCGAAGGAGCGGGTACAGGGGCTGTGATCTGCGCAGGTGCGGAACCCTGCGGGCACTCTGAAGCTCTATGTCCCAGTTGGCCGCACCTGAAGCATCGACCATGCCTCTGTTCACAATCCCTCGCCCGGTGGGTATCCCCGCAGAAGACGCAAGGTCGGGGTGGCTTCGCCTTCTTGTTCTGATAATATCTTGAGTTTCTATCCCTTATACTCGACATACCCAACGCTCTCACGCGACAAGTCATCCTAGGGTTCATCCTAACCAGTTCCTAATCAACTTTCCCTAGGTACCGTGTACCTATTGCTCTGATACCATCTAATCTGTCACGCCCCGAGTTTAAAAATCAGGTCTGAAATTTTTCTTTTTTTTTTTTGTTTAAATCAGAGTTTGCAAAACAGGCGTAACAGACCGCCACACATATAGGAAACTCTCTATTCCGCGAACAGAGACTCCCCTATATATGCACGGCTAGGCTAGTAATCAGCGACAGATATCTCAGTACAACTACTAATCTATTCAGCAGGAATAATCAGAATTAAGTTATTACATCATCAGTTTTAAATGTCTAAATCAAGATAAGCTGGAATGAAATACAGAAAGTAAATGTCTGCAAAAGTCATCAATGTGTAATGCTCATGGGGACAGCTCTATCGTAATCGGCTCACTGGATCGTCCCGACATCTCACCACCCGACGGACCTACAACAGTCACCCGAGGGTGTGAGATACACCGGAGTGCATCCCAGTGGGCACGACGAGCCGAGAAATAGCTAATCGTACCTACTGGGTACTAAAATCTGCGGATAGTAAAGATCTGTAGGAAAAGCTGGAAACATAGATGTCTACTAATAATCAGAAATAAAACTGCAGGTACGTATGCTGAACAATCAGGGTGTCTCAGAGATAACTATCATGAAAACTGTAGAGCATGCAGGCCGGAAATCAAAGTCAACTACAAGGATCATGTATAAGAACTACAAGTGATACAAGCATGTCTACAGGTAATAGTGCTGGAAACAACTGAGCAGCAGTACGAGTAAAAGTAATGCGTCAAAGGTAAAAAACCAAATATCCAATCATGTGCCAATATTGGTTTCAGAGAACCTCAGGCAATGCCACTGTTCGGCACCTTTTTCGGCTGACATAACCTTGTCGAGGGCTCACGGGTCTATCATCAGACCACTTTACCGGTAAAGAACAATCTCCACGGGAGCTACCCCGGCCATGTTCGTGAAGTACAGCAGTGCATGGCAATCATAATGATCAATCTCACGGTCTAGTGACCGGGTAGTCGGCAACATGCCGAGATCCCAACAGGGAATCATCTGTCTATATCTATCCATCGGAATCAATCAATCATGCATATCGAGTAGTGTCTATCAATCAGGATCAATCAATCATGCATATCAATAATATCTCGAATAACATCTCAATGACAGGAATCAACAGGTGTCATCTAATTATGCAAATCTATATATATCAATCAATCAGGATCAGTCAGGAATAATCAGGGATCATGTAGATAATAATCGGCTGACAGGAATCAACAAGTGTCATCAAATCATGTAGATCTATATACTGAAAAAACTGATGAACAGATATGTATATGGTATGTCTCATGAAGATCAAGGTCTATCAGAAATATAAAAACTGATAAACAGGTACGTAAGATATGTCTCACGTAGATCAAGATCTATCAGGACTAATCATAGGGCATGTCAATACAATCATCAAGGCTCATCTAGATAAAATCAGCAGGTATATATGATGAGTCTAAAAGAATCAATGTCTATCAGGGGATCATGTGATATATATTCAGTCATCATAGGTCGTATCAGTATAATTCGCAGGCTGATCAAAAAAAAGGGTGTCCGACTGGACTAAAGCAACCAGAGGGCCGAATAGATCAAGCCCGGACCGAAGCTAACCCACCTGGATGAAGGCAGACCCTTGAACTCCCGCACAGCTACTGGGAGGCTGGTGTTGAACAACTGGGCCCTGTATCAGTAAATGTAATCAGTAGTAGACTCGCACAACCCATCCCGACGACGGAAAACTTAAACGGGTCAAATCGGTCGGTTTATCGATCAAAATCTGATTGCTGGTCAACGAGGACCTTCGGAACCCTAACAAAATGGCTAGCAGGTGTATATATACTGTTTAAAGACAGCTATCAAGTCCAATTTACAATTTGATCTATAATAATTCTTAATTTGCATAATTCGTTAATTTAATTGCCCGTTTCGGCTCGTTCTAGCAATCCGGGAGTCCAAACGTAAATCTGTAAATTCCAGGGTGTTCGTTATGACGAGACGAAGCCCGTGCTCACAAGAATGGGCTGAGACCAAGCCCGATACAAGGTTGGCCCATAATGTTCTAAGGTCCAATTTACAACTATGCAATAACTAGATTTACACTTGATCAGATTGAGCCCTAACAGGAGCATCATGTTCAGCATGCATAAAGGAATGGAGGGATCACCTGAGGGGTGCCGGAGGTCGGCCGGAGAGTCGCCGGAGCAAGGTGGTGCTCCAACAAGGTCTCGGGTTGGGGTGTTCTCGGAGCAAACCAGGCTCTGTCCTGTAGAGAAGGTGAGCATGGGTTAGATGGGGTTCCCAGGAGCTCTCGGGTTCAGGTGGGGTCGAGCCCCGGCGGCCGGAGGCGGCGGCGGCCGGAGACAAACCCGAGATGGTGTTCTCGGGTGCAAGAATTAAGATCAATCTACAGGGAGTCTCTGGCCCCAAACTAAAAAGATGGGAATCACAGGAGGGGTGTTTAGATCCTACCTGAGTGGTTGCCGGAGTCCCGGAGCGCCGGGGATCGCCGGAGCCCGAGCTTGAAGGCAATTCGGGTGCAACTCTACAAGTACAAAACCCGACGTTACAACTTGCATGCAACCAGATGGGGAGGCTTCTAAGGACCAAGGAAGCTCACCAGGGTAGTTCCCCGACGTCCTGGGGCGTCGGCGAGGCGGCGCCGGCGAAGCTCGGGGGAGCTCCAATAGCCGTCAATGGCGGAATCCGGCGGGGTGGCTTCGGGCCGGGGCAACTTGGACCAAAAGGGTTCACTCGGTAACAGGAGTCTTCTGGTGGGGTTGGCCGGCGGTGGGAGGCCGCGGCGGCGCCGGACGGCGGCGGTCGGCCTTCGTGGAAAAGAGACAGGTTCTAGGGCAGCTTCGATCCGTGTGGATCTTGATCCGATCGTCCTCCGACTCCGTGGAGAGGTTCCAGTCGACGAGGGGATCGGATTCAACGGTGCAGATCTGAAGTTTGGCGGTCGGATCACGGCGTTGCACGGGATCGGCCAGGAAGGCAATAATTCCGGCGACAGCGCTCCCGCCGGCGATCGGGACGGCGGCAGCGGCCCGGGCTGCAACCGGACGATCCCCGCGACGTCAGAAACACAGTGACCATGCCCAAAAGCCAAACTTAAATCAAAACTTCCATGTACTCACCTTCGCCGGAGATCAAGAAGAAGGGTGGTCTCTCGCGGCGGCGTGCGGCGACGGCTGGGTCCGGGATCACCTTGGCTCGGACGCGGCTTCACCAGAGACTCCTCCAGATCAGGTCTTGGTCGTCCAAGCACCTCCCGAGCACCTTCTCTCCAATCACCCGAGATCAAGGTGATTCTTGATCTCACTCGTTTCCAGCGACGGGAGGGTTGCAACGGCTGGTACGGGCTGGCGAGGAGTGTGCGGAGAGAAGTGGAGAGTGGGTGAAGTCGTGGGATATAGGGATGAGGCAGCGGTTATAATACGGGAAGTGGGATATATTCAAATTGTGCACGTATTGCACAATTGCAATATAACCCCTCCAGCATTAGGCATTTTGGGTTCTGGTCCCTCACAATACAACCTCTCACACTTAAGTCCCTCCCCCATGCAGTGGCACGCTTTCCGAGGCAACAAATCTAGGGTTTTATGTGCAAAAGTTGCACTTTTCGACGCATTTTTCGCTTTTCGAGAAAATCCGAGCGTCGAAACGGAAAATGGAGTGCGCCATGACGTCCGGCTCGACGAGACCTATCAGGTAGCGATTTTTTATTTTCGAAAAACTGCCCGGATTAAATCTCAGTCCATAAAATACAGTCCCGGAATACAGTTTTTGCGTTTTTCGAGACTTTGAGTCGTCAAACGGAAATTTCGTCAGCGCCATTGCGTCCAGAACGTCGGAGCCATTCAAATCGACTACCTGAAGTGCTATGTTCGGATTCCAGACAGTGAATTGGCTCAACGTTGGCGCGAAGGGGCTCGAAAATTAGGGTTCACTGTTCATTGTACCCTCGACTTAAGTCGCGGGTCCCGCCCGCTTCTTCGTCGATTTCTGGAAGATCCGACCGTCAGATCTGAACAAGTTTAATATGGTTTTCACTCAGTTCGTCATGACGGTCAAACTCGTGGTCTCGGATCTTCGAGATTAGGCTCGGATTGAAAGGCAATATTTCTGGCCCACTAACTGTGCAAATTACACTGCAGAAAAGGGGCACTTAGACTACGGGTGCTTTTCATGATCCAAATTCAACTTGACTCAAATCAATTTCATTTCTTTATTTATTTTCAAAATTCAAGTTCTTACATAAACCATACCCAACCGAAACCAGCTCCATGCTAACAAAAATACCACTCAACTAAAATGAGACAACATACAGCAAACAACCCACAACTCCCTACACAATAAGTAAAACAACTCCATACCACTACCAAACAATACCACTCCAAAACCCAACTACAAAAATATACTAACCAACTAAAACTCCATATGCGGGGTTTCCGTATAGGTGGCGGCTCTGTTAGCGAGCCCGAGTCGCAGTTTCGACCCCGGGGCGTGACAATACAGGATCGTTTTTCCTCCGCGACTTGCTGGAGTCCACGATGTTTTCCACGTCTCAACTCTGCCGAGATATATCTTTGATCTTTCGCTCATGATTGATTCACTCCACTTGAGATCAGTGAGGATCTGGGGTACGAGGGGCGCCTATTGCGAATTCTAGCTCGAGAGATGAAGGGATTGCTTAACCGGGTCATACCGTATGTAAAAGTGTTGAGGAGTAATCACGAGAAGTGAGAGGCGACATGGGAGCTGGAGATGGTGATGTTGGACACCTACCCCCCTTACCTGTTTGAGAGTTTTGCTGAAAGTGTGTTTAGTTTCGGGGACGAAACTTTTTTTTAATGGGGGAGGATGTGATGACCCGAATCCCAGTAGATATTTGGCCACATAGTCAGCGGCATGTTGACACCTATTTTTGTGTGTCGAGTGCGTTTGCGCGCCAAACGGACGCAAGAAACGGGCTCAGCGCGAAATTCTGAGCAAAACACACTTTTGCTGTGTTTTCAGTTGATTCGGGCGCCCAATCCTGTGATTCGAGCGCCCGAATGTTCAGGACTGTAGCTGTGGACCACGAGTCAACCGGGACACGTGTCGCACGGCGGTTGGAGCGGGCCAGGACATGTGGCGACGTGTGATTGGGCAGACGTGCGTGCGCGGAGCTCGCGACACAGTTGCCCATACTGCCCACCACGTGGCGGGCCTCGATTGGCTGCCGCCAACCACCCCGTCGGCTGACGCGTAGCGCGCTGTGGACGCGCGATTTGGGTTTCGGGCGCAGCGTGGATGGGCGCCACGTGTCCAGGTGCACCTCTATTATTTTCGAGCACCCGAATGTTGGGCTTCAGGCTGAGTTTTGGGCAGATTCTTGTTGGCTATAAATAGAGATCCTCCTCCTCCATCTCTGAGGTTTTGATGGAGCTCAGTGCGACCAGAGGAGAACCCCCTACACTCCTCCACCATTGTTGGCTAGTTTTGAGTGGATTTATGAGCTTTTCTTCATCTTCTTTCCACCATTATCGAGTTCCAAACTTCCTGCATCTGCTGCCAGCATCGTCGATGCTTCTTCCGCGCTCCCTTACAGATTACTTAGAGTTTTGAGCCGGAATTTGGAGGGGATCTTCTCCACAGGCAGATCTCGAACTTTCACACTGGTGAACACCCTCCATTCCCATTTTTACTGAGGTATATTTAGACATTTTTGGAGCCCTTGTGCACAGGGCAGTTTTCTGGATAGCATCGAGTATTTATGGGTTTTCTTTATCTTCTTCTTATGGAACTAAGGATTTAAAGGCTTGGGATTGCTCTAGACTTCAAGAGGAACATGTGAGCACCTTGCTTTGGGATTTTTGAAGGTGATTTATGCAAGTTTTTCCCTATTTTTGGTGACCCCTGTGATAGATTGGTATGTTGTTTTCTGTATTTGAACCTGTTGTGATGTTCGGCCTTTGGGATGTAGATTTCGTGGAGACCCTAGATTTTTGTGGAGACGTAAGAGTTTGAGCATATTTTTATGATCATGGTGTCACGCCCCGGGGGTCTCGCTCAGCGGAAAAGAAAGAGTTGTTTGATTGAGTCCCTTAAATTTTTTTTGAAATTCAGTCTTCCCCGGCACGTGCCCAGACCCGCCGCATATACAGATTTACTCAAAAATCGGGCAGAGTCTCCTCTGTATATGCACGGCGTCGCGACTATTACAACATCTCAATTCAAGCATTCAGTTAATCACAACAGTTCGAGTATTCAATCAACAATGTAAACTAAACAGAGTGCCCGCCGCCAATCAAGTTGAAAGGATAAACTCACAGTTTTGAAAACAGGCCCACACGATCCAAGATTTTGAAAACGGTTTAGAAATCTCATAAAACCACAGGGTTTGGAAAAGCGGGCCCACACGACCCCATATTTTTGAAAGATAGTTTTCAAAGTTTCTTTTTCTTTTCTAGTTACTTTGTTTTGGAAAAACGGCCAAACGGGCGAATAAAAGAAACGTAATATCAAATCCGGAACACCGGGAATCAACATCCACACCGACCCCACAAGGGTATCGCGAACCACACCGTAGTCTACAGTACCAAATGAAATGCAAGGAAAAAGGTAAAAGGAGATACAGACTAGGGCTCCTCACGGCCCGACCACTCCCGTCTCGACCTCACCGCCGTCTACCGCTCACCCCTGGAAGAACCTGTCACAGAGTGGGTAGTCAGCGACATGCGATAATAATAATAAGCAGGAAAGGAAGCCAAACCCAACAGTAAATCTATCCGGAGCAACCACTCGACTCACTGGAAGAGTGACACGCGAACACATGTAACACCTGCAACATCTGTAATGCCTGTAACACCTATACACCTTGATCTCGTCGGGCACCTATCCCGACGGATCGCACCGCTCACACCTTGGGGCACCTGACCTCGTCGGACACCTGTCCCGACAGGTCGCACCTTTTTCCCCCACCTTTTGATGCCTCAAACCCCACACCTACGGGGGCCCCCACCACTTCACCTTGTGGGTTAACACGGGTCGAAGACCGCTTTCCCGGAAAAGAGCACCCTTTGCGGTGGCCAGACCGCGGGTGCGCGTGTCGCAACCACGAGCACAAAAACCCGAAATACAGGATAATATCGCAAACATAGAGACCGTCAGCATTAGTAATACAAATATGCAGTTAAACGACTAACCCAGAATACCGAGTCTATACTTGATCTCAAAGGAACCCACCTTAAACACGAAGGAGAAAACGTGCGGGAGCTCCAACAAAAAGAAGTACCCTCGCCGTGCGCCCGAACAGCTACAATAAAAGTTATTTGTTAAAAACCATCGTCGTGGTTAAAAACACTCAAAAACGGGGCGAAACGGGCCACAAACGGAGCTCCTGGACTCCTTTTCTGAACCCTGGTGCACGAAACCAGGCGTGGACCGGGTTCACGGCAGCAGGCGGCCGCGGCGCGGGCCGGGAGCACGCTGTAGGCGGTGGACCGCCGCGGCTTGGGCCGGGCCGCGCACGGGTGAAGGCGCGCACCGGGTTCATCGCCTCCCCCGCTGCGCGACGAGCACCGGGTGCACGACTGATTTCGTGCACCGTGCGGCCTGGCGCACCCACCCGTGCGCCGGGTCTGCGGTCCCAGGCCGCTGGGGCGTGTGCCGGGTGCCCGCCGGCCCGGTGGACCGCGCGGCCTGGCGCACCCTTCCGTGCGCCGGGTTCGCGGTCCCGGGCCGCGGACACGTGCGCCGGGTGCACGCCGGCGCGGTGGACCGCGGCCAGAGGTTTGCCCTAGGAACAGTACGGCCCCCCCCTTTTTCGGCTCCGATCGCGATCCCGCGCCCCGGCGACTGCGGCGACGACCCCGTGGACACGACAACGGCGGCGGCAGCCTCCCGTTTAACAACGGCGGCGGCGGCCTCCCGTTCGACATCCCGTATCGCCCGCAACACCGACGAACAAAGGAAAACCTCATACCGAAAAGCAAGAAAATAAAACCCTAACGTGCTCACCTCGGTTGCCGGAGGGAAGGGCGATCCGATCCCGCGAGTTCGGCTACAAGGGATGTGAGGTCGTCTCCCTCTCCTTCCTTGGTCTCGCCGCTTGGATCCTCCGCACGATCGGTGAGGAAGAGGGTACGGTTGGGGGGGGAAAAAAGGTCTGCTCCTCGTCCGCGCTCGGGTGTCGTACCCTAGAGTGAGGGGAGTTGAGATAGATATAAGCCCGAGCGATCAGAAAAGGGGAAAGGAAATGAACCCGTTTCAAGTCAAAATAAACCAAAACCAAAAGGTCGGGTTCGAACCGGGTTCCGGTCTGCCTGGTACCCCGCGTTGGTCGCCAGAACCAACCGCCACCTTCTGGTATATATTCCGGGAGATTCCGGAGTCGGAATCCAAAACCGATTTCGCCGGCGGTCTCCGTTTCGCGAGCTTTATTGACTAAAAATACTCGCGAGCCCCGACGATCTGTCCAGAAACAAAGAATTATTAGTCCCCCCTCCCGGACCCCCGAAACGAAGCGCGAAATAGAGAACCCAAAAGTAGTCCCAAGAACGGAACCACAGTATTTTAAACCAGCGGATATTACACCACTCACCTTTTAAAAACGAGTTTCGTCCTCGAAACTCAATCCTGGTTCGCGGTGAAAAGATAGGGATAGCCCTCCCTCATCTTGGATTCCAGCTCCCACGTCGCTTCCCGCTCCTCGTGGTTGTTCCAGAGCACCTTTACGTAGGGGATGACTCAGTTTCGGAGCGTCTTGCTCTCTCTTGCTAGGATTCGCACCGGGGCTTCCTCGAAGCTTAGGTCCTCCTTCAGTTCGAGTGTCGAGATGTCCAGGATATGCGTTGGGTCGGGGAGGTATTTCTTGAGCATCGAAACGTGGAACACGTCGTGGACCCGGCTGAGGTTCGGCGGTAGGGCGAGGCGGTAAACCACTGGGCCAATGCGCTCCAGGATTTCGAACGGCCCCACAAACCGTGGGCTCAGCTTGCCTTTCAGCCCGAAGCGTTTGATTCCTCTGGACGGCGAGACCCGTAGAAACACGTGTTCTCCCACCTGGAATTCTAGGTCCCGGCGTCTCCGATCTGCGTAGCTCTTTTGCCGGCTCTGGGCGGTCAGTAGGCGTTTCCTAATAAGGCGTACCTTCTCTTCAGTTTCTTCCACCAAGTCGGGTCCCAAGAACTTCCGTTCTCCCAAGTCGTCCTAACAGATTGGGGATCGGCAGCGTCTGCCGTACAAGGCCTCGTAGGGTGCCCTCTGGATGCTGGCCTGGTAGCTGTTGTTGTAGGCGAATTCGATGAGGGGCAGGTAACGCTCCCAACCGATCCCCCAATCTAGCACACAGGCTCGCAGCAGGTCCTCCAGCGTCTGTATCACTCGCTCCGACTATCCGTCCGTTTGGGGGTGGAAGGCCGTGCTGAACTGTAATTTGGTCCCCAAGGCCTGCTGTAGGCTCTGCCAAAACTTCGAAACAAAATGTGTGTCTCTATCCGATGTGATCGATGCCGGCACTCCATGCAGTCTCACAATCTCGCTGAGGTAGACTTGGGCTAATCGCTCTCTGGTCCAGATTGTGTGAATGGGCAGGAAGTGCGCTGACTTGGTTAGCCGGTCAACAATGACCCAGATTGTGTCGTGCCCCTGCTGTGAACGTGGGAATCCAGTGACGAAGTCCATGGTGATCTGATCCCACTTCCACTCCGGTACGGGTAATGGTTGTAGCTTTCCCGCCGGCCGCTGATGCTCTGCCTTTATCTGCTGACAAACCAGGCAATGCGCAACGTGACGAGTCACATCCCCCTTCAGCTTGGGCCACCAGAAAGTCTGCTTGAGGTCCCTGTACATCTTTGTACCCCCCGGATGTGCCGCATAAGGGGCGCGGTGTGCCTCAGCTAGGATTTCCTCCTTCAATTCCGGGGTATCCGGCACGCAGATCCGCCCGCGAAACCGTAAAGTGCCGTCCTCTTCCACGGAAAAGTCACCTCCTTGATCCGACGAGATCTTGTCTCGTATGAGCTGCAAGTACGAGTCCGCCTGTTGTCCCCCTCGAATTCTCTCGAACAGCGTCGGCTTTACCACCAAGGCCAACAGCTGTGCGACTGTGCCCATTGGTACCACCTCCAACTTCAATCGCGAGAACTCCGCGATCAAGGTGCTCTGCTCAGTTATCGCGCGTGCCGTCGCCTCTTCTGGTTGCCCCTTCCTGCTCAAAGCGTCCGCCACTACGTTTGCTTTCCCGGGGTGGTACTGGATCGTTAGATCGTAGTCCTTCAATAGTTCAAGCCACCGCCTCTGTCGCAGGTTTAGTTCCTTCTGGGTGAACAGGTACTTAAGGCTTTGGTGGTCAGAGAAAACATTACAGTGGACACCAAAGAGGTAGTGTCTCCATAACTTTAAAACAAAGACCACTGCAGCCAGTTCCAAATCGTGTATCGGATAATTCTTCTCGTAATCTTTCAGCTGCCTGGAAGCATAGGCTATTACTTTTCCCTGTTGCATCAATACACCCCCAAGGCCGATCCTCGATGCATCGCAGTACACTTCATAATCCTCCTCGGGTGTTGGTAGTACGAGAATTGGTGCCCTGGTTAGCCTTCTTTTAAGTTCTTCGAAGCTCTCCTGGCATTGTGTCGACCACACAAACTTTTCTCCTTTCCTAGTCAACTGGTTCAGGGGGGCGGCTATCTTCGAGAAGCCCTCGACAAAGCGTCGGTAGTACCCAGCGAGGCCCAAGAAATTGCGGATCTCCGTTACCGTAGTTGGCGGCTGCCAGGCTGTCACGGATTCCACCTTCTTGGGATCCACGACGATTCCTTTTGCCGAGATCACATGTCCTAAAAAGCCCACCTCGCGTAGCCAGAACTCACACTTCTTGAGCTTAGCGAACAACTCGTGGTCCCTGAGGGTCTGGAGGATCATCCGCAGATGTTGCTCGTGCTCCCCGTCGGTGGGTGAATAGATCAGTATGTCGTCGATGAAGACCACCACGAACCGATCTAGGAAGGGCTTGAAAATTTGGTTCATCATATCCATGAAGACGGCGGGGGCGTTCGTAAGCCCGAAGGGCATGACCGTAAATTCGTAGTGGCCATACCGGGTCCGGAAGGCGGTCCTTGGAATGTCCTCGTTTCGAACCCGAAGCTGATGGTAGCCCGATTGCAGATCAATCTTTGAGAAGACCGTCGCTCCCCGCAGTTGGTCGAAGAGATCGTCGATTCTGGGCAGGGGGTACTTGTTCTTCACTGTAACTTTGTTTATCCCTCTGTAGTCGATGCAGAGTCGTAGGCTTCCGTCCTTCTTCCGCACGAAGAGTACCGGTGCGCCCCAGGGTGACACACTCGGTCTGATGAACCCTTTGTCCAAGAGATCCTCCAGCTGCGCCTTGAGCTCTTTCAACTCCGCGAAAGCCATTCGGTACGGCGCCTTCGTAATCGGTTGCGTGCCCGGTAGCAGTTCAATCGGGAACACCACCTCTCGCTCGGGGGGCATCCCTGGTAATTCCGTCGGGAAAACATCGGGAAAGTCCCGCACTACCGGGATGTCTGACGGCACCCCCGAGGGTCGGGCGGCCATGTCTACCGATGCCAAGTAGGCCACACACCCACCTTCCACCAACCTCCTGGCTCGTGCCGCTGAGATGACCGCTGGGAAGGAGATGCTCTTGCACGCCAAATACGCGTTCTTAGGGAAGCTGGGTTCTTGAAGCTGCACCATCCGTTTCTCGCAGTCAATGAGCGCCTGGTACCTTGAGAGCCAATCCATGCCCAAAACAATGTCGTACTCCTTCAGGGGGATTACCACCAAGTCCCAAGGGCAAGGCAGTCGCCCTAACATAATTGGGCAGGTGGCCACTGAGCTGGTCGCTTCCAGTGTCCCACCCGCTGTCTGGACCGTTAATCGGTTTTGGAGAGGTGTCTCCCCAAGGTCATGCATAAACACGTAATCACAAGAAATGAACGAGTGTGTTGCTCCGGTATCAAAGAGGGTTCTAGCTCGGAAATTTGAAACAGAAGTAATACCTGCAAGCATGTCCTCCGGGCGGTCCGCCTCTTGGTGGGTCATTGAATATACTCGCCCTCCCGGTTGAGGTTGCCTTGTCTCCTCGCGTCGCGCTGCCGGAGGCCTAGAGGTCGACCCCATAGGAGCTTTCCCCCGCCCTGAGAACTGTGTAGAAGGCGTGGATGCAGTAGAGGAGGCTGGTCCCAAGGTTAAGGGGCAGTTGCGGCGGAAGTGCCCCTGCTTGCCGCAACGGAAGCAATGATCGACTCTCTGGGGGCAGTCCAGCACTTGATGTGCTCCCCCGCAGATTACGCAAGGCCTGTCCCCCGGCCTCGGTCCTCCTGCAGGTGCGCTCCGGGTCCCCGACTGTGGTCTCCACCGCTTGGGGGGCCGGTTCCCACTGTAAGAACCCCCCCCCAACGTACGGTTGTTGCCGCTTCTTTTCCTCGTGCCGTACCGGGGCCTCCCTCTTGGCGCGTGTAACTGTGAACCCGCGCTCGACCACCGTGGCCCGGTCGATGACTTGTTGGAACGTGTGCAAATCGGCCGCCTGTGCCACCTGGAAGATATCACTCCGTAATCCATCCACGAAAAGTTACGCCTTGTGGGCTTCGTCCCTTATGACGAAAGGGACGTAGTTCGCCAATCGCACAAAGCCGCGCTGATATTCCATGACCGTCTTGCTCCCCTGCTGGATGTGATTTAAGTCGTCCTCCAGTTTCTTTTTGACGCTGTTGGTAAAGAAAGCCCCAAACAGCTCCTGCTTAAACGTCGTCCATGATGGCAGCACGGTGCCCTTGGTTGGGTCGGGGCGCACCGTCTTCCACCATAAACGGGCATTTCCCCCCAGGCAATGCACCGCTAGGGGGACCCGCTCACCGTCCTCCATGAGCAAATCTTCAAAAAGCTTTTCCATCGATCCGACCCAATCCTCGACGACCCAAGGGTCGGTCGTTTCTCCCTCGAACACGGGTGGACCATATTTCTTGAAATCCGCCAGGTTGGCTCGTACCCGCTCTCGCTCTGTTAGTGTAGCTGCCCCCTCCCCCGCGGCAGCGGCGGCCACAACAGGAACGGGTGCCACCAATGTCTCCCCCGAGGTACCCCCGCCAAGGGCCCCCGGAGCTGGTGCCGTGGACGCTGCTGGGGGTGCTGCTACAGGCGTCGTCGCCTGGGCTGGCGCTGTCCCGGTCGCTGCTATCGAAGGAGGGGCCATTCCTGCCCCAGTCCCCGTCACTTGCGGCGCTGCTGCTGGCGCGGCTGGCCCCTGAGGGGGGCCCGGTGCGACCGTCGCCGTCGCGGCCGGAAGCCGCTGCGTCAACTGACGCACATGATCGGTGAGCGTCGCCATATTTCCCGCCATCTCTTGCAGTTGCTGCCGCAAGAGTTGGTTCTCAGCGGCCACCGATGTCGTCGCATCCGCCCCTTCGTCCCCGGCCGACGCTCTGGTTCGAACCATTGTCTGTACACACATACAACCAAAAACAAACATCAGTCCTAGACCCTGCTAGAACAACGTCCTTGTATCGAGAGAGAAGAAACTACACAATTCCCCCTTCCCTCCCCCGATCACTCACGTCCTACACCCCTATGTCCTACACATTTCATTTACTCGAAGCTACGTGTGGTATTACCGTGGATGTTGGACCTTCACTGTTGTGATTAAAAGAAAACCTCTCTGATACCATCTTAATCTGTCACGCCCCGGGGGTCTCGCTCAGCGGAAAAGAAAGAGTTGTTTGATTGAGTCCCTTAAATTTTTTTTGAAATTCAGTCTTCCCCGGCATGTGCCCAGACCCGCCGCATATACAGATTTACTCGAAAATCGGGCAGAGTCTCCTCTGTATATGCACGGCGTCACGACTATTACAACATCTCAATTCAAGCATTCAGTTAATCACAACAGTTCGAGTATTCAATCAACAATGTAAACTAAACAGAGTGCCCGCCGCCAATCAAGTTGAAAGGATAAACTCACAGTTTTGAAAACAGGCCCACACGACCCAAGATTTTGAAAACGGTTTAGAAATCTCATAAAACCACAGGGTTTGGAAAAGCGGGCCCACACGACCCCATATTTTTGAAAGATAGTTTTCGAAGTTCCTTTTTCTTTTCTAGTTACTTTGTTTTGGAAAAACGGCCAAACGGGCGAATAAAAGAAACGTAATATCAAATCCGGAACACCGGGAATCAACATCCACACCGACCCCACAAGGGTATCGCGAACCACACCGTAGTCTACAGTACCAAATGAAATGCAAGGAAAAAGGTAAAAGGAGATACAGACTAGGGCTCCTCACAGCCCGACCACTCCCGTCTCGACCTCACCGCCGTCTACCGCTCACCCCTGGAAGAACCTGTCACGGAGTGGGTAGTCAGCGACATGCGATAATAATAATAAGCAGGAAAGGAAGCCAAACCCAACAGTAAATCTATCCGGAGCAACCACTCGACTCACTGGAAGAGTGACACGCGAACACATGTAACACCTGCAACATCTGTAATGCCTGTAACACCTATACACCTTGATCTCGTCGGGCACCTATCCCGACGGATCGCACCGCTCACACCTTGGGGCACCTGACCTCGTCGGACACCTGTCCCGACAGGTCGCACCTTTTTCCCCCACCTTTTGATGCCTCAAACCCCACACCTACGAGGGCCCCCACCACTTCACCTTGTGGGTTAACACGGGTCGAAGACCGCTTTCCCGGAAAAGAGCACCCTTTGCGGTGGCCAGACCGCGGGTGCGCGTGTCGCAACCACGAGCACAAAAACCCGAAATACAGGATAATATCGCAAACATAGAGACCGTCAGCATTAGTAATACAAATATGCAGTTAAACGACTAAACCAGAATATCGAGTCTATACTTGGTCTCAAAGGAACCCACCTTAAACACGAATGAGAAAACGTGCGGGAGCTCCAACAAAAAGAAGTACCCTCGCCGTGCGCCCGAACAGCTACAATAAAAGTTATTTGTTAAAAACCATCGTCGTGGTTAAAAACACTCAAAAACGGGGCGAAACGGGCCACAAACGGAGCTCCTGGACTCCTTTTCTGAACCCTGGTGCACGAAACCAGGCGTGGACCGGGTTCACGGCAGCAGGCGGCCGCGGCGCGGGCCGGGAGCACGCTGTAGGCAGTAGACCGCCGCGGCTCGGGTCGGGCCGCGCACGGGTGAAGGCGCGCACCGGGTTCATCGCCTCCCCCGCTGCGCGACGAGCACCGGGTGCACGACTGATTTCGTGCACCGTGCGGCCTGGCGCACCCACCCGTGCGCCGGGTCTGCGGTCCCAGGCCGCTGGGGCGTGTGCCGGGTGCCCGCCGGCCCGGTGGACCGCGCGGCCTGGCGCACCCTTCCGTTCGCCGGGTTCGCGGTCCCGGGCCGCGGACACGTGCGCCGGGTGCACGCCGGCGCGGTGGACCGCGGCCAGAGGTTTGCCCTAGGAACAGTACGGCCCCCCCTTTTTCGGCTCCGATCGCGATCCAGCGCCTCCGGCGACTGCGGCGACGACCCCGTGGACACGACAACGGCGGCGGCAGCCTCCCGTTTAACAACGGCGGCGGCGGCCTCCCGTTCGACATCCCGTATCGCCCGCAACACCGACGAACAAAGGAAAACCTCGTACCGACAAGCAAGAAAATAAAACCCTAACGTGCTCACCTCGGTTGCCGGAGGGAAGGGCGATCCGATCCCGCGAGTTCGGCTACAAGGGATGTGAGGTCGTCTCCCTCTCCTTCCTTGGTCTCGCCGCTTGGATCCTCCGCACGATCGGTGAGGAAGAGGGTACGGTTGGGGGGGGGAAAAAAGGTCTGCTCCTCGTCCGCGCTCGGGTGTCGTACCCTAGAGTGAGGGGAGTTGAGATAGATATAAGCCCGAGCGATCAGAAAGGGGAAAGGAATGAACCCGTTTCAAGTCAAAATAAACCAAAACCAAAAGGTCGGGTTCGAACCGGGTTCCGGTCTGCCTGGTACCCCGCGTTGGTCGCCAGAACCAACCGCCACCTTCTGGAATTTATTCCGGGAGATTCCGGAGTCGGAATCCAAAACCGATTTCGCCGGCGGTCTCCGTTTCGCGAGCTTTATTGACTAAAAATACTCGCGAGCCCCGACGATCTGTCCAGAAACAAAGAATTATTAGTCCCCCCTCCCGGACCCCCGAAACGAAGCGCGAAATAGAGAACCCAAAAGTTGTCCCAAGAACGGAACCACAGTATTTTAAACCAGCGGATATTACACATGGTGAGCAACTTTTCTTTGATTCCTGCTTGAAATCGTGTACGGTTTAGCTTCCATGCCTTGATGAACATGCTCGTTGTTTTGGGGCAGATTTGGACAACCACCATGGTAATCTTGCCCTTTGCTGAATTTTCGGCGCTTATAGTGTAATGTACCAGATTTATGGTATATAAATAATATAATAAAAATGGTATGAAATACTATTTTTATTGAATTCAGAGAAAAGTGAGTTGTAGTTGAGAATTTGAAGTTTCAAATTCTAAAGCTTAAGTTCGCCGATTTCTGCGAAGTGGCGAAACTCAGCAAAAATACTTGTAACACATTTCAAATGTAATTACAAGTGCGTTGGAAGTATTTCGAATCGACGCAAAAGCTGTTGAGTCGAAAAGTGAGTTATGGTTGAGAGTTGAAGCATCAAATTTGCAAAGTTTAAGTTCTTGTTTGCCGATTTCACAAAATATCGAAATGCGGCGAAAAGACTCGTAACGTATTTTAAATATGATTATAGTCGAGTTCGGTGCGTTTCGGACCGACGCGAAGGGCATCGGGTCGAAAGTGAGTTGAAGCCCCAGAGACTTAGCAAAATTCAGAAATTCTGAATTCTGTGATCGCGAAGCTTTTTCGGAGCCCTGTTTCGAAGACTTAGAGTAATCAAAAAATTCAAAAGAAAGGAGTGTCTCAAAAAAGTTTCCTGATTAAAAAGGGGTGAGATGCCGAGGTGAGCAATCGGAGGAAAATAGGAGAACGAAGCGAAGAAAAATGCTTCGTGAATTCTGAAACTGCAGTTTTTGACAGTGCAGTTGATCGCGAAGCTTTTTCGGGGCTCTCTTTCGAGGGATTAGAGTATCCCAAAAATTTTAAAAGAAATCGTGAAGTGGTCTCAGAAAAATTTGCTGATTAAAAGGGGTGAAGTGCCGAGGTGGGCGATTAAAGGAAAATAGGAGAATGAAGCAAAGAAAAATGCTTCGTGAATTCTGAAACTGCAGTTTTTGACAGTGCAGTTGATTGCGAAGCTTTTTCGGGGCTCTTTTTCGAGGGCTTAGAGTATCCCCAAAATTTAAAATAAATCTTAGAGAGCTTAATAAAATTTGTACAATAAAGGGGAGAAGAAAAATTTCAATTTCGATTCTCCAGTTGGCGGTAAAATGCGGAGGAAAAGGGGTTCCCGAAATCGCTCTCTGCAGGACCAAACTGCAGGAAACAGGGGCAATTTTGGGAATTTAATTGTAAGTTGGGGTAGTTTGGTAAAATCACGCTACAACCCAACTACCCCTGCAGAGAATTAATTCCTTCTCTCTCTCTCTCTCTCTCTTTCTCGCTCTCTCTCTCTTTCTCCCTGCTGCACCAGAGAACTCAAGAAGGGAAGAAAGAAAGAAGGAAAGAAAGAAAGAAGAAGAACAAGCTCAAGCTGCAGCAGTTTGGTGGCTGTGGCTTCTCCAACATCAAGGAGGCTTGGAACTTTGAAGGACGCATCAAGGGAGCTCTCTTGTGAAGTTCGAACTCCTCCTTACCCTCTCTTGTGGTCAAGAAAACATCAAGGAGGTGAGTCCATATGCCCTAGAAATTTAATTTATGGTTTCTTTTGGATTCAACAAGGGGCTAAAATTTATTTAAATTAGGTTTCCTCCATAAATAGGTTTGCTTTAAGAACCCAATGAAGAATATTTTGGAGTCTCCTAAGAGAAGCTCCAACCCTATTTCCTTTTCCTCTTTTGGTCCAAAATCCCTCAACAAAAAAAAAAGGGTAAGTAAAGAAATTTGAAGTTCATCTTTTTAGTTTTTTTTTTTATTTAAAGAGAGTAAGCAATCATTTGATATGAATGATCTCTACATGTAGGTTTTCTTGTAAACCTAATTGAGGGTATTTTGGAGCATGTTAAAGTGAAACATTAGCTTTTATTGCTTCTCTTTTGGTCAGAGAATATCCAAAGAGGTAAGGTTAAAATTCTAGAGTTCTAGTCTTTGAACTCTTGTGGAATTAAAATGACAATAAGATAATTTCCTTCATGTTATATCATGTTTAGGATTTTCTTTTTAAAGATCAAAATATTAAAGAGATCAAAATATTCCTATTACAAGAGTATACTAATAAGGGATTTTTGCAACTTTCTTTCTTTATTGGTCAAAATGAACCCATAGAAAGAAATGAAGAGTAAACCTAGGTTTCTTTTTATAGTTGTGTGGAATTAAAAAGAGTATGGAAGTGATTCCTAATTAGTTTCATTATGAATTTAGGGCTTTCTTGAGAATAGAAGGTCAACCCATCGTATCCTTGCAACGAGCGACTAAGGGGGGGATTCTGTCGAAATTGGGTGACCTCTCCCTGCTCCTTGCCTTTGCTTTTCGATCCAGAAGAATGATAGTAGTCTGTTAGAGGCGTTAGGGAATCTTGATAATAGTAGCATGCGTAGGAGATAAATATTATTTTATAATGAATATGGAAATAATTGCATGTGTAGATGTAATCAATTGTTGTGATCATGTTAGGGTGTAATCCTAGGAATCATGTGAAGCATAAGGAAAAGGAATGCATGTTGGTAGTAAGACTTAGGAGAAAACCTAGATTTAGGTTTAACGAGTGGCATGATGACCTAGGAGATACACCTAGGTGGACGAGTGGCATTACTTAGGGATAATCTGGGTTAAGAATAGAGTGTTAACATAAAGTCAGAGACTCTAGGTTAAACAAGTTATGGAACTTAGGTAAGGAACCTAAGTGAACTAATAGGGTTAAACTCTGTGGAGTGAACTCTAGTATATAGTTAGTGCAACCCTAGGTTAAACATGGAACAGGAAAATAGAGTTAGTAAACTCTAGATTCAGTGAGAAATCAGGAAACAGGGGGATTAGATTCTCAAGTTAAAGAATTAAATAATGTAACCCCAGAAAGTCATAGGACGTCTGGGTAAATGGATCAATTAGTTTAACTTCGATCTGAGTTAAATAAAAGAAAATGGAAATAGGGTTAATAAGCTCTAAGTTAGATAAAACTGAAAGTAACTAGTGTCCTATTGACATAGTGCAGTGATATAGTGCAACCTTAAGGGTAATTGAAGCTTAGGGTTGTGAATTGAGAACAAATAAGGAAAGTGTAAAAGTGGCTAGGAAACTAAAGATATTGCCAAGTGGCAAAATAAGTGGAAATGGAAATGAACAGTTGTTTCAAACTTAAATTGGTGTTAGAGACACCTAAATTATTTAGGATAAAGAACTTAGGATAAAAAGTAAAGCTTAAATGAAAGCCAAAAGTGGCTAATGAGCAGACAAGCAAATTGCTCGAGAGAGAGCTAAAAGTGTTAATAGTAAGACAAGAAATCGCTTGAAATAACGAGAAAATAAAAAGAAGCCATTGAGGCATGAATGTTAACGGGAGGGTTGAGCATATGTCACTCCCGGGAGATGAGTGCCAAGGTGCCTTAAACTCATCTGAACCTAAAGTGGAAGAAAATGATTAAAGAAAGAGAATGATTAATGAAAGGTAAAAAGGATAAGATAAACTACATTGGCCGAGCACTACGGGAGGCGATGCTACAACCTGTTCTTGTTTGATTGGGTTGTAGGCATCCGTCTTTTGAACCCTCGGACCCTGTAAAGAAAAGCCTAAACGGCCATTGGGAGGTGAGCATATGTCACTCTCCCAAGTGAATTAAAGTGTTAAAGCTAAGTTGCCAACGGGAGGGTGAGCATATGTCACTCCCGGGGGAATGTGTGAACAAGACTCAGCTTCCCAAGTAAAGGCAAAACAAAGAGCTAAAGGCAAAAGAAAAGATAAAGATAAAACGGGCGGACCTACGGTGAGAACGCGACCCATGTTGGAGTTGCAGGCAGTGCCCCTCTCCCGGGTAGAGACCCGTTCGGGACGTTTCTTCCGTAGGACGGGTAACACTTGCGGGTGTTATCGGCAACCTTAGAAATCTTATCTTATGGTAGCAGGACTACCGGGCTGGGGCCCGTTGGATAAGAATTTCTGAGGTTAACTTGAACTAAAGCACCAGAATTTAAAGAATAAAGAGAAATTAGAGTGGCCAAGGGGCCGGGTTAGTTTGACCATGTATACAGCGCATAGTGGCCGAGTTGGTGCTTAGCAGCACCTAGTGTGGCTAGACGGAGTAGTGCTGGATCGATGAGTATACACAGATAGTGTAGTGATATTTATATTGCATAGCTGCATTTTGATATTGAGGATTTTAGTTTCCTAGCACTATTATTATTGCTTCATTGGACCAAGTGGTGTAGGACACTTTTTCTCGTGGTTGAACCTACTGGGAACTCTGTCGTAGTTCTCACACCCCTTGGGTGACCTCCCCACAGGTTCAGGTATGGATACAGCGTCGAGACGTTTCGATCAGACGGCG
>CM055069.1:16555179-16602618 GCA_029204045.2 Tillandsia leiboldiana
CTCTCAAACAGGTAAGGGGGGTAGGTGTCCAACATCACCATCTCCAGCTCCATGTCGCCTCTCACTTCTCGTGATTACTCCTCAACACTTTACATACTTATGACCCGGTTAAGCAATCCCTTCATCTCTCGAGCTAGAATTCGCAATCGGCGCCCCTCGTACCCCAGATCCTCACTGATCTCAAGTGGAGTGAAATCAATCATGACGAAAGATCAAAGATATATCGCGGCAAGTTGAGACGTGAAAACATCGTGGACTCCAGCAAGTCGCGGAGGAAAAACATCCTGTATTGTCACGCCCCGGGGTCGAAACTGCGACTCGGGCTCGCTAACAGAGCCGCGCACCTATACGGAAACCCCCGCATCTGGAGTTTTAGTTGGTTAGTATATTTTGTAGTTGGGTTTTGGAGTGGTATTGTTTGGTAGTGGTATGGAGTTGTTTTACTTATTGTGTAGGGAGTGTGTGGGTTGTTTGCTGTATGTTGTCTCATTTTAGTTGAGTGGTATTTTTGTTAGCATGGAGCTGGTTCGGTTGGGTAATGGTTTATGTAAAAACTTGAATTTTGAAAATAAATAAAGAATGAAATTGATTTGAGTCAAGTTGAATTTGGATCATGAAAAGCACCCGTAGTCTAAGTGCCCCTTTTCTGCAGTGTAATTGCACAGTTAGTGGGCCAGAAATATTGCCTTTCAATCCGAGCCTAATCTCGAAGATCCGAGACCACGAGTTTGAACCGTCATGACGAACTGAGTGAAAACCATATTAAACTTGTTCAGATCTGACGGTCGGATCTTCCAGAAATCGACGAAGAAGCGGGCGGGACCCGCGACTTAAGTCGAGGGTACAATGAACAGTGAACCCTAATTTTTCGAGCCCCTTCGCGCCAACGTTGAGCCAATTCACTGTCTGGAATCCGAACATAGCACTTCAGGTAGTCGATTTGAATGGCTCCGACGTTCTGGACGCAATGGCGCTGACGAAATTTCCGTTGAGACGACTCAAAGTCTCGAAAAACGCAAAAACTGTATTCCGGGACTGTATTTTATGACTGAGATTTAATCCGGGCAGTTTTTCGAAAATAAAAAATCGCTACTGATAGGTCTCGTCGAGCCGACGTCATGGCGCACTCCATTTTCCGTTTCGACGCTCGGATTTTCTCGAAAAGCGAAAAATGCGTCGAAAAGTGCAACTTTTTGCACATAAAACCCTAGATTTGTTGCCTCGGAAAGCGTGCCACTGCATGGGGGAGGGACTTAAGTGTGAGAGTTGTATTGTGAGGGACCAGAACCCAAAATGCCTAATGCTGGAGGGGTTATATTGCAATTGTGCAATACGTGCACAATTTGAATATATCCCACTTCCCGTATTATAACCGCTGCCTCATCCCTATATCCCACGACTTCACCCACTCTCCACTTCTCTCCGCACACTCCTCGCCAGCCCGTACCAGCCGTTGCAACCCTCCCGTCGCTGGAAACGAGTGAGATCAAGAATCACCTTGATCTCGGGTGATTGGAGAGAAGGTGCTCGGGAGGTGCTTGGACGACCAAGACCTGATCTGGAGGAGTCTCTGGTGAAGCCGCGTCCGAGCCAAGGTGATCCCGGACCCAGCCGTCGCCGCACGCCGCCGCGAGAGACCACCCTTCTTCTTGATCTCCGGCGAAGGTGAGTACATGGAAGTTTTGATTTAAGTTTGGCTTTTGGGCATGGTCACTGTGTTTCTGACGTCGCGGGGATCGTCCGGTTGCAGCCCGGGCCGCTGCCGCCGTCCCGATCGCCGGCGGAGCGCTGTCGCCGAATTATTGCCTTCCTGGCCGATCCCGTGCAACGCCGTGATCCGACCGCCAAACTTCAGATCTGCACCGTTGAATCCGATCCCCTCGTCGACTGGAACCTCTCCACGGAGTCGGAGGACGATCGGATCAAGATCCACACGGATCGAAGCTGCCCTAGAACCTGTCTCTTTTCCACGAAGGCCGACCGCCGCCGTCCGGCGCCGCCGCGCCCCCCCCACCACCGGCCAACCCCACCAGAAGACTCCTGTTACCGAGTGACCCTTTTGGTCCAAGTTGCCCGGCCCGAAGCCACCCCGCCGGATTCCGCCATTGACGGCTATTGGAGCTCCCCCGAGCTTCGCCGGCGCCGCCTGCCGACGCCACCAGGACGTCGGGGAACTACCCTGGTGAGCTTCCTTGGGTCCTTAGAAGCCTCCCCATCTGGTTGCATGCAAGTTGTAACGTCGGGTTTTGTACTTGTAGAGTTGCACCCGAATTGCCTTCAAGCTCGGGCTCCGGCGATCCCCGGCGCTCCGGACTCCGGCAACCACTCAGGTAGGATCTAAACACCCCTCCTGTGATTCCCATCTTTTTAGTTTGGGGCCAGAGACTCCCTGTAGATTGATCTTATTCTTGCACCCGAGAACACCATCTCGGGTTTGTCTCCGGCCGCCGCCGGCCTCCGGCCGCCGGGGCTCGACCCCACCTGAACCCGAGAGCTCCTGGGGAACCCCATCTAACCCATGCTCACCTTCTCTACAGGACAGAGCCTGGTTTGCTACGAGAACACCCCAACCCGAGACCTTGTTGGAGCACCACCTTGCTCCGGCGACTCTCCGGCCGACCTCCGGCACCCCTCAGGTGATCCCTCCATTCCTTTATGCATGCTGAACATGATGCTCCTGTTAGGGCTCAATCTGATCAAGTGTAAATCTAGTTATTGCATAGTTGTAAATTGGACCTTAGAACATTATGGGCCAACCTTGTATCGGGCTTGGTCTCAGCCCAATTCTTGTGAGCACGGGCTTCGTCTCGTCATAACGAACACCCTGGAATTTACAGATTTACGTTGGGACTCCCGGATTGCTAGAACGAGCCGAAACGGGCAATTAAATTAACGAATTATGCAAATTAAGAATTATTATAGATCAAATTGTAAATTGGACTTGATAGCTGTCTTTAAACAGTATATATACACCTGCTAGCCATTTTGTTAGGGTTCCGAAGGTCCTCGTTGACCAGCAATCAGATTTTGATCGATAAACCGACCGATTTGACCCGTTTAAGTTTTCCGTCGTCGGGATGGGTTGTGCGAGTCTACTACTGATTACATTTACTGATACAGGGCCCAGTTGTTCAACACCAGCCTCCCAGTAGCTGTGCGGGAGTTCAAGGGTCTGCCTTCATCCAGGTGGGTTAGCTTCGGTCCGGGCTTGATCTATTCGGCCCTCTGGTTGCTTTAGTCCAGTCGGACACCCTTTTTTTGATCAGCCTGCGAATTATACTGATACGACCTATGATGACTGAATATATATCACATGATCCCCTGATAGACATTGATTCTTTTAGACTCATCATATATACCTGCTGATTTTATCTAGATGAGCCTTGATGATTGTATTGACATGCCCTATGATTAGTCCTGATAGATCTTGATCTACGTGAGACATATCTTACGTACCTGTTTATCAGTTTTTATATTTCTGATAGACCTTGATCTTCATGAGACATACCATATACATATCTGTTCATCAGTTTTTTCAGTATATAGATCTACATGATTTGATGACACTTGTTGATTCCTGTCAGCCGATTATTATCTACATGATCCCTGATTATTCCTGACTGATCCTGATTGATTGATATATATAGATTTGCATAATTAGATGACACCTGTTGATTCCTGTCATTGAGATGTTATTCGAGATATTATTGATATGCATGATTGATTGATCCTGATTGATAGACACTACTCGATATGCATGATTGATTGATTCCGATGGATAGATATAGACAGATGATTCCCTGTTGGGATCTCGGCATGTTGCCGACTACCCGGTCACTAGACCGTGAGATTGATCATTATGATTTGCCATGCACTGCTGTACTTCACGAACATGGCCGGGGTAGCTCCCCGTGGAGATTGTTCTTTACCGGTAAAGTGGTCTGATGATAGACCCGTGAGCCCTCGACAAGGTTATGTCAGCCGAAAAAGGTGCCGAACAGTGGCATTGCCTGAGGTTCTCTGAAACCAATATTGGCACATGATTGGATATTTGGTTTTTTACCTTTGACGCATTACTTTTACTCGTACTGCTGCTCAGTTGTTTCCAGCACTATTACCTGTAGACATGCTTGTATCACTTGTAGTTCTTATACATGATCCTTGTAGTTGACTTTGATTTCCGGCCTGCATGCTCTACAGTTTTCATGATAGTTATCTCTGAGACACCCTGATTGTTCAGCATACGTACCTGCAGTTTTATTTCTGATTATTAGTAGACATCTATGTTTCCAGCTTTTCCTACAGATCTTTACTATCCGCAGATTTTAGTACCCAGTAGGTACGATTAGCTATTTCTCGGCTCGTCGTGCCCACTGGGATGCACTCCGGTGTATCTCACACCCTCGGGTGACTGTTGTAGGTCCGTCGGGTGGTGAGATGTCGGGACGATCCAGTGAGCCGATTACGATAGAGCTGTCCCCATGAGCATTACACATTGATGACTTTTGCAGACATTTACTTTCTGTATTTCATTCCAGCTTATCTTGATTTAGACATTTAAAACTGATGATGTAATAACTTAATTCTGATTATTCCTGCTGAATAGATTAGTAGTTGTACTGAGATATCTGTCGCTGATTACTAGCCTAGCCGTGCATATATAGGGGAGTCTCTGTTCGCGGAATAGAGAGTTTCCTATATGTGTGGCGGTCTGTTACGCCTGTTTTGCAAACTCTGATTTAAACAAAAAAAAAAAAGAAAAATTTCAGACCTGATTTTTAAACTCGGGGCGTGACAGATTAGATGGTATCAGAGCAATAGGTACACGGTACCTAGGGAAAGTTGATTAGGAACTGGTTAGGATGAACCCTAGGATGACTTGTCGCGTGAGAGCGTTGGGTATGTCGAGTATAAGGGATAGAAACTCAAGATATTATCAGAACAAGAAGGCGAAGCCACCCCGACCTTGCGTCTTCTGCGGGGATACCCACCGGGCGAGGGATTGTGAACAGAGGCATGGTCGATGCTTCAGGTGCGGCCAACTGGGACATAGAGCTTCAGAGTGCCCGCAGGGTTCCGCACCTGCGCAGATCACAGCCCCTGTACCCGCTCCTTCGCAACGACGACAAGAACCGGCGCCTAGCTCAGCTTCAACTGGGCGTCCCCCTCTACCTCGACCACCTTTTGGAGGGTATCAGTCGGCAGGTGGACGCGTCTATGCACTGACCCCTCATGGAGAGCCAACGGAGGGAAACCCGACGACTGATTTCGTAGCTCTCGAATGAACTATTATAAGCATTTCATAAAGCATGACTTTAAGATGTAGGCTTCTGGAATAAGACCTTTTAATTATAAGTTTCAGGGACGAAACTTCCTTTTTGGTGGGAGAGATGTAAGAACTTGAATTTTGAAAATAAATAAAGAAATGAAATTGATTTGAGTCAAGTTGAATTTGGATCATGAAAAGCACCCGTAGTCTAAGTGCCCCTTTTCTGCAGTGTAATTTGCACAGTTAGTGGGCCAGAAATATTGCCTTTCAATCCGAGCCTAATCTCGAAGATCCGAGACCACGAGTTTGACTGTCATGACGAACTGAGTGAAAACCATATTAAACTTGTTCAGATCTGACGGTCGGATCTTCCAGAAATCGACGAAGAAGCGGGCGGGACCCGCGACTTAAGTCGAGTGTACAATGAAGAGTGAACCCTAATTTTCGAGCCCCTTCGCGCCAACGTTGAGCCAATTCACTGTCTGGAATCCGAACATAGCACTTCAGGTAGTCGATTTGAATGGCTCCGACGTTCTGGACGCAATGGCGCTGACGAAATTTCCGTTTGACGACTCAAAGTCTCGAAAAACGCAAAAACTGTATTCCGGGACTGTATTTTATGGACTGAGATTTAATCCGGGCAGTTTTTCGAAAATCAAAAATCGCTACCTGATAGGTCTCGTCGAGCCGGACGTCATGGCGCACTCCATTTTCCGTTTCGACGCTCGGATTTTCTCGAAAAGCGAAAAATGCGTCGAAAAGTGCAACTTTTGCACATAAAACCCTAGATTTGTTGCCTCGGAAAGCGTGCCACTGCATGGGGGAGGGACTTAAGTGTGAGAGGTTGTATTGTGAGGGACCAGAACCCAAAATGCCTAATGCTGGAGGGGTTATATTGCAATTGTGCAATACGTGCACAATTTGAATATATCCCACTTCCCGTATTATAACCGCTGCCTCATCCCTATATCCCACGACTTCACCCACTCTCCACTTCTCTCCGCACACTCCTCGCCAGCCCGTACCAGCCGTTGCAACCCTCCCGTCGCTGGAAACGAGTGAGATCAAGAATCACCTTGATCTCGGGTGATTGGAGAGAAGGTGCTCGGGAGGTGCTTGGACGACCAAGACCTGATCTGGAGGAGTCTCTGGTGAAGCCGCGTCCGAGCCAAGGTGATCCCGGACCCAGCCGTCGCCGCACGCCGCCGCGAGAGACCACCCTTCTTCTTGATCTCCGGCGAAGGTGAGTACATGGAAGTTTTGATTTAAGTTTGGCTTTTGGGCATGGTCACTGTGTTTCTGACGTCGCGGGGATCGTCCGGTTGCAGCCCGGGCCGCTGCCCGCCGTCCCGATCGCCGGCGGGAGCGCTGTCGCCGGAATTATTGCCTTCCTGGCCGATCCCGTGCAACGCCGTGATCCGACCGCCAAACTTCAGATCTGCACCGTTGAATCCGATCCCCTCGTCGACTGGAACCTCTCCACGGAGTCGGAGGACGATCGGATCAAGATCCACACGGATCGAAGCTGCCCTAGAACCTGTCTCTTTTCCACGAAGGCCGACCGCCGCCGTCCGGCGCCGCCGCGGCCTCGCACCGCCGGCCAACCCCACCAGAAGACTCCTGTTACCGAGTGAACCCTTTTGGTCCAAGTTGCCCCGGCCCGGAGCCACCCCGCCGGATTCCGCCATTGACGGCTATTGGAGCTCCCCCGAGCTTCGCCGGCGCCGCCTCGCCGACGCCCCAGGACGTCGGGGAACTACCCTGGTGAGCTTCCTTGGTCCTTAGAAGCCTCCCCATCTGGTTGCATGCAAGTTGTAACGTCGGGTTTTGTACTTGTAGAGTTGCACCCGAATTGCCTTCAAGCTCGGGCTCCGGCGATCCCCGGCGCTCCGGGACTCCGGCAACCACTCAGGTAGGATCTAAACACCCCTCCTGTGATTCCCATCTTTTTAGTTTGGGGCCAGAGACCCCCTGTAGCTTGATCTTAATTCTTGCACCCGAGAACACCATCTCGGGTTTGTCTCCGGCCGCCGCCGCCTCCGGCCGCCGGGGCTCGACCCCACCTGAACCCGAGAGCTCCTGGGAACCCCATCTAACCCATGCTCACCTTCTCTACAGGACAGAGCCTGGTTTGCTCCGAGAACACCCCAACCCGAGACCTTGTTGGAGCACCACCTTGCTCCGGCGACTCTCCGGCCGACCTCCGGCACCCCTCAGGTGAGCCCTCCATTCCTTTATGCATGCTGAACATGATGCTCCTGTTAGGGCTCAATCTGATCAAGTGTAAATCTAGTTATTGCATAGTTGTAAATTGGACCTTAGAACATTATGGGCCAACCTTGTATCGGGCTTGGTCTCAGCCCAATTCTTGTGAGCACGGGCTTCGTCTCGTCATAACGAACACCCTGGAATTTACAGATTTACGTTTGGACTCCCGGATTGCTAGAACGAGCCGAAACGGGCAATTAAATTAACGAATTATGCAAATTAAGAATTATTATAGATCAAATTGTAAATTGGACTTGATAGCTGTCTTTAAACAGTATATATACACCTGCTAGCCATTTTGTTAGGGTTCCGAAGGTCCTCGTTGACCAGCAATCAGATTTTGATCGATAAACCGACCGATTTGACCCGTTTAAGTTTTCCGTCGTCGGGATGGGTTGTGCGAGTCTACTACTGATTACATTTACTGATACAGGGCCCAGTTGTTCAACACCAGCCTCCCAGTAGCTGTGCGGGAGTTCAAGGGTCTGCCTTCATCCAGGTGGGTTAGCTTCGGTCCGGGCTTGATCTATTCGGCCCTCTGGTTGCTTTAGTCCAGTCGGACACCCTTTTTTTTGATCAGCCTGCGAATTATACTGATACGACCTATGATGACTGAATATATATCACATGATCCCCTGATAGACATTGATTCTTTTAGACTCATCATATATACCTGCTGATTTTATCTAGATGAGCCTTGATGATTGTATTGACATGCCCTATGATTAGTCCTGATAGATCTTGATCTACGTGAGACATATCTTACGTACCTGTTTATCAGTTTTTATATTTCTGATAGACCTTGATCTTCATGAGACATACCATATACATATCTGTTCATCAGTTTTTTCAGTATATAGATCTACATGATTTGATGACACTTGTTGATTCCTGTCAGCCGATTATTATCTACATGATCCCTGATTATTCCTGACTGATCCTGATTGATTGATATATATAGATTTGCATGATTAGATGACACCTGTTGATTCCTGTCATTGAGATGTTATTCGAGATATTATTGATATGCATGATTGATTGATCCTGATTGATAGACACTACTCGATATGCATGATTGATTGATTCCGATGGATAGATATAGACAGATGATTCCCTGTTGGGATCTCGGCATGTTGCCGACTACCCGGTCACTAGACCGTGAGATTGATCATTATGATTTGCCATGCACTGCTGTACTTCACGAACATGGCCGGGGTAGCTCCCCGTGGAGATTGTTCTTTACCGGTAAAGTGGTCTGATGATAGACCCGTGAGCCCTCGACAAGGTTATGTCAGCCGAAAAAGGTGCCGAACAGTGGCATTGCCTGAGGTTCTCTGAAACCAATATTGGCACATGATTGGATATTTGGTTTTTTACCTTTGACGCATTACTTTTACTCGTACTGCTGCTCAGTTGTTTCCAGCACTATTACCTGTAGACATGCTTGTATCACTTGTAGTTCTTATACATGATCCTTGTAGTTGACTTTGATTTCCGGCCTGCATGCTCTACAGTTTTCATGATAGTTATCTCTGAGACACCCTGATTGTTCAGCATACTTACCTGCAGTTTTATTTCTGATTATTAGTAGACATCTATGTTTCCAGCTTTTCCTACAGATCTTTACTATCCGCAGATTTTAGTACCCAGTAGGTACGATTAGCTATTTCTCGGCTCGTCGTGCCCACTGGGATGCACTCCGGTGTATCTCACACCCTCGGGTGACTGTTGTAGGTCCGTCGGGTGGTGAGATGTCGGGACGATCCAGTGAGCCGATTACGATGGAGCTGTCCCCATGAGCATTACACATTGATGACTTTTGCAGACATTTACTTTCTGTATTTCATTCCAGCTTATCTTGATTTAGACATTTAAAACTGATGATGTAATAACTTAATTCTGATTATTCCTGCTGAATAGATTAGTAGTTGTACTGAGATATCTGTCGCTGATTACTAGCCTAGCCGTGCATATATAGAGGAGTCTCTGTTCGCGGAATAGAGAGTTTCCTATATGTGTGGCGGTCTGTTACGCCTGTTTTGCAAACTCTGATTTAAACAAAAAAAAAAAAAGAAAAATTTCAGACCTGATTTTTAAACTCGGGGCGTGACAGTTTATTGATACAGTAATCTATTTTCATCTCTCGCTCTGTACCACTTTTTATGGCCATACTTTCTCCTGTGTATCATACTGAGTTGCTCGAGTTTGTATCGCTTCATATATATGGGAAATACTGCATATACGGTGGATCTGTTGTCGCACTCTAGTTCTGATTTACACCCGGGGAGTGACACCCTCACCCTGCGCCGGCCACAGTTCTTCGGGGCGCCCACAGGACTCCTCGGGCGTCCGAAAATCTGCATGCACCAAAAACTTGCTCTCGGGTTGAGAATCCGAAAGTACGTACAGGGCTCCCGCTACTGTGCTCTGGGCGCCCGCAGGACATTTTCGGATGTCCAAAACTAGTCTAAAACTCTCGACTTAGCTGTTTTCATCCGTTTTCGACTCAACTTCGATCCGAATGTAATTTGTTTCGAACCAAACTTACTCTAACTCATTTCCATCATATTTTTAAACGTGTTTAAAGTGACTTACCCGCACTTTATCTCTTTAGCGAAAGCCGGTGTACTACAAAGTGTCTGCAAATACTATATTGCTGGCCAGAGAAAAGCTAAACCATTTTCATGCACCCGCAAAAGCTTTCTTATGTTCGAAAAAAAAGTCAACTCTGAATCTTTAATTTTCGCACCAATCTCGTGCCAAAATCATTCCCACTTATATAGAATTCTTCCAAAACCTTTTTACTAGTATCAAATATTATTTCATATTGAAACTTCACTAATGGCAAAAGTTTAATATACAACACTAACCTTAAACTTTAATTTTTCTTTTAGGAAATTCTAAAGTAGTTTCAATCTTCCCAATGCTTATGTTACAAATTTATAATAGTAACTGCTACCAGAAAAGCATGCAGTGACTATTGTCATCACAATTTTACAACATAAAAAGAAGGAAGGTTGAAAGCTCAGGTAGGACCTAGCTAGTTAGGTTGTGTTCAAGTCACAGTTAGTATAAATTGAAAACAAGTTTGATTAGCATAAATTGACTGACAAAGTTTCAAAAGAAAAAAAGAAAAAAGAAAAAAGAATAATACATTGCAATATTTCATTCTAATGCCATTTATTTCTAGGGAAGCATGATGTGCATTTTCTTTGCAGAATATATCGCAAAATAAATGAATATCCAAAAAAAAGTCACGAAGAATCTTGAGCAGTCATGGGAGCATGGTGTCGCTATCCTTTTGTGCGTCAGGATTTCTTACCTACAGCTCATCAGTAGTTGAATGTATTCAAATCGTTCACATAGCAGTAGCTGTCTTTGTGCAAGAAATTATTCTTGCATACATAGGTGCACCCAATGAGCGTTCTAGCCATGATATATTAGAAATGATTAATTTTATATACCTTTTTATAAACATATAAAATAATAAATATATTTTTATAAAATTTAATTTTTTATATTTAATTTTTAAAATTTTAATTTGTTCATATATGTCTCTTTAGTTTATTATCGTTAGTTTAATTGTTTATTTTTTAATCGAATATAAGTAAAATACTAATTTTGGCTTTGCAAATATATTTCTCTAAAAATCTCAAGTGTTAAAAAATATATCTATAGTTAAAGTATAGTATCTGAAAAGATCGAAAGATAAATTTACCACACTCACTAATCAAAATTAAGTATTTAATTTCTAATTAACTATATTTTTCTAACATATTGATGGTAGGGACATATATGAACAACTTTAAATTTTTGAAGGAATAAATATAAAAAATAAAATTTTTATAAAAATATATTTATTATTCGATATCTTTACAAATTAAGAACTATAAGAAATCAATAAAGATTATAAATTTTCAGTTCTTTTGTGTCCGCGTGGCGCCTTCCCAAGCTTCCTGTGCCGACGTATCGTGCTCACGTGGCGCCTTCCCAAGCTTCCTGTGCCGACGTTGCTCTCCTCTCTTCTCTCTCTTTCGCCCGCCCGCCTGCCCGCCCGCTTTCTCCACGCTGCCTCTGCATATGGGCTTCTCCTCCCCCACAACTGGTTCCCCTCTCTCTCTCTACGTGTCCTTTTTTCAAAATCCCAAGCGGCGCCCCCCCTCCCCTCTCTCTCTCTCTATCTCTCTTTGTCTCCCTTACTCTCCCCCTTTCCTCTCTATCTCTCTCATCCCCGTCGTCGTCGTCGCCATTGCCGTCGAAGCCGAAGGATGAAGAGACTGGACATTTCCCCTTCAGATCCGGGCGCCTGCAGCCGCCTGTGCCGCGACCGCGCTCGCATCTGGCCAGGCCCGCACCCGACCGCGCCCAGCGCCTTCCTGCGCTGCGCGTAGCGCCCGTGCCCCAGCCGCGCCTGGTCAGCCCTAGCATCTCCTGCCCCATGCCCTGGCCGCGCACTGAGTGCCGCTCGAGCCGTGCGCTTCGCTGCTGCGGTTCGCGCCCGCGTGCGCCCAGCCGCTGCTCGCCCGTGCGCGCCCAGCCGCCGCTCATCATGCGCGCTGCGCTGTTGCGGCCCGCGCCCGCGTGGGCCCAGCCGCCGCTGGCCCGCGCGCTCCTAGCCATCGATCATCCTACGCGCTGCGCTGCTGCGACCCGCTCATCCTGTGCGCTGCGTTGCTGCGGCCCGCGCCCCCGTGCGTCCAGCCGCCGCTCGCCCACGCGCGCCTATCCGTCGCTCATCCTGCGCGCTGCACTGCTGCGGCCCGCACCCGAGTGCGCCCAGCCGCCGCTCGCCCAACGCCCAGCCTGCTGCAGCGCGCTGCCCTTGCTGCAGCCCGCCACTCTTGCTGTCGCGCCGCCCTTGCTGCAGCCCGCCGTCCTTGCTGCCCCGCGCATGTCGCTGCCGTGCCTCGTAGTCGCACGCACCCGCGCGCATGCCGCGCAACCTGCCACTCTTGCTATCGCGCTGCCCCTCCGCGCATTACGTGCGTCTTAACAGTAAGATGTAATATTAAGTACATGCCAGTATCTAGAATTTTTTTTCCCATGGTGGTACGCGGAGGGGTGTCACGCCCCGAGTTTAAAAATCAGGTCTGAAATTTTTTTTTTTATTAAATCAGAGTTTGCAAAGCAGGCGTAACAGACCGCCACACATATAGGAAACTCTCTATTCCACGAACAGAGACTCCCCTATATATGCACGGCTAGGCTAGTAATCAGCGACCGATATCTCAGTACAACTACTAATCTAGTCAGCAGGAATAATTCAAAATCGGTAATCACATCAATATTTTAAATGTCTAAATCAAATAGAACTGGAATAAAATGCGGAATATAACAGTCCGCGTAAGTCATCAAGGATCTCAATCATCTCTGTCTAGAATCATGGGGACAGCTCTATCGTGACAGGCTCACTGGATCGTCCCGACAACTCACCACCCGACGGACCTGCAACAGTCACCCGAGGGTGTGAGACACACCGGAGTGTATCCCAGTGGGCACGACGAGCCGAGGATCAGCTAATCGTACCTACTGGGTACTAAAATCTGCGGATAGTAAAGGTCTGTAGGAAAAGCTGGAAACATTGATGTCTACTAATAATCAGAAATAAAACTGCAGGTAAGTATGCTGAACAATCAGGGTATCTCAGAGATAACTATCATGAAAACTGTAGAGCATGCAGGCCGGAATCAAAGTCAACTACAAGGATCATGTATAAAGAACTACGAATGATACAAGCATGTCTACAGATAATAGTGCTGGAAACAACTGAGCAACAGTACGAGTAAAAGTAATGCGTCAAAGGTAGAAAACCAAATATCCAATCATGTGCCAATATTGGTCTCAGAGAACCTCAGGCAATGCCACTGTTCGGCACCTTTTCGGCTGACATAACCTTGTCGAGGGCTCACGGGTCTATCATCAGACCACTTTACCGGTAAAGAACAATCTCCACGGGGAGCTACCCCGGCCATGTTCATGAAGTACAGCAGTGCATGGCAAAACATAATGATCAATCTCACGGTCTAGTGACCGGGTAGTCGGCAACATGCCGAGATCCCAACAGGGAATCATCTGCCTATATCTATCCATCGGAATCAATCAATCATGCATATCGAGTAGTGTCTATCAATCAGGATCAATCAATCATGCATATCGAGTGGTATCTATCAATCAGGATCAATCAATCATGCATATCAATAATATCTCGAATAACATCTCAATGACAGGAATCAACAGGTGTCATCTAATCATGCAAATCTATATATATATCAATTAATCAGGATCAGTCAGGAATAATCAGGGATCATGTAGATAATAATCGGCTGACCATGAACAAACAATCACATGTATAAGTCTAATCGAGTCGATGTCAAACAGGAGAATCATGACGTGTCAAACGAGATTAACATATATCAGATAAGTCCTATAGATATAATCATCAGGGCAAATAAAAAACAGGTGTCCGACTAGACTATAGCAACCAGAGGGCCGAATAGATCAAGCCCGGACCGAAGATAACCCACCTGGATGTAGGCAGATCCTCGAACTCCCGCTCGGCTACTGGGAGGCTGGTGCTGAACAACTGGGCCATGAATAAAAGCTATAATCAATAATAGACTCGCACATACCCATCCTGACGACACAACAGTAACGGAAAGCTTAAACGGGTCAAATAGGCCGATTTACGGGACGAAATCTAATCCCCGATCACGAGTGTCCCCGGGACCCAAACGAAATGTCCAGTGGGTGTGAAATACTGTTTAAAGGGAGCTAGTACATCCATTTTACGTTTTAGTCCATAATGGTTCTTTAATTTGCATAATACTATTAAGTGAATTGCCCGTTTCGGCTTGTTCTTGAGATCCAGGGATCCAAAATTGACGCCGTAAGTTTCAGTGGGTTCGTTACGACGAGACCAATGCCGTGCTCACCAGTTTTGGCCGAGATCAGACCCGAGGGCAAAGTTGGCCCATAACCAACTCGGGTTCACAACACAACTATGCCATATTTAAACTTACACTAGATCAAATTGAACCCTAACAGGAGCATGGTGTTAAGTAAGTACTATGGACAGTGGGGCTCACCTGAGGCGCGTCGGAGAGTGGCCGGAACAGTGGCCGGAGCAACACCACCCAAGTGCCCAAGCTCGGTTTTGGCCAAGATTAGATCCACACCTGTTCTGGGTGCAGCAAGGGTGAGCACTGGTTAGATACGGCCCCCAGAAGATGTCTGGTCCGGGTTGGGTCAGGCACTGGCGGCCGGAGGCGGCGGCGGCGGCGGCCGGAGGCAAAGCCCGAAAGGGTAACTCGGGTGCAACTTTTGGAACCTAGTTACAGGGGGGTCTCTGGCCCAAAATAAAATGATGGGGAGCAAGGTTAGGGTATTCAGGTCTTACCTGGGTGGTAGCCGGAGTCCCGGAGCGGCGGCAATGGCCGGAGCTCGAGTTCGACGGCAACAAAGGTGCAACTGCAGAGGGAAGAACGCCCACGTTAGGTTCTGCATGGAACACGGTGGGGGGACTGCTAAGGACCCTATGAGCTTACCTGGGTAGTTTCCCGGTGCCGGGGAGCGTCGGCAAGGCGCGACGGCGGAGCTCGGTGGAGCTTTAAGGGCCGTTAATGGCGGATTCCGGCCGACAGCCTCCGGGCCGGAGAAACTTGGACCGTGTTGAACTCCACGATGCCAGGAAGCTTGCTGCAGTTGTGGCCGGCGTCGGGAGGCTGCGGCGGCGCCGGGCGGCAGAGATCGGCCAATCGGAGAAGAAGACCGGAACTAGGGCACGTCCGTTCAGGCCCGATCCTCAACCGATGGCCCTCAAACTGCGTGGGGAGGCTGCAGTCGACGAGAGGACTCGTCTCAACGGTGCTGATCTTGGGTTTGACAGTCGGATGACGGCGGCGCACGCGATCGGCCCGGAAACGATAATTCCGGCGTTGATGGTTCCCGCCGGCGATCGGGACGGCGGCCGCGGCTCAGCCTGCACCCGGAGGGTCACCTCGGTGTCAGTAACCCACTGATATGGTCCATGTGCCAGATCAAAGAGGAAAGTCTTAAGTGTTTACCTCGCCGGAAACCGTGGAAGGAGAAGGGTCTCCCCACGGTGGCGCACGGCGGCGGCTGGGGCCAGGGTCACCTCAGCTCGGTTGCGGCTCCACAGGGTACTCCCCAGGCACGGTCTCGATTGCCCCAGACCCTCCCGAGCACCTACCTCTCCAACACCCGAGATCAAGGTGCACTTGATCTTTTCTTCTCCGGCGACGTGGAGGCGGCGGCCGGTGCGGGGAGGTCCGTGAAGTGCGGCGGAGAGGAGGAGAGGTTGTTGGAGTGGGTGGCTGCGCAGAGGCTAAGGGCGTAGGGTTTATGAAAACCTAACTCGGATTGGGGTATAATATAGTGTATAGCAATATTGCAATATAACCCCTCTAAGCCAGCTATTTCAACCCCAGTCCCCCACAGTAAAGTTATTTCAGACCTAGGTCCCTCACCACAGAGGTGGCACGCTAATCGAGGCATGAAATATGGGGACTATTGTGCAAATATCACATTCTTTTGCCTTATTTCACGCTTTTCGAGACATTTTAGTCGTCAATTCGAAAAACGAACTTCGCCATGACGTCCGGCTCGACGAAACCTATCAGGTAGTGATTTTCATTTTTCGAGAAAACGCCCGGATAAAATCTCGGTCCATTAATTACTGTCCCGAAATACAGTTATTGCGTTTTTCGAGACTTTAGGGTCGTCAAACGAAAATTCCGTCAGCGCCATTGCGTCCAGAACGATGGAGCCGTTCAAATCGACTACCTGGATCGTTATGACCGGAGTCCGGACAGCGAATTGGCCAAGGTTGGCACTTAGGGGCATTTAGATTTAGGGTTTACTGTTCATCAACCGTCCCAAGCACTATTCACTTAAGTCGCGGGTCCCGCCCGCTTCTTCGTCGATTTCTGGAAGATCCGACCGTCGGATCTGAACTTGCTTAATATGGTTTTCAGTCGATTCGACGAGACGGTCGCACTGGTGATCTCGGATTTTCGAGATCAGGCTCGGATTGAAAAGCGTTATTTCTGCCCTATTAACTGTGCAATTTACACTGCAGAAAAGGGGCATTTTGGCTATTCGTGCTTTTATGATCCAAAATTCAACTTGACTTTAATTATTCTCATTTATCTATTCATTTACAAAAATTCGAATTCTTACAAGGGGCGTTGGATGACGTCGGTGTTGCCCTCAACAATGATAATGCCCTCTTTTTTACCGCACATTCCATTGATTTGTCCCATTCGTGTGTTTGCGTGCTAAATTACGAAATTTTTGCTTCAAATTTTGATGCTTTGGATGAGTTTGAATAGGCTCAGGTCGAAGCAGTTTGATGCTTTTTTTTTTTTTGTGATATAATGGTGCTTCACTCTCCGTTCAATATGCAATCCTTTTCATTATTAATGGAAAGAAAACGGCGGTACAATTTGATCTCATATATGATAGTATCTTCCAGAATTGTAGGAAGCAAGTTTTGAGAACAAGAAGTGTGGCTAAAAAAATATGAACCGCACGATTTGTCACAAGCAATAACACTTCTGAAGTATAAGTTCTATCAAAACCATCCAATTTAAATACACTGCTAACATGATATTTCTTTAGTTTGGTAGTTGACGGAGAAGATTTGAATTCTCTTTGTTTGCTATTTCTTGATCATTTACTTGCAATCCGAGGGATGGTATTTTTAGAAAAGGTTGGCAGAAATATAGAAAAAATATTATCAAAGTGTTGCAAAAATGGAAGGCTGATAAAACCAATCATTCTTCTTGCTGTTTATTACACTATATTGTTATTTTCTTTCTTCTTTTATACTAAGGCTACGATGATCTTGCCATTTACACAACAAATTTTTTTTCGCTTATTGGAAAAAAGTTTCTATCAAGTTATTTTTTTTGTTATTTTTATGCATTTTGTTATTTTTCATGTCAAAATAAATTGAATATATGCTCAGCCACTTTAAATAGTATTTTTACTTATTTTTCCTTACTTTCTTCCTATTTTAAGTGTATTCGTATTGTTACTAAATAAATCTTCATTTCCTCTCAGCAGCAGCTGTGTCCTTATGACAATAATGAGGAGTTCCGAAATTTTTTATTTTATTTAAAATTATTTCCAGCAAATTGAGGCAGCGTATTTGTGAATCTTAGTGCAGTTTTCGAATGTAAAGTGGATTCTGTTGTAAATCATTTGTGAATGTTAGTGCAGTTTTAGAATGTAAAGTGGATTCTGTTGTCAATTTATTTGAATGATTGCTTTGTTATCCTTATCGTTCTTCAGCACTTTCATACTAAAATGGTTCTCTGTCTTTTTTTATTGTAAAAGCGAATTATGTGAAGAATTACTTTGTGAAATGATTATTTTGTGTGAAGGATTACTTTGTGTGAATTATTACTTTTGTGTTTTGACTGTTTATTTGTAAGTTTAGTTTCTTATTATGATGGTTCTTTGTGCTTATCTTGTTTTTGTTCTATACATGTGTTGGTAAACTGCATAATTATTTCGTAGGTAAGATAATATTTACTAAATAAATTATATCCGCAGCGTAGCGCGGGTTCTTCACTAGTTAACTAGAAATATCATTTCTATTGCTAGGCTCATTGCTGTATCAATTACTTGATGGGCTAAAGTGAACCCCAACAATCAGGACGAAACCAGAATTTTAAATTTAGGAGGACTAAAAATATATTATGCAAAATATATTAATCTTTAAAAGTATTAATAAAAAAATTATATATAAATAATTTTTTGTTCACTAGCTTTTGTGCTTTTAATATTTTTTTTTTTTTAAAAAGAATAGAGTATAATTGTATTTATTATTAAAATAATAATGATCTGAAAATTTACAAAAAAATATGTCAAAAAATCAAGTATTAAAATCTAATATAATTTGCAAATCAAGTATTACGATATATCAAAAAATCAAGTATTAAGATTCACTATAATTTGCACATTAAGTATTACGATATATTAGAGTCAATTAAATTTGCATCCCGTGGCACACAAGGTAATATTATTTTTTTAAAAAAAAAAAACCTTGACCCCTAAAATTTATATTATTTTAATTTTAATAATAACTTAATAATAATTTTTTATATAATTTTAAAAATATTGAGAGATTCGATTTATATTATTTTAATTTTAATAATAACTTAATAATAATTTTTTATATAATTTTAAAAATATTGAGAGATTCGATTTATATTATTTTAATTTTAATAATAACTTAATAATAATTTTTTATATAATTTTAAAAATATTGAGAGATTCGTATAACGACCCGGCCCACTAACAATAATAACCCGTTGGGTCCAAAATACTTAAGCCCAGTTATTATTAATAGTGTCCATGTCACATATAAATCTAATCATAATTCCATCCACATCCGATGTGGGACTATTGGGGGCGTCACAGACTCCCCCCGTTTAGGCCTGACGTCATCGTCAGCCCAAACACACACACAGCAGCCCAAGATCACCAGACGATGTGAGACTTGTCTCGCTAGCCCTATCATCTAGACCCAGGCTCAGCTGAGACTCGCTGCACACTTCCGACTGGTTATTCGCTCTGATACCAAATGTAACGATCCGGCCCACTAACAATAATAACTCGTTGGGTCCAAACCAAACCGAAAATGCTTAAGCTCAGTTATTATTAATAATGTTCATGTCACATATAAATCAAATCACAATTCCATCCACATCTGATATGTGATTATTGGGGACGTCACAATTCGTGGCTACTTCAGACCTCCATATGGCTCCGTCCTGCCAACAACTAGCTATTTATTTCTGAAGCCTATGAAGGCTTTTGGGTCCAATAATAAATCCTAATATTTAAAAACATTTGGAAGTGTTCATATGGTACAAGAGCCTATGAAAGCGAAATGGTTTTAGAAAAGAGACTACATTATTATTCTCTCAACAACTTCTTTTATAGCAGTAGTACTATAAGCGAAAAATTAGAGTTTTTCGCTTTTAGATATTGAAATCAAATTTGCGCCTTTCAATTCGGATGAAAACAGTTGATCCAAGAATGAGAATCCATTGTCATCTGTTGTGTAAATAATGCATGGTTTTGAAAAAATAGCACAGACTCAAAGAAGTAGGTAAGGCACTTCCGAAAAACTTTTCTAAGAATAATGATTTTTTTCTCTACAGTACTGCAAAGGCTTCACGAAAATCTTATTCGAGAATACAATGCCTACATGGAAGCAAATCAATCAAGTTGCACTGCAAGCTTGCTCTTTTGGTAAGATCCCAGACTTGAAAGAAACCATAGATTTAAAGGAGGAATGAAAGAAAGATATGATAACCAAAAACTAAAGTTAATTTTCCACCAACGCTACAACAAAATTAGGCTATAGAAACACATGTTTGTGACACTTTTATATAATCGTCCTATCTATATTCCATCTATATCTAAAATTAGGTTATAGAGACATATTATAAAAATATGTCGCTATACACCCTAGCGACGGCACATATAGCACAACACTAATAATAAGTGTCGATATTTTTGCCAACGATACTTTTTTTAAATTTTAGAAACACTTAAAAATATCGGTATACCATAATTTTTTTATAGCGCAAACACACATATTTATAACTCGGATGTAAAACTGAAGCTTCACTGCTAATCAATGTAGGATAAAAAAAAACTACCAAGTTTGAACTTTATGAAGCTTCAAGAAGGAAGAATGAAAGAACGATAAAATTTTCATTGCCCTCCCACTCTTTAGTATCTTAGATGACAAAAAAAAATATAAGATTATATATTCTCCAATAATCACATACAAATTATACTAGCATTAGCTCGAAGTCAATACCTGGTATTGTTTGGTTCGGATATAAATAAGAACTGTTTATTTCTGATATAGCTACAGCTCTTGAAATAAGTAGGAATAAAACTAATTTTGCGTTTGGATATTTAGATTAGAATAGTAATAATATGAGTAGTTATAATTTTAAAATAATAATACTTTATTTAATTAATTAATATAAAAATTTTAATTAAATAATAATTTAACTTATTTAATTAACTATTGCTAAATAATTCTAAATATTAATTAATAAAATAATTAAGAATGAGTAGTGTTAATTAATAATTTAATTAACCACAAATAATTTAATAAATTAATAAATTAATTAGTTAATAATTTAATAGTTAGATATATAATTAGTTAATAAAATAATTAGATTAGTCAAAATATTAAATTAATTAAAAACTAATACAATAATTAAAATTATATTACTTTAATTAAATTTGTTCTACAGTAAAAATAAGTTTGTTCCGGAAAAAAAAAAAAAAAAAAAGGAACAGCAATTTTAGCTCTATACCTGGTTTGTTTCATGCAAATGAGAAGAGAATTTTTTCAACCTTCTAATTTTTTTTTTTTTATTTGGAAAACGAGGACTTTGTTCTCAAATCAAACACAAACTATTCTCTCACTGGACAGTAGACACAGCATGTGATATCCAGTTGGAGAGAGTTCAAAAATCTCTCTCTCTATATATTTTTTCTAAAAAAAAAAAAAAAAAAAAATTCTAAACGCGGATTCGGAATTCGGTCAACTCTGCATGCATGTAAAGACCCATGACCGACTTTCATTATTTTGTATTTTAAATTTTTGAACTCAGGAGAATTGTTCCATCTTTTTTCTTCTTTTACATTTTTTACGAATTCATTTTTAATAAGCTTCGCCAACTAAAACAGCTAATTTAATTAGCTACAACTCGTTTGCATCAGTTGTCGTTTTTTTAAAAATAAATTTAAACTGCAATTAATATATTGTGTAGGAGGGTACGTAGATTGTTTTTAAATTTTGTAATCTAAAATATTTGTTTTGCAGTAAAAATTTAAAATCTTAACGGATGACCATCACTAGTGTGGGTGTTACGTACAGTAAAAAACTTAATGATCCGTATTCAAGCTTTTAATTAATTAAGTTTGAACCTAATTAATTCACATTTTCTGCACAATTTATTTAAATAAGTTATCATTTATTATTTGAGAAATATTCTGGTACTTTTTTTCATAAATAATTAAAATATTTTTAATCGTTGATTGACAAAAAAAAATAAAAAAGTAATTTCATTTATTAACGGGTTAACAGGTAACTTTATAAAAAGAGATAATTGCCTGTTTACCCTTGAAATATAAAGAAATATCTGATTTACCCCTCTTATTTTTTTCTTTCCAATATATCCTTCATACGTTCTACCGTTATTAAAAATATCCCTACCGTTTCCCTTTGCTAAGTTAACGAGGGTTAAACTAGAGTTAAATAATAATTGGAGTTGAAAACTATTAGATATACCTATTTTGTCCCTATCTACCAAAATTATTGAAAATTTTAAGGGTATATAAGAAAAGTTGGTTATGGTAGAAGGGTATATTTGAAAGGGCAAAATGGTAATTTCACACAGATAACGGCAGCTTGTAGTTTTAATATTAGCCTTCTAAGAGGGGTAAATCTAAAAACAGAAAAATTTTTAGGGGTATATAGAAAATTGCCCCTTATAAAAAAGGTATTTTCCTAATTAAATATTACAAAAAAGTATTAATTAAAATATCTTCCACTAATTTAGCTATTAATTTAAAAAATTTTAGAATTATAATTTAGACATTAATTTAAAGAGTTTAAATTTAAAAAATTTAGAATTACAATTTAGGTATTAATTTAAAGAGTTTAATTTAAAAATTTTAGAATTTTAATTTACACATTAATTTAAAAATTTTTAGAATTATAATTTAGACATTAATTTAAAGAGTTTAATTTTAAAAGTTTTAGAATTATAATTTAGATATTAATTTAAAGAGTTTAAATTAAAAAAATTTTGAATTACAATTTAGGCATTACTTTAAAGAATTTTAGAATTACAATTTAGTGATTAATTTAAAAAGTTTAATTTTAAAAATTTTAGAATTACAATTTAGGCATTATTTTAAAGAGTTTTGGAATTACAATTTAGACATTAATTTAAAGAGTTTAATTTAAAGAGTTTTAGAATTACAATTTAGGCATTAATTTTAAAAAATTTAGAATTATAATTTATGCATTAATTTAAATAGTTTAAATAAAAAAATTTTAGAATTACAATTTAGACATTAATTTAAAGAGTTTTAGAATTACAATTTTGTTAATAATTTAAAGAGTTTAATTTTAAAAAATTTAGAGTTACAATTTAGGTATTATTTTAAAGAGTTTTGGAATTATAATTTAGGCATTAATTTAAATAGTTTAAATTTAAAAAATTTAGAATTACAATTTAGGCATTAATTTAAAGAGTTTTAGAATTATAATTTAGTTATTAAATTAAATAGTTTAATTTAAAAAAAATAGAATTTCAATTTAGGCATTAATTTAAAGAGTTTTAGAATTACAATTTAGGCATTAATTTAAATAGTTTAATTTAAAGAGTTTTAGAATTACAATTTAGACATTACTTTAAAAAATTTAAATTAAAAAATTTTAAAATTACAATTTAGGTATTAATTTAAAGAGTTTTAGAATTACAATTTAGTCATTAATTTAAAGACTTTAATTTTAAAAAATTTAGAAATAAAATTTAGGTATTAATTTAAAAAGTTTTAGAATTATAATTTATACATTAATTTAAAGAGTTTTAGAATTACAATTTAGTCATTAATTTAAAGAGTTTTAGAATTACAATTTAGGCATTAATTTAAAGAGTTTAAATTAAAATTTTTTATAATTATAATTTAGTCATTAATTTAAAAAGTTTAATTTGTTTAAAGAATTTTAAAGTTTCTTTAATCGAAACATTAATTTTGTATTACAATTTTAAAAAATTCCAATGTGCTTAAATATTTGATTTAATAGAAATATATGGTATAATTCAAATTTATTTTTAGAATAGAATTGCACGGGCTAAGTTAAATCAAATTTAAATAGTAAAATTTGATCTTTTAAAATAATGAGATCATATATTATAATTTAAAATATAAATTGATAATAAATTTATAGTTTCACAACCTAAACAGTATATAAAACCTTCTATAAGTTTAAACAGTACAAATGCAATTTAAACTGAGTAATTTTTTACTATACAATTTAAAATTTAAGCTTATAATAAATCTCCAATATAAATTTTTAATAAAGTAAATAAAATTAGAACCGTAGAGAAATTAGATAAATCGAAATATGAAATAAATTTATACTATGTTTTATCAATTTGATCTTTCAAATTAATTTAATTTATTAAGTTGCTTTTGATTTTTTCTATTAAAATTTTTTAGTATTTAGTCGATTTTTAAAATTTTAGTTTCTTACCTATTAGTATGTAATTAGCTTCCTAGTATGAATGATTTAAAAATTAAATTGAATCGACTAGTTCGACCAGTTAGATAACAATCAAGTTGATCATGGAGTTTAGTTCAAAATTTTAAACTGAATAAGTTAAGAACAATTTTGAACTATCAGCGATAATAAATCTTTTAAAATATAATAATATTTTAATTGTGAGAGATAATGAACATTTTAAATGTAAAAATTTTAAAAAATTTAATATTACCATTAAAATAATCTAAATTTTAATAAAGTTTTCTAAAATTAAAATTATTTAAAATATATTAAATAAAGATTATTAAATTATTACCATTTAAGACCATAACTAAATTAGAATATTTAAAATTTGTAATCTTTTCAAAAATAAAAGCTCTCACTAAATTGAAATATTTAAATTTATAATATTTATAAAAATAAAATTTTTTAAAATAAAGATAAAATTACATAATTAATCCTGAATAAAAAGATCAAAATAATCTTATTTTGGGTACTGGTAAACGGTACCTCCCTTAAAGTGATCTACTATTGCAGGTCATAATTTAAAAATAATTAAATCTGAGCCGCTGAATAGGTATGAATAAATGGTAATAATAAAAAAAAAGTACATAAAAATGACTCTTATTATTTTATCTGAGTGCAAGGAAATAAAAAAATGACAACGATTACTAAATTAGGCATTTTTTTAATTGAAAGTTTAATAAGAAAAAAGGAAAGTCACAACAACAATATATATATATATATATATATATATATATATATATATATATATATATATATATATATATATTATTGAAGATAATTACTGTTGGTACAAGATTTATATCTATCTATACAAGTTATAGTCTAATTATATTAGCTGACTTTTTGACCGACTTCACAAGCGTTATATATACATGCACTAGGCTAATTAATTAAGATGGAGCGGCCGGATTCTTAAGACTAATTAATTAAGATTTTTTTTGGTCTTTCTCGTTACTGTATGGAGCAAGGCGTGCATGCACACGGAGGCTAATTAATTAGTGGCCGACTTCGCGTTCTTGAGGTTGTACGACAGTATCAAAGAAGGTGCACGACGATTCGTATGCGGTGATGGGTTCGACAGCGGAGCGGAGGTTCTCGACGAATTGCTTGAGCGGTTCGGATTATTCGAAACAATAATATAAAAGATTTTGATCAAAACTTTATATAATTCTTTAATTTTGTGGTGACCCGGATCTCTGCAGGGCTTCTACAGTGTGACCAACAGCTTCTGGAGGCCTATGTGGCGTGTCGGCGGTGTTTCTGCACTAATTTGGACACAAGTGTTGGACTTCGGGTGTTAAATTGATCATATAAGTGATCGGAGGACCCCGTTGGATGTTTAGAAGTAATTTCGCGCGAGGCGGATATTAAAAATGGACTCAGCGCGAAGTTTGGACCAAGAAACACCTTTCCGGATGCCTTCGGCAATTTTTAGGAATGGAATTTGGCAAATCGGACACCGAATTTGGACTCAGCACGCGAAAACGATCAAAATAGACTATTTACTTGCATTTTTCGGAATTTGGAACAGTAAAATTACTGTTCACGGCCGGAACAGTGATTTCGGCGACCGGCCGGCGGCGGGCAGCGGCGGAGCGTGGCGGCGCGGGCTCGGTCAGGCGGCGGAGCGGCGGCGGGCAGGCGCACGGGCCACGGGCGAGGCGTGCACCAGGGGAGGGACACGTGGCATTTTGTTGTTGGCTGGTCTTCGTGCGCCGGGTGTACACAGCGCAGTGGAGTAGGTGACCGGGGCAAGTGCCGTACGGCGGGCAGGTGACCGGATGGCATGGCGGGCGTTGACGATGGGCACGCCACGTGTCAGCACGGGAGTGGTCCACATGGCGCGACCGCAGCGGCTGGCGCCGCCGTGCGCTGTGCGGTGTGCCACGTGGCGCTCACAGATTGGCCGGTTTTCGTGTTTGCTGTTTTGGGACACGTGGCGCTCCAGGGACGCTTCGGACTCGACAATATATATATATATATATAATTAGACAATATATATATATATATATATATATATATATATATATATATATATATATATATATATATATATATATATATATATATATATATATATATATATATTATTGAAGATAATTACTGTTGGTACAAGATTTATATCTATCTATATAAGTTATAGTCTAATTATATTAGCTGACTTTTTGACCGACTTCACAAGCGTTATATATACATGCACTAGGCTAATTAATTAAGATGGAGCGGCCGGATTCTTAAGACTAATTAATTAAGATTTTTTTTGGTCTTTCTCATTACTGTATGGAGCAAGGCGTGCATGCACACGGAGGCTAATTAATTAGTGGCCGACTTCGCGTTCTTGAGGTTGTACGACAGTATCAAAGAAGGTGCACGACGATTCGTATGCGGTGATGGGTTCGACAGCGGAGCGGAGGTTCTCGACGAATTGCTTGAGCGGTTCGGATTATTCGAAACAATAATATAAAAGATTTTGATCAAAACTTTATATAATTCTTTAATTTTGTGGTGACCCGGATCTCTGCAGGGCTTCTACAGTGTGACCAACAGCTTCTGGAGGCCTATGTGGCGTGTCGGCGGTGTTTCTGCACTAATTTGGACACAAGTGTTGGACTTCGGGTGTTAAATTGATCATATAAGTGATCGGAGGACCCCGTTGGATGTTTAGAAGTAATTTCGCGCGAGGCGGATATTAAAAATGGACTCAGCGCGAAGTTTGGACCAAGAAACACCTTTCCGGATGCCTTCGGCAATTTTTAGGAATGGAATTTGGCAAATCGGACACCGAATTTGGACTCAGCACGCGAAAACGATCAAAATAGACTATTTACTTGCATTTTTCGGAATTTGGAACAGTAAAATTACTGTTCACGGCCGGAACAGTGATTTTGGCGACCGGCCGGCGGCGGGCAGCGGCGGAGCGTGGCGGCGCGGGCTCGGGCAGGCGGCGGAGCGGCGGCGGGCAGGCGCACGGGCCACGGGCGAGGCGTGCACCAGGGGAGGGACACGTGGCATTTTGTTGTTGGCTGGTCTTCGTGCGCCGGGTGTACACAGCGCAGTGGAGCAGGTGACCGGGGCAAGTGCCGTACGGCGGGCAGGTGACCGGATGGCATGGCGGGCGTTGACGATGGGCACGCCACGTGTCAGCACGGGAGTGGTCCACATGGCGCGACCGCAGCGGCTGGCGCCGCCGTGCGCTGTGCGGTGTGCCACGTGGCGCTCACAGATTGGCCGGTTTTCGTGTTTGCTGTTTTGGGACACGTGGCGCTCCAGGGACGCTTCGGACTCGACGGTTTGGGGTGCATTTTGGGGTCCCTGTAGCGGCCCGAATCATTCGGGTGCCCGAAAAATAGGACATAGATGGTATTTTGGCAATTGTTTGGTTTGGGCTATATATAGCTCCTCTTGGGCGGCGGATTTGAGCCCTTTCCCGAGCCCATTTTCAGTTGAGGCTTGAAGAGAAATTGATCATCATCCTGTTCTCTATCTACTGAGGGATTTCTAGATTTTTCGAAAGCCTCGAGATGCGCGCTTTTTGCGACGCGGCGCACTGCGACGTTTCTTGGATTTTGGCTTTCACCGTCACTTTTCGGTCCGCGAAGCACCCCGCATCACCCCGATGGTATTTTGAGCTGATTTTTGTGGCAGCGCATTCATGAGAGGTACACCTTCGATTCTCATGTTGATAAATTTGTCTCGATTTGAGTTCTTGGCACGGTTTACGAGGCATCTCTGAGCCACTATTTTGCTGGTGGATTTTTGGACAGCGGAGGCTTGTCGGATTTTTTTCTCGGTGCTCATGCATCGGAACGAGACGTTTAAAGACTCGATTGATATCTACTCTTCGAGAGGAACACGCCTGTATTTTTATTGGATTTTTATGGGGTCATTTCGAGGGTGAGAATTAAGCTTCTTTGCTGCTATCTTTTCAGCAGAACTGTGTTCTTGAGGGAATGGCTTCCAACGTTGTCCGAATTGTTTCTTGGCCTACAGGTATCAGAACGGGGCGTTTAAATAGTCGATTTGGGGCTACTCGTCGCGAGGATCGCAACCGTGTTTTTTTGGGAATTTTTGGAGGTTTGTATATAGGTGAAAAGGCTTCTTATCTCTGCTGGTTGGTAAAAACAGCATATGCTGTTTTTGAGAGTTGTGGTTGTGATGTATTTGATTCTCGGCTTCGATGTTGTTTGTTGGAACAGTGGTTTGTGCGACTATTTACCAAGGGTGCGGTTCCGACGCATTTTGTTTTCGTGTGGCTGCGTACTTCACCGACTTCGGCTTTGCCTGCGGAATGCGTTTTAGGTGGGTGCTTTGTTCCGAGAACCGGTGGATGGTTCTCTAATTCTATATGTTAGAATTGCATGCAGGTGTAGGGTACAATACCTGGGATTGATTGGTAAGCTTAACAATGTTGATTTATGGGAATTGCAAGTTAATTATTCATATTATGACAATTGTATTACTCGAATATTCATGTTGATAATTAGTGGAAGCTTACCTAAGGCAAGGTTACCCTATATGATTAATTATCATGCCATGTTAGCACATAACCTTTTATGAGGCTGGTTTATGCAATGGGATAGGGCTTTGTAGTTATGTGCAGGTTCTACTCTGAGGAGCGATTATGGATCGGGGATTATGGACAGGTATAGTCATTGATAATTTTGGCATGAGGTTTATTTTCTTTATTCTTCTTTGAGGACAAATGCATGCTTGTATGGACATATAGCTAGGCCATCTTTTACTGCTACACTACTTACCGGAATTTGACATAGGAGAAACCATGTTATCATTTTCTCCTTCTTTGTTAGTCAGGCGGTCTGTGTTGCTCAAGTGCGAGCAGGGGTCTGGGGTAGTGTAGCCGGGACATTGGTGTCAGGGATGGGTTGTGCTGGATTGAGGCTTGCAGGGTTTTGCGATGACCGCGGACTTTGGGCGGTTGATCGGAGGTCGGTTATAGGATTTGATTATAGACGGCAGGGTATTGCGGCAACCGCGGATATTGGGCGGTTGACCGGATATTTATTTATGCATCAAATTGGGTATTAGATTTCTCTAGTGGACAGAGTTTCCCACTATTTGAGTACTTTTGCATCTGATTGAGGACCGATGCTTTCTTTAGTGGTTGAGCTTTCCCGCTTTGATCAGAGTCATGATCCAGTCCTGCTGATTATGATACTTATGTTACTGGTTACTTACTTTACTCGTGTGGGTCGCTCCCCACGAGTGCCACTCCGGAGTAGGCGATTTATATGGCCAGTGAGTGCCAGACATTGACTATGGCCAGTGAGAGCCAGGCCTTGAGTATCGGTCAGTGAGTACCGATATGTTAGCAGATACTTGAGACAGTTTGAGCAGGCAGTGCCAGTTTTTACTGGTCCATCGATTGGGTTTATTCAGGCATTTACTTTATTGTTGCACTCGTGTCAGGAGGGGACCGAGTGGAGTCTAGTGGCTGTGTGTAGACCAGTGCTAGTGTTGTTGGGAACCGTTTGGGGTTTGACGGTGGTCCCGTGGTCGTTGTGAGTTCTTTGACCATTGTGTGAGAGGTTGAGCATCTTGAGTTTATCCGTCCTGAGAGAGAGGGCATGGATTTTGACTATAGCCTGCATGAGGCACTACTCGATAGCGAGTTAGTCCGTTTGGACGCCCTACGTAATTCCTGCCCGTCAGCGGGAGGTGGTTGTAGGTGGGCGCAGGTTTGACTGGACTCTATGTGGCAGTCAGCTCGATTGGGTCGATTGAGCACCACGTGTGCGAGTGTTGCATATCCTTATCAGAGTTTCCCTATTTGAGCTTTTAGATAGAGGCATGGTAGCTGTAGAGTGTCTCCAGCTTCTTCTTTCAGTTGTATTGCATTGGTCATCTTTTGCCTCTTGTGGACTTGGTGGGTAGATCGTCGGGCCTGGTGGCGACACCCACTGAGAACTCCTTTTTGATGTAGTTCTCACAACCGTTGGGGGTTCCCCCCCTTTTGTCCCTTCTCTTCATTGTTTTGCAGAGTCTTAGCGGGTTTTGCTGATTCTGCGGTTGCTGTTCGAGGCGAGGGAGTCGCGAGCTAGATCCCCACCTATCTTTGGAGAGTAGCGGTACCCCTTTCAGAGGAGATCTTTCAGTACAGCCGGTAGATTAGTGTTTTTATTTTCTCTTTGAGAGACTGATGTGTTGTGAGTGTCATGCCCCGGGTGTAAACCAGAACCCGGGCCCGTCAACAGATCCGCCGTGCACACGGTATTTCCCGTGTACACGAAGCGCCAGTAGCACCGGCAGAAGACACTGCAAAACAAGGGAGAAGCAAAAGAGGAAAGAAGAATGAGGGTGAGAACTACTAGTAAACCAGTAGCCTCCCCTAGTGGGTAAAACCTCAAACTCTGACATGCCCACTAGGTCTACCAGAGGCAAAAGAAATAAAAGTGGTATGCAATGAGTATGACTACTGATGAAAAGCTACCACTAGTATGTCTCTAAATACTGAGCTAAAAGAATAGCTGAATGTATGCATCAGAACATAAATGCCTGCCTGAATAAACCCAATCTGACCACCAGTAAACACTGGCACTGCCTGCTCTGCTATCAAACTCAAGATAAAAAAGGAATCTGCACACATGGCTCGAATCCGCGGGATCGGCACACATGGCTCGCATCCCAAAATAAGTATCTGACCGGCACACATGGCTCGGTCAAAGGTCCACCTCCGGAGTGGCACTCGAGGGGAGCTACCCACACGAGTAAAGTAACATCTGTAACAAGTAACCCTGTGTAGCAGGACTAGATCACGACTTTGATCTGAGTGGGAAAAACCCATCCACTAAAGGGAGACCCGATCTCAACCTGATGCAAGATAAACAAATAGTGGGAAACTCCATCCACTAGAGACCTGATACCCAATCTGATGCATAAGCAACCTCCGGTCAACCACCCAAGGTCCGCGGTTGCCGCAATACCCTGCCATCAAGCCTGCCTGTCCCAAAACCCAAGAACCTGACTACACTATCCCAAACCACCTGCTCGCGCACGAGCTGCAAATACCCTGAGCCTCAAATGAAAGGAGAAAAGAAAAATAAAAAGGGTTTCTCCTATGTCAAGTCCAGCATGATAGTGTAGCAGAAAAAGGTGGCCTATCTAGGTGACCATACAAGCATGCAAATATCCCAAGATAATATAAAATAAAAGAGATGTCGATATGTTTTTACCTTGCTAAAGCATGCTGATAAATATATAAGGATAGTAAATAAGAGATAGCCTGTGCCTGTCTATACTGCATGCCCGAAGCCCACAATTTATTAATTAGCCTTATCTTTTAACATGATGTTACTGCTCTACAATCATAATCCCCAATCAAGCAAGTACTAACAATATCCGTTTTAGTCTCGATTAAGCCTGCCATTGCCACACATAAAGTGCATTTAGCCTTTTAACCACAGAAGCTACTCAAATGCCTAGCAGGTAATCAAAAACAAGGGGTTCACAACAACACCCATAATCACAAACATGTCCCACATCCGACATCCGGCCAACCGCCTACTATCCGCGGTAGCCGCAATACCCCAAAAGCTAAAATCCAGGCCCTGGCTACACTATGCCAATCCCTGCTCAAACCCGAGCAACAAATAGCCGCCTGCCTACGGAATAGGGGGAGAAGGAACAATAGGGTTTCTCCTAAGTCAAGTCCCAACATATAGTGTAGCGATCAGAAATGATCTAACTAAATATCCATATAAGCAAGCCTATCTCCTCATGAAAGAAAGAAGGGGAGTGACGAATAGTGGTTCCACATGTGTATCAAATAATAGCTCCACCTGGGTATAATCATCATGCTAAATCATAATCCAACCACACACATGTCTATAACCTGCTAATCACCCTCACATGAATCATCCACCTATGCCTGTCCAAAAATCCTCAAGTGGTACCCTCCAACAAGACGTTTCACAATATCTCAATCATGAAAGTACATCCCCTATGCACAGTTAAATGCCAATATGATGTCCAAGTAAGCATGTATAAGTTCCAACCACTAACAAGTTTCCACTACAGTGTTTTCCAGATGATAGGCTCGGAATTATTTTAGTTAAGCATGCATGTCCATTAGGTGACCATTCAATATGTCCAATAGAGAGGATCTCTCTAATATTCCTAGTGGGTACATCAGAAAAGAGGGATATAACAACCACCCATCTGGAAAAGCGCAATCCAAGTCTCAAAAGTGCCCTCGCCCAATAAAAGATCACCTGCCACGATAACTGCAAAATTGTACACAGGGGTGTCCAAAATACACACAATAATCCAAGTTACCCGATGTCCCAAAATCAGTCCCAAAAATAAATTGGTTTCACCTGCAAGATGAACTCAGAAAAATCCAAGAAAATAACCGCTGCGTTCGTCGCGTCGAGCCGGTCGAAACGAGTACTCGCATGTCCAAATCCGACACCTGTAGGCCAAGATACAAAATCGGCAAGGTGACCACCTCTAAAGATCCCAAATACCCAAAATCTGTAACACTTTGTCCAGAAAGTGGGATTTTCACCATCGGAGGAAGCCCATAAAAATCCAAGAAAAAATACCAGCATGCTCCTTGTGATGTGCAGATGCAAAATGCCTTCTAGAACGTCTCAAACCGATCCTCGGTTGCGGAGATATCGCCGAAATACCACGGTGCTGTCCAAATACTCCGCAATAGAAAATGGGTCAAAGAGAAGCTCGAAAAACTCCAAGAATTACTCGGACTTAGGAGGAGCTCAAAACACGATAGTTGAAGCCCTACCTGTTGTGAAGCCAACGGTGCAAAAATTACAGAAAACGAAGCTCGGGGTAGGCCGGGGAAGCTCGTACACCGAAATGCGATGGAGAAGAACACCGAAGAAGAAACGTCGCGCCGCGCCGGCAAAATAGAGATCTCGTAATTCGTGCCGCCGAAAAATCCGAAACTTCACACGAGCATTCCTCTCTTCTTGGAGAAGATTTCATCTTCACATCCCTCAGGGAGAAATGGCCTCAAACGTGGTGAAAACTCCCCTTGAATGCCTCTCGGATGCAACAAATAGGCAAAACCAGAAAATCTTTTTGAAAAATTACCTCTGTGTCCCGCCGAACAGGAAACACCAAAACGGGCCGCTCACGGCGCGCCACGTGGCACCCGCACAGCAAACACTAACCCGGGCCACTCCCCGCGCGACACGTGGCCTCCCATTCCCGCGCGCCCGCGCCTCGGGATTCGCGCCCATGTGCGCGCGCTGCCGCGCCCATATCGTGCACGCAACCCGAGGTAACTACCTCCTGCTCCGTGGACCGGGTCCACAACACCAGCAAAACAAAAGCCGCCACGTGTCCTCCATCGGTCCACCGTGCACCGGCAAAATTTCGTGGACCGCGCCGCCTGAACCATCCAAACACAAACCGCCACGTGGCACCGCCCTGGTGCACGCCCGCCGCGTGGACCGCGCACCTGCCCGCGCCCCCACGCGCCTGCCCGCGCCGCTGTGCCGCCTGCCCGAGGCCGCGCCGCCGCTCTCCACCGCTGGCCGCCACCGCCGCCGCCGCCGACGCCGGCGATCGCCGGGAACACTGTTCCGGCGGTGAACAGTAAAATTACTGTAGCAAGCTCCGAAAAAATACATGTAAATAGCCCATTTTGACCGTTTTCGCGCGCCGAGTCCAAATCCGGTGTCCGATTTGCCAAATTTCAATCCTAAAATTTGCTGAATTTATCCGGAAAGGTGTTCCTTGTCCAAACTTCGTGCTGAGCCCAATTTTAATATCCGTTTCACGCGAAACCACTTCTAAAGATCCGACGGAGTCAACCGATCACCCACGTGATCCATTTAAGCCCAAAGTCCAACACTTGTATCCAAATTGGCGCACGAACACCGCCGACATGCCACTAAGGCCTCCAGAAGCTGCCGGTCACACTGTAGAAGCCCTGCAAAGATCCGGGTCACCACATCCTCCCCCACTAAAAGAAAGTTTCATCCTCGAAACTAAAGCAACTCCCAAGGAGTCTCAGAAACCAGGGGGGTAAGTACTCAACACCGCCGCCTCCCGCTCCCAAGTCGCCTATCACTCCCCGTGATTACTCCTCAGCAACAACAACAGCAACAACCAGTACGGCATAGCCCGATTGCGCAATTCCCTCACCTCACGAGTCGGAATTCGCAACGGGCGTCCCTCGTACTCCAAACTCTCACAGGGCTCAAGGGAAATGAGTCAATCACGGGCGAGGGGTCCAAAACATAACACTCATGAGCCGAGACGCAGAAATACCTCAGGGACTCCAACAAAAGACTGGGGGAAACAGAATGAACAGCCAGTGCAACACGCACTGAAAACACCCTCTAGAGCCAACTCAACCAAAGCGACCCGAAACACGCCCACACAAGCAACTGCACAGGAAAGGGGCCCTAACAAGCAGGGGTTCTCACTCGGTCACTGTCAAAACCAGACCACCCGAGTGGATTGCTCAGCCGCAGCCCATCATCAAAAGGGATCCTCTGGGACACAACTCGAGCCCTAAACACCACCATGATCCCATACAGCGCCAGCTCTGGAATTGTTAAACTCAACTCCCAAATAGCTCTTCTACTCCAGGTATCCACCACCACAGTGGCCCGTTCGGGGTGATCCTGGATGCTCATCAGAATCCAATGGTAACTCTACAACCAATACGGGAGGTATCACTATAACTCGCAAATCCATCTCCCACCGCTGACTAAGCTAAAATCGGCGCTGGTACCAATCTCATCATCCGCTCGTCAAGCTCTGCTGGCACCATCCGGTCCAAAGGCTCCTCACCTCAACAATAACCGTCGATCTCGGCCAGTCTCCAATACATCCATTTTGACCGGATTTTCACCGCCGCCCTTACGGCTAGAATATGTAATCCAGGAAGATATGCTTTCAAAGCTAAAACTTGTACCAAAACCACTTGGCATAAAGCTTCTTCCTCACAGCCCTTGTCACACCATCTACAAATGCTTCACAAGCTCTAAATCACTCAGGGAGGGGGGGTAAAACCAAAAATATCCCTGGAGAATGCCGCTATCAATCCGTTCAAGTCCAACTGGAACACAGAATTCATCAATCTTAAAGGCAACAGGGCATTAGTCATTCCATTGGCATCACTGTACTCACAATGCCCCTAGAGTGTCCTGAACGCCATCTTGTCGAAATACTCAGCTGTAATTCCAAATTGGTGCAGGCATCATAATCGTTCAGCTGCCGGAGCATAACTCCATCAAAAGGTCCTAAATAATACCTGGACCTGCCTGGGCTCCAATCACAAAGATCTCTCACAGTCGTGTATCAACGACGCGGCACTAGGTCAAACAAACCCTCTATCCATCAAATCCACGCACCTATGCCCACAACTCTCACAGCTCTACAAATGATATTTAACGAGGTGCTATCGAGGTAGGCGCGGTTCCCAGAACCACGTCAATCGAAATCACAATCTCCCTAACCGGCGGCATCATCATCAGCTCAGGTGGAATCACACCCGGGATCTCACGGGCAACAGGAATATCCTTACATCCCGGTGCCGCCATAGGCACCTCTCACACTGTCGCTGTAACCTGAGTACCCAAACAGTCTCAACAACAAGCCTTCCATTGTCTGCCTCACAGAAACAAAGTCCTTTCTCTCAGCAGTCAAACATCCTGCGGCACTATGCCAACCAGTCCCAAGCACTGGGTCATGACACCGAACTGTCACAAATACCAATAAGTCTGCCGGCATAACTCACGGCCTCTATTGCACTGGACATGATCCACAAGCCTTCCCCACCTGCGCAATACCAACAGTAACCTGTACCTCTAGTGCACGGGGTAACAACTCTGCCTCTAGTCCATGCAGGAATGCAACATGCTCTAACTCCGACTGCTGTGATGAGATCCCACCTGCGACAGCTCAACCACTACCGTGGCGCCCTCCACCCGGGCGGCACAGATTCATCTACTCGATGCAAGTGGTCGTCGCTCAGCCTGCCAAAATATCTAGACCATTCACAAAGGGAGCACGACCTCTGTCCATGCTCACACTGAGGTGACGAATGTGGTCTCTCGCAGACAGCCAATCCACGCTACCGCTGCGCCACTCTGATAAAAAGGCTGTTGCTGCTATCGGGGTCCACCCGACCTCTGACGTCTCAGAACTCCACTATACCGGGGAAATATCAAGAGTGCTGCTGCCGGCCAATCTGTCCTCCATCATCTAGCATCCAGCGCCTCTATCCAGAACTCGCCTCTAGCAACAGATCCCCATCCAAAGGGTCTGCAGCGCCAGCTCCCAACACCATGCCTACACTATCAAAGCACCCCGAAATCCAAACCCTGCAAAAGAGGGACCGAATAAACGGAAGGGTATCCTGGCGCAATCCACTCTCAGTCACGCATATCATATGCGCCTTGTCCCTTAAATCACAGAACGCACAATTCGACAACTGCATAAACCCTTTGACACCAGGAGGCTTTCAAGTAGTCTCTCCATCACCACCAACCACGATTCTACCCCCAAGAGGCTCCAAACTTAATCCTATGAATCGGGGTGGTTCATCTGCCGAAACTGGCTCAACTGATCATTGGTGTCCCACAGCTCATCAGCTGTCAATTATCCACCCTGCCTCGGCGCCTCGGCACTAAACATTGGTACGGAGGGGGCTACTCACTCCATCGGTACCACAGAAATCCCCGCCCCTGAGGATATTGCAACCGGGTGGTCTCAGAAAGAAGCACTGTCGAGCTGCCCGCTGCTCCGACAACTGTGTCACTAAAACCAGATGCTCGCTCACTCTGCCACGGATAAGTCTCTGACAATCCTGTCATCTGGGTCCGGAGTCCTCTGACTCCAATATGGTATCCGGCCTGAAACAACTAGCTCAGACCCAACTGCTGCACCAAAGTGCACCCGGGTCAGGGCCCAACGTCGGGGAGACACCGCTCGCCACGACAAACCGCAAATCAGCACACCCCAAACACTCGACCCAATCTAGCGAAAGTCAAAGACATCCCTCTATTTCTGTAACCTTATGTTGTCTGCAGCCAACATAACTGTCCCACAGAAATAGAATATGTTGATCCCTCTTCACTCGCAAGAAGAGTCAAACAAATAAATCACCGACTTTCGCAAAATGTCGCGTCTCTCACGCACTAACATCCTAGGGTCCGCCAAAAGCCTAGGATTTCCTAAGTCCCAACTGACCTATCCCTAAGCTCTGATACCAACTAATCTATCACGCCCCGGGTGTAAACCAGAACCCGGGCCCGTCAACAGATCCGCCGTGCACACGGTATTTCCCGTGTACACGAAGCGCCAGTAGCACTGTAAGAATTTGAATTTTTGAAAATAAATAAAGAAATGAAATTGATTTGAGTCAAGTTGAATTTGGATCATGAAAAGCACCCGTAGTCTAAGTGCCCCTTTTCTGCAGTGTAATTTGCACAGTTAGTGGGTCAGATATATCGCCTTTCAATCCGAGCCTAATCTCGAAGATCCGAGACCACGAGTGCGACCGTCATGACGAACTGAGTGAAAACCATATTAAACTTGTTCAGATCTGACGGTCGGATCTTCCAGAAATCGACGAAGAAGCGGGCGGGACCTGCGACTTAAGTCGAGGGTACAATGAACAGTAAACCCTAATTTTCGAACCCCTTCGCGTCAACGTTGAGCCAATTCACTGTCTGAAATCCGAACATAGCACTTCAGGTAGTCGATTTGAATGGCTCCGACGTTCTGGACGCAATGGTACTGACGAAATTTTCATTTGACGACTCAAAGTCTCGAAAAACGCAAAAACTGTATTCCGGGACTGTATTTTATGGACCGAGATTTAATCCGGGCAGTTTTTCGAAAATCAAAAATCGCTACCTGATAGGTCTCGTCGAGCCGGACGTCATGGCGCAGTCCATTTTCCGTTTCGACGCTCGGATTTTCTCGAAAAGCGAAAAATGCGTCGAAAAGTGCAATTTTTGCACATAAAACCCTAGATTTGTTGCCTCGGAAAGCGTGCCACTCATGGTGGAGGGACCTTGAGGCATTCGGTAGTGGACCAAAATCCAAAATGCCAAATGCTGGAGGGTTATATTGCAATTGTGCAATACATGCACAATTCGAATTCAAACTTCTCACCACTTCCCGTATTATAACCGCAGCCTCAGCCCCTCTATCCCACGTTCTGCATCAACTCCCCACTTCTCTCCGCACACTCCTCACCAACCAGCCGTTGCAACCATCCCGTTGCCGGTAAAGAGAGGAGATCAAGAACCACTTGATCTCGGGTGATTGGAGAGAAGGTGCTCGGGAGGTGCTTGGACGACCAAGACCTGATCTGGAGGAGTCCCTGGTGAAGCCGCGTCCGAGTCAAGGTGATCCCGGACCCAGCCGTCGCCGAGCGCCGCCGCGGGGGAATCCTTCTCCTCCAAATTTTCCGGCCAAGGTGAGTTCTTGAAACTTTCTTGTGCATTCGGGTTTTTGGGCACGACCAATGTGCTCTTGACTTCGAGGCCATCGTCCGGTTGCAGTCCGAGCCGCGGCCGCCGCCCCTGTTGCCGGCGGAAGCATTAAGTTGCCGGAAACCAGTATTTTCCGACGAACTCGGTCTCCGCTTTTTCCGACCGTTAAAACCTGGATCAGAACCGTTGATCCTATTCATCTAGTCGACTGCAACCTACTCCCAAAGTTTTAAGATCATCGGGTAAGTATCCAAGAAGAACGAGCTTGCCCTAATTCCGGGTGAAAAAGACCTTTGGCCGAGCTTCGCCGTCCGGCGCCGCCGTGCATCCCCGTCGCCGGCCACCACTGCAGGAAGCTTCCTGGTACCAAGGGGAGTACTTTGGTCCAGGTTGCGCCGGCCCGAATACCGCCGGCCGGAATCCGCCATTAGAGCTCCTCCGAGCTTGACCGAGCCACTCCGGCGCCGCCTCGCCGGCGTTCCTCAGTCGCCGGGAACCTCCAGGTAGGCTCCTACTGTCCTCTAGAACCTTCCCATGGTGTTGCATGAGGATTTTAACGTCGGGGTTTTGACTGTAGGAATTGCACCCGAATTGCACTTAAACCCCATCTCCGGCGATCCCCGCCGCTCCGGGACTCCGGCAACTACTCAGGTGAGGTCTACAGACCCTAAGAAAGCTCTCCACGATTTTATTTTAACCCAGATCACCCCTCTGTGTTGGGTCTTAATTCTTGCACCCGAGCCTTGCCATTCGGACTCATCTCCGGCCGCCGCCGCCTCCGGCCGCCGGGGCTCGACCCCACATGGACCCGAGAGCCTCTGGGACCTCCCTCTTACTGATGCTCACCTTCTCTACAGGATAGAGCCTGGTTTGCTCCGAGAACACCCCAACCCGAGACCTTGTTGGAGCACCACCTTGCTCCGGCGACTCTCCGGCCGACCTCCGGTACCCCTCAGGTGAGCCCTCCATTCCTTTATGCATGCTGAACATGATGCTCCTGTTAGGGCTCAATCTGATCAAGTGTAAACCTAGTTATTGCATAGTTGTAAATTGGACCTTAGAACATTATGGGCCAACTTTGTATCGGGCTTGGTCTCAGCCCAATTCTTGTGAGCACGGGCTTCGTCTTGTGATAACGAACACCCTGAAAGTTACAGATCTACTTTTGGACTCCCGGATTTTAAGAACGAGCCGAAACAGTCAATAATATTAAGTTTTTATGCAAATTTTTAATCATTTATGGACCAACTTGCAATTGTTACGCCCTGGCTGCCCTTAGACAGTATTTACGCACTACTTGGCCATTTTGTAGGGTTCCGATGGTCCCCGTTGACCAGGAATCAGATATTGATCGATAAATTGGCCGATTTGACCCGTTTAAACTTTCCGTAGTGTAACGTTGTCGGGAAAGGGTTGTGTGAGTCTATTACTGATTATAGCTCTTTATACAGGGCCCAGTTGTTCAGCACCAGCCTCCCAGTAGCTGCGCGGGAGTTCGGGGACCTGCCGTCATCCAGGTGGGTTAGCTTCGGCCCGGGCTAGCTTTTTGGCCCTCTGGTTGCTTTAGTCCAGTCGGACCCCTGTTGTTGACTTCCCCGCTGATTATATGACCTATCTTGACATATCATGATGTCACTGTTTGACATTGACCTGATTAGACCTGTGATTGAGATTTCTTGTCACGATCAGCCGATTAACATATACGTACTCCCTGATTATTCCTGACTGATCCTGATTGATTGAGATATAGATATGCATGATTAGATGACACCTGTTGATCCCTGTCATTGAGATATTTCTTGGTATACTTAATATGCATGATTGATTGATCCTGATTGATAGACACTATTCGATATGCATGATTGATTGATTCCGATGGGTAGATATAGACAGATGATTCCCTGTTGGGATTTCGGCGTGTGCCGACTACTCGGTCACTAGACCGTGAGATTGATCATTGTGACTTGCCATGCACTGCTGTATTTCACGAACCTGGCCGGGGTCGCACCCCGTGGAGCTGGTTCTTTACCGGTAGAGTGGTCTGGTGATAGACCCGTGAGCCCTCGACAAGGGTATGTCAGCGGATCGGGTGCGGATGGGTGGCTTTGCCTGAGGTCCTCTGAGACCAATATCGGCACATGATTGGGTACTTGGGCTTTTACCTTTGACGCATTGCTTTTATTCTGTACCGCTGCTCAGTTATTTCATGTATTATTATTTGCAGACATGCTTTCATCTCTTGCAGTTCCTTATGCATGATTTTGTGGCTATCTTTTGATTCCAGCATGTATGACTTACAGCTTTCATGATTAGTTATTGCTGATATACCTTGATTTTCAGTATACTTACCTGCAGTTCTTATTCTGATTATTAGTAGACCTCTATGCTTTCCAGCTTTTCCTGTTGACTCTTACTATCCGCAGATTTTAGTACCCAGTAGGTACGATTAGCTGATGCTCGGCTCGTCGTGCCCACTGGGATGCACTCCGGTGTATCTCACACCCTCGGGTGACTGTTGTAGGTCCGTCGGGTGGCGAGATGTCGGGACGATCCAGTGAGCCGATTACGATAGAGCTGTCCCCATGAGCATTATATATCGATGACTCTGCAGACCTTTACTTTCAGCATTTCATTCCAGCTTATTTGATTTAGGCATTTAAACTGATGATGTAATAACTTAATTTTGATTATTCCTGCTGAGTAGATTAGATTAGTTACTGATATATCTGTTGATCTCTGATGATGATTTTTAGCCGTGCATGTATAGGGAAGTCTCTGTCCTCGGGACAGAGAGTCTTCTATACGTGTGGCGGTCTGTTGCGCCCAGTTTGCAAACTCTGATTTCAAAAAAAAAAAAAAAATATTACCGGATTTTAAAACTCGGGGCGTGACAGATTAGATGGTATTAGAGCATGGGTACACGGTACCTAGGAAAAGATGATTAGGAACTGGTTAGGATGAACCCTAGGATGACTTGTCACGTGAGAGCGTTGGGTATGTCTGGTATAAGGGTTAGAAACTCAAGATATTATTAGAGTCTGTTTCTGACCTGTTTCTGTATTGCAGCTATGGCTCGTCCTCCAGGTCGTGGACGGGGACGGGTTACGGGTCGTGGAGTAGGCCGACCACCTAGCACACCGAGCGAGCCCGTTGATCAGGGCCGCATGGACCGGCTTGAGGCCCAGATGGCGACCCTAGCCGGGATGTTTCAGCATGTCATGCAGCAGCAGGCTGCTGGCCCTTCCACTCCTACCCCGCCTATCCCTCCACCTGTACCTGAGGTCACACCACCGGTTGCGCCCCCTGCTGCACCGGTCGTCGCTGAGCCAGAGGCAGACCCCGTACCACCACCAGCGGGGCCCGTTCCAGCTCCGGTCTCTGCCGCAGCCTCTATAGCGGTACCGGGGGTTGCTGCAGCTCCAGATGCCTCTGCTTCTACCACGTCGACTTCCTCTCGATCCGTTGCTCCCGCTGTAAATCCTGCGGTCGATACTGAGGCCGATCGGGCAGAGAGGGCCCGAGCGAAGGCGGTCCTGCTAGAATTCAAAAAGTTCAAGCCGCAGACTTTCGACGGCAAGGATGAGGACCATTGGGCGGTCGAGGAATGGATCGACCACATGGAGAAACTATTTCAAGATGCCTACATCGAGGACAGAGATAAGGTCCACATCGCCGTCCACTGCTTGGAGGGCCGCGCATCCAGGTGGTGGAGGCGACACCGCGAGCGCTACTTCCCTAGCCCAGCCGATCCAACTTGGGAGGATTTCAAAGCCGCTATGGACCATCACCACCTCAAGGAGACCACTAAGGAGGGTCTCGAGCGCGAGATGGAGACAATCAGACAGGGCGAAAAGAGCGTCCGAGAGTACGAGCAGGAGTTCCTGCGCATCGCCGACCTGGTGCCCCAGGCGGTGCGTGACGAACGCCGGAAGGTACGCTTATTTTCGCAGGGTCTGAGGCCTGAGATTCGCCGGCACCTCGCGTCGCACCTCTCCACCGACTTCGACAACTGCGTGGAGCGGTGTCTAGCGATCGAGGCGGAGGTCAAGATGTTCCGCACTGAGCGGAATGCGGCAGACAAGGACAGGGACAAGGGCAAAAAGAAGGCGCACCCGGGAAACGGCGGTGGGCATTCGAACCGGAACAAACGGGCCAAGCAACCGCACCTGAAGAGATGGCCCAGGAGAGCTCCAGCTGTGAGCGCCTTCTCCAACCCCAACTGGGGCCCCCGACCTTGCATCTTCTGCGGGGGTACCCACCGGGCGAAGGATTGCGATCAGAGACACGGCCGATGCTTCACCTGCGGCCAACAGGGACATGTTGCGGCATCGTGCCCGCGGGGATCTGCACCCGCGCAGATGGCTGCACCACTACCTGCACCACTACCGCGACGACAAGCCCCAGCGCCGAGCTCTGCTTCCTCGGGACGTCCACCTTTACCTCGCCCACCTACTGCATCACGACAGACTGCTGGGGGGCGTGTCTTTGCCCTGACCCACGGCGAGCCCACTCAGGAGGACAACCTGGCAGGTACCACTTTTATTTCTGGTCATCATGCTAGGACATTATTCGATACGGGGGCATCACATTCGTTTATTTCCACCCATTTTATTACTACCCATGGTATTATTGTGCAACCCACTAGAGATAGATTTTGGGTAGAGATTCCCGGTCATAGCATTCTGATTAACGAAGAGCTCCACTCATGCCCTGTTTATATTGGCGGACGGAGTTTCCCCATCTCTCTTCTCGTCCTCAAACTTCGTCAATATGACGTAATTCTGGGGATGAATTGGCTTTCCAAGTATCGAGCGACTATCAACTGCGCCTTTCGAAGATTGACCCTTGATCCGCCTGGTGGGGCGGAGTTGATTTATTCTGGCTTCGAGCCTTCGGCATATTTGGGGATCTGCTCGGTGACCCCAGTGCGTCGCCTGGAGAGAGGGCGTGTGGCATATCTTGCCATGGCTGTCAACGCCCTTCCTGATTCTCGGCGAATTGAAGATATTGCTGTGGTGCGGAGTTTTCCCGATGTATTCCCTGCTGAGCTTCCGGGAATGCCGCCTGAACGCGAAATCGAATTTGTTATCGATCTTGTTCCCGGCACAACCCCTATTTCTCGAGCACCTTACCGCATGGCTTTCGCGGAACTAAAGGAGCTTAAAACACAATTAGAAGATCTGATGGCATTGGGCTTTATTCGACCTAGTGTGTCCCCTTGGGGCGCACCTGTTCTCTTTGTAAAGAAGAAAGACGGCAGCCTACGTCTTTGTATTGATTATCGGGAATTAAACAAAGTCACTATCAAGAACCGCTATCCCCTCCCGCGGATTGACGATCTGTTCGACCAACTGCAAGGGTCGGTGGTATTTTCTAAGATCGATCTGCAATCCGGATATCATCAATTGCGGGTTAGAGCGGAAGATGTCCCGAAGACGGCTTTTCGAACCAGATACGGCCATTACGAATTCACTGTAATGCCGTTTGGGCTCACAAATGCCCCTGCTGCCTTTATGGACATGATGAACCGGATCTTCAAGCCCTTTTCTGGATCGCTTTGTCGTGGTATTCATTGACGACATTCTCATATACTCGAAGAGCGATCTAGAACATCAGGACCATCTTCGGCAAGTTCTTCAGGTCCTCAGGGAGAACAATCTATATGCCAAGTTCAAAAAGTGCGACTTTTGGCTCTGGGAAGTCGCATTCCTTGGACATATTATCTCGGCTAAAGGCGTTGCAGTTGATCCCAAGAAAATTGAGGCTATCAAAGAATGGCCCCAGCCAACAAATGCGACGGAGGTTCGCAGCTTCATCGGTCTGGCGGGGTATTATTGGCGATTCGTCGAGGGTTTCTCAAAGATTGCTGCTCCAATGACCCGTCTGACGAGGAAAGAAGAGAAGTTCGTGTGGACTCCTGAGTGCCAGCTCGCTTTCGATGAGTTAAAGCGGCTATTGACTGAGGCACCGGTGTTGACATTACCAGTCCAAGGCGAAAATTATGTAGTCTATTGTGATGCTTCGCGGATCGGATTGGGCTGTGTTCTAATGCAAAATGAAAAAGTGATAGCCTATGCCTCTCGACAACTGAAGCCCTACGAGCAAAACTACCCGACGCATGATCTCGAGCTTGCTGCGGTGGTCTTTGCTCTCAAGTTATGGAGGCATTATCTCTATGGAGTCTATTGCGAGATTTTCACCGATCATCAAAGCCTCAAATATCTCTTCACACAGAAGGAACTGAACCTAAGGCAGCGTCGATGGCTCGAATTGCTCAAGGATTATGATATCACTATCCAATATCATCCTGGTCGGGCCAACGTGGTAGCCGATGCTTTGAGCCGAAAGCATGTAGCGCCAGAGCTGCTGATGATCACTGATGAGGACCGCTTGATTTCTGAGTTCCAGCGGCTAGATTTGGAGGTTGTTCCTACAGGGTCGACTGCTCGACTTTTAGCGATAGTAGTGCAGCCTACCCTACTCGATCGCATAAAGGAGGGACAGCAGTCGGACCCCTCCTTCCAGAAGGTCCGAGAGCTGATATCACTGGGACAGACTGACGATTACCAGCTGCACGCCGATGGCTCTATTCGTTTCAGGGGCCGTTGGTGTGTCCCAGATGATGGTGAACTAAAGAAGGACATTCTTACAGAGGCGCATCGATCTCTATACATGGTACATCCTGGCGGGACAAAGATGTATCGCGACCTAAAGCAGCATTATTGGTGGTCTGGGATGAAGGCTGATGTGGCGAACCATGTGGCGCAGTGCCTAGTTTGCCAGCAAGTGAAGGCGGAACATCAAAGACCGGCGGGAAAACTGCAACCGCTTCCTGTACCAGTTTGGAAGTGGTAGCAGATCACGATGGACTTCGTCACCGGTCTGCCTCGATCCTAGCGAGGTCACGATGCTATATGGGTTATTGTGGACCGACCTCACCAAGTCGGCTCACTTTCTGCCGATCCACACGACTTGGACCCGTGATCGACTCGCCCAGCTATATATCGACGAGATTGTGCGACTTCATGGCACTCCAGCATCGATCGTTTCTGATAGAGACACCCGCTTTGTGTCTCAGTTCTGGAGAAATGTACAAGAAGCTATGGGCACAAAACTGAAGTTTAGTACTGCCTTCCACCCCCAGAGTGATGGGCAGTCCGAGCGAGTCATACAGACGTTGGAGGATATGCTACGATCCTGCGTACTGGAGTATGGAGACGGATGGTACCGGTATCTTTCCTTGGTGGAGTTCGCTTACAACAACAGCTACCAGGCAAGTATCGGCATGGCTCCTTATGAGGCACTGTACGGGCGCCGATGTCGGTCCCCATCTGCTGGGATGACGTCGGTGAGCGCCGTGTTATCGGGCCTGAGTTACTGGAGGACGCAGAGGCCAGAGTGCGGGTAGCAAGGCAGCAGATGCTAACCGCACAGAGCAGACAGAAGAGCTACGCGGACCAACGACGACGAGACTTGGAGTTCCAAGTAGGCGATCATGTCCTGCTGAAGGTTTCGCCAACTCGGGGAATCAAGCGATTTGGGATTCGCAACAAGCTCAGCCCCCGATTTGTCGGTCCCTTCGAGATTTTGGAGCGCATTGGTCCTGTAGCTTATCGATTGGCTCTTCCTCCCAGCCTTGCCCGGGTGCATAACGTCTTCCACGTTTCCATGCTGAGGAAGTACATCAGAGATCCTTCACACGTGATTAGCCCCACCGCAGTCCAGCTTCGCGAGGATCTGAGCTATGAGGGACACCTCTGAAGATCCTGGCCCGTGATGAAAAGAAGCTGAGGAACAGATCGATCCCCTACGTCAAAGTACAATGGGAGAACATGAGAAGAGCGTGAAGCCACGTGGGAAGCGGAGTCCACCATGATTGGAGCGTTTTTCCTTATTTATTTGGTTCTTAGTTGTATTTAGTTTCAGGGACGAAACTTCCTTTTTGGTGGGAGAGATGTAAGAATTTGAATTTGAAAATAAATAAAGAAATGAAATTGATTTGAGTCAAGTTGAATTGGATCATGAAAGCACCCGTAGTCTAAGTGCCCTTTTCTGCAGTGTAATTTGCACAGTTAGTGGGCCAGAAATATCGCCTTCAATCCGAGCCTAATCTCGAAGATCCGAGAGACACGAGTGCGACCGTCATGACGAACTGAGTGAAAACCATATTAAACTTGTTCAGATCTGTACGGTCGGATCTTCCAGAAATCGACGAAGAAGCGGGGGGACCCGCGACTTAAGTCGAGGGTACAATGAACAGTAACCCTAATTTTCGAACCCCTTCGCGTCAACGTTGAGCCAATTCACTGTCTGAAATCAGAACATAGCACTTCAGGTAGTCGATTTGAATGGCTCCGACGTTCTGGACGCAATGGTGTGACGAAATGTTTCGTTTGACGACTCAAAGTCTCGAAAAATGCAAAAACTGTATTCCGGGATGTATTTTATGGACCGAGATTAATCCGGGCAGTTTTTCGAAAATCAAAAAATCGCTACCTGATAGTTCTCGTCGAGCCGGACGTCATGGCGCAGGTCCATTTTCGTTTCGACGCCGCGATTTTCTCGAAAGCAAAAATGCGTCGAAAAAGGCATTTTTGCACATAAAAACCCTAGATTTGTTGCCTCGGAAAGCGTGCCCCTCATGGTGGAGGGACCTTGAGGCATTCGGTAGTGGACAAAATCCAAAATGCCAAATGCTGGAGGGTTATATGCAATTGTGCAATAAAATGCACAATCGAATTCAAATTCTCACCACTTCCCGTATTATAACCGCAGCCTCAGCCCCTCTATCCCACTTTCTGCATCAACTCCACCTCTCTTCGCACACTCCTCACAACCAGCGTTGAAACCATCCCGTTGCCGGTAAAGAGAGGAGATCAAGACCACTTGATCTGGGTGATTGGAGAGAAGGTGCCTGGGAGGTGCTTGGACGACCAAGACCTGATCTGGAGGAGTCCCTGGTGAAGCCGCCGTCCGAGTCAAGGTGATCCCGGACCCAGCCGTCGCCGCGCGCCCGCGGGGGGAATCCTTCTCCTCCAAATTTTCCGGACAAGGTGAGTTCTTGAAACTTTCTTGTGCATTCGGTTTTTTGGGCA
>CM055069.1:16602718-16669895 GCA_029204045.2 Tillandsia leiboldiana
TGACCGAGCCACTCCGGCTGCCGCCTCGCCGGCGTCCTCAGTCGCCCGGAACCTCCAGGTAGGCTCCTACTGTCCTCTAGAACCTTCCCATGGTGTTGCATGAGATTTAACGTCGGGGTTGATGACTGTAGAATTGCACCCGAATTTGCACTTAAACCCCATCTCTCGGCGATCCCCGCCGCTCCGGGACTCCGGCAACTACTCAGGTGAGGTCTACAGACCCTAAGAAAGTTCTCCACGATTTATTTAAACCCAGATCACCCATCTGTGTTGGGTCTTAATTCTTGCACCCGAGCCTTGCCATTCGGACTCATCTCCGGCCGCCGCCGCCTCCCCGGCCGCCGGGGCTCGACCCCACATGGACCCGAGAGCCTCTGGGACCTCCTCTTACTGATGCTCACCTTCTCTACAGGATAGAGCCTGTTTGCTCCGAGAACACCCAACCCGAGACCTTGTTGGAGCACACCTTGCTCCGGCGACTCTCCGGCCGACCTCCGGTACCCCTCAGTGAGCCCTCCATTCCTTTATGCATGCTGAACATGATGCTCCTGTTAGGGCTCAATCTGATCAAGTGTAAACCTAGTTATTGCATAGTTGTAAATTGGACCTTAGAACATTATGGGCCAACTTTGTATCGGGCTTGGTCTCAGCCCAATTCTTGTGAGCACGGGCTTCGTCTTGTGATAACGAACCCTGAAAGTTACAGATCTACTTTTGGACTCCCGGATTTTAAGAACGAGCCGAAACAGTCAATAATATTAAGTTTTTATGCAAATTTTTAATCATTTATGGAACAATTGCAATTGTTACGCCCTGGCTGCCCTTAGACAGTATTTACGCACTACTTGGCCATTTTGTAGGTTCGATGGTCCCCGTTGACCAGGAATCAGATATTGATCGATAAATTGGCCGATGGACCCGTTTTAAACTTTCCGTAGTGTAACGTTGTCGGGAAAGGGTTGTGTGAGTCTATTACTGATTATACTCTTTATACGGGCCAGTTGTTCAGCACCAGCCTCCCAGTACTGCGCGGGAGTTCGGGGCCTGCCGTCATCCAGGTGGTTAGCTTCGGCCCGGGCTAGCTTTTTGGCCCTCTGGTTGCTTTAGTCCAGCGGGACCCCTGTTGTTGACTTCCCCCGCTGATTATATGACCTATCTTGACATATCATGATGTCACTGTTTGACATTGACCTGATTAGACCTGTGATTGAGATTTCTTCTTGTCACGATCAGCCGATTAACATATACGTACTCCCTGATTATTCCTGACTGATCCTGATTGATTGAGATATAGATATGCATGATTAGATGACACCTGTTGATCCTGTCATTGAGATATTTTCTTGGTATACTTAATATGCATGATTGATTGATCCTGATTGATAGACACTATTCGATATGCATGATTGATTGATTCCGAGGGTAGATATAGACAGATGATTCCCTGTTGGGATTTCGGCGTGTGCCGACTACTCGGTCACTAGACCGTGAGATTGATCAATTGGACTTGCCATGCACTGCTGTATTTCACGAACCTGGCCGGGGTCGCACCCCGTGGAGCTGGTTCTTTACCGGTAGAGTGGTCTGGTGATAGACCCGTGAGCCCTCGACAAGGGTATGTCAGCGGATCGGGTGCGGATGGGTGGCTTTGCCTGAGGTCCTCTGAGACCAATATCGGCACATGATTGGGTACTTGGGCTTTTACCTTTGACGCATTGCTTTTATTCTGTACCGCTGCTCAGTTATTTCATGTATTATTATTTGCAGACATGCTTTCATCTCTTGCAGTTCCTTATGCATGATTTTGTGGCTATCTTTTGATTCCAGCATGTATGACTTACAGCTTTCATGATTAGTTATTGCTGATATACCTTGATTTTCAGTATACTTACCTGCAGTTCTTATTCTGATTATTAGTAGACCTCTATGCTTTCCAGCTTTTTCCTGTTGACTCTTACTATCCGCAGATATTTAGTACCCAGTAGGTACGATTAGCTGATGCTCGGCTCGTCGTGCCCACTGGGATGCACTCCGGTGTATCTCACACCCTCGGGTGACTGTTGTAGGTCCGTCGGTGGCGAGATGTCGGGACGATCCAGTGAGCCGATTACGATAGAGCTGTCCCCATGAGCATTATATATCGATGACTCTGCAGACCTTTACTTTCAGCATTTCATTCCAGCTTATTTGATTTAGGCATTTAAACTGATGATGTAAAACTTAATTTTGATTATTCCTGCTGAGTAGATTAGATTAGTTACTGATATATCTGTTGATCTCTGATGATGATTTTTAGCCGTGCATGTATAGGGAAGTCTCTGTCTCGGGACAGAGAGTCTTCTATACGTGTGGCGGTCTGTTGCGCCCAGTTTGCAAACTCTGATTCAAAAAAAAAAAAAAAATATTACCGGATTTTAAAACTCGGGGCGTGACAGATTAGATGGTATTAGAGCATGGGTACACGGTACCTAGGAAAAGATGATTAGGAACTGGTTAGGATGAACCCTAGGATGACTTGTCACGTGAGAGGCGTTGGGTATGTCTGGTATAAGGGTTAGAACTCAAGATATTATTAGAGTCTGTTTCTGACCTGTTTCTGTATTGCAGCTATGGCTCGTCCTCCAGGTCGTGGACGGGGACGGGTTACGGGTCGTGGAGTAGGCCGACCACCTAGCACACCGAGCGAGCCCGTTGATCAGGGCCGCATGGACCGGCTTGAGGCCCAGATGGCGACCCTAGCCGGGATGTTTCAGCATGTCATGCAGCAGCAGGCTGCTGGCCCTTCCACTCCTACCCCGCCTATCCCTCCACCTGTACCTGAGGTCACACCACCGGTTGCGCCCCTGCTGCACCGGTCGTCGCTGAGCCAGAGGCAGACCCCGTACCACCACCAGCGGGGCCCGTTCCAGCTCCGGTCTCTGCCGCAGCCTCTATAGCGGTACCGGGGGTTGCTGCAGCTCCAGATGCCTCTGCTTCTACCACGTCGACTTCCTCTCGATCCGTTGCTCCCGCTGTAAATCCTGCGGTCGATACTGAGGCCGATCGGGCAGAGAGGGCCCGAGCGAAGGCGGTCCTGCTAGAATTCAAAAGTTCAAGCCGCAGACTTTCGAACGGCAAGGATGAGGACCATTGGGCGGTCGAGGAATGGATCGACCACATGGAGAAACTATTTCAAGATGCCTACATCGAGGACAGAGATAGGTCCACATCGCCGTCCACTGCTTGGAGGGCCGCGCATCCAGGTGGTGGAGGCGACACCGCGAGCGCTACTTCCCTAGCCCAGCCGATCCAACTTGGGAGGATTTCAAAGCCGCTATGGACCATCAACCACCTCAAGGAGACCACTAAGGAGGGTCTCGAGCGCGAGATGGAGACAATCAGACAGGGCGAAAGAGCGTCCGAGAGTACGAGCAGGAGTTCCTGCGCATCGCCGACCTGGTGCCCCAGGCGGTGCGTGACGAACGCCGGAAGGTACGCTTATTTTCGCAGGGTCTGAGGCCTGAGATTCGCCGGCACCTCGCGTCGCACCTCTCCACCGACTTCGACAACTGCGTGGAGCGGTGTCTAGCGATCGAGGCGGAGGTCAAGATGTTCCGCACTGAGCGGAATGCGGCAGACAAGGACAGGGACAAGGGCAAAAAGAAGGCGCACCCGGGAAACGGCGGTGGGCATTCGAACCGAACAAACGGGCCAAGCAACCGCACCTGAAGAGATGGCCCAGGAGAGCTCCAGCTGTGAGCGCCTTCTCCAACCCCAACTGGGGCCCCCGACCTTGCATCTTCTGCGGGGGTACCCACCGGGCGAAGGATTGCGATCAGAGACACGGCCGATGCTTCACCTGCGGCCAACAGGGACATGTTGCGGCATCGTGCCCCGCGGGGATCTGCACCCGCGCAGATGGCTGCACCACTACCTGCACCACTACCGCGACGACAAGCCCCAGCGCCGAGCTCTGCTTCCTCGGGACGTCCACCTTTACCTCGCCCACCTACTGCATCACGACAGACTGCTGGGGGGCGTGTCTTTGCCCTGACCCACGGCGAGCCCACTCAGGAGGACAACCTGGCAGGTACCACTTTTATTTTCTGGTCATCATGCTAGGACATTATTCGATACGGGGGCATCACATTCGTTTATTTCCACCATTTTATTACTACCCATGGTATTATTGTGCAACCCACTAGAGATAGATTTTGGGTAGAGATTCCCGGTCATAGCATTCTGATTAACGAAGAGCTCCACTCATGCCCTGTTTATATTGGCGGACGGAGTTTCCCCATCTCTCTTCTCGTCCTCAAACTTCGTCAATATGACGTAATTCTGGGGATGAATTGGCTTTCCAAGTATCGAGCGACTATCAACTGCGCCTTTCGAAGATTGACCCTTGATCCGCCTGGTGGGGCGGAGTTGATTTATTCTGGCTTCGAGCCTTCGGCATATTTGGGGATCTGCTCGGTGACCCCAGTGCGTCGCCTGGAGAGAGGGCGTGTGGCATATCTTGCCATGGCTGTCAACGCCCTTCCTGATTCTCGGCGAATTGAAGATATTGCTGTGGTGCGGAGTTTTCCCGATGTATTCCCTGCTGAGCTTCCGGGAATGCCGCCTGAACGCGAAATCGAATTTGTTATCGATCTTGTTCCCGGCACAACCCCTATTTCTCGAGCACCTTACCGCATGGCTTTCGCGGAACTAAAGGAGCTTAAAACACAATTAGAAGATCTGATGGCATTGGGCTTTATTCGACCTAGTGTGTCCCCTTGGGGCGCACCTGTTCTCTTTGTAAAGAAGAAAGACGGCAGCCTACGTCTTTGTATTGATTATCGGGAATTAAACAAAGTCACTATCAAGAACCGCTATCCCCTCCCGCGGATTGACGATCTGTTCGACCAACTGCAAGGGTCGGTGGTATTTTCTAAGATCGATCTGCAATCCGGATATCATCAATTGCGGGTTAGAGCGGAAGATGTCCCGAAGACGGCTTTTCGAACCAGATACGGCCATTACGAATTCACTGTAATGCCGTTTGGGCTCACAAATGCCCCTGCTGCCTTTATGGACATGATGAACCGGATCTTCAAGCCTTTTCTGGATCGCTTTGTCGTGGTATTCATTGACGACATTCTCATATACTCGAAGAGCGATCTAGAACATCAGGACCATCTTCGGCAAGTTCTTCAGGTCCTCAGGGAGAACAATCTATATGCCAAGTTCAAAAAGTGCGACTTTTGGCTCTGGGAAGTCGCATTCCTTGGACATATTATCTCGGCTAAAGGCGTTGCAGTTGATCCCAAGAAAATTGAGGCTATCAAAGAATGGCCCCAGCCAACAAATGCGACGGAGGTTCGCAGCTTCATCGGTCTGGCGGGGTATTATTGGCGATTCGTCGAGGGTTTCTCAAAGATTGCTGCTCCAATGACCCGTCTGACGAGGAAAGAAGAGAAGTTCGTGTGGACTCCTGAGTGCCAGCTCGCTTTCGATGAGTTAAAGCGGCTATTGACTGAGGCACCGGTGTTGACATTACCAGTCCAAGGCGAAAATTATGTAGTCTATTGTGATGCTTCGCGGATCGGATTGGGCTGTGTTCTAATGCAAAATGAAAAAGTGATAGCCTATGCCTCTCGACAACTGAAGCCCTACGAGCAAAACTACCCGACGCATGATCTCGAGCTTGCTGCGGTGGTCTTTGCTCTCAAGTTATGGAGGCATTATCTCTATGGAGTCTATTGCGAGATTTTCACCGATCATCAAAGCCTCAAATATCTCTTCACACAGAAGGAACTGAACCTAAGGCAGCGTCGATGGCTCGAATTGCTCAAGGATTATGATATCACTATCCAATATCATCCTGGTCGGGCCAACGTGGTAGCCGATGCTTTGAGCCGAAAGCATGTAGCGCCAGAGCTGCTGATGATCACTGATGAGGACCGCTTGATTTCTGAGTTCCAGCGGCTAGATTTGGAGGTTGTTCCTACAGGGTCGACTGCTCGACTTTTAGCGATAGTAGTGCAGCCTACCCTACTCGATCGCATAAAGGAGGGACAGCAGTCGGACCCCTCCTTCCAGAAGGTCCGAGAGCTGATATCACTGGGACAGACTGACGATTACCAGCTGCACGCCGATGGCTCTATTCGTTTCAGGGGCCGTTGGTGTGTCCCAGATGATGGTGAACTAAAGAAGGACATTCTTACAGAGGCGCATCGATCTCTATACATGGTACATCCTGGCGGGACAAAGATGTATCGCGACCTAAAGCAGCATTATTGGTGGTCTGGGATGAAGGCTGATGTGGCGAACCATGTGGCGCAGTGCCTAGTTTGCCAGCAAGTGAAGGCGGAACATCAAAGACCGGCGGGAAAACTGCAACCGCTTCCTGTACCAGTTTGGAAGTGGTAGCAGATCACGATGGACTTCGTCACCGGTCTGCCTCGATCCTAGCGAGGTCACGATGCTATATGGGTTATTGTGGACCGACTCACCAAGTCGGCTCACTTTCTGCCGATCCACACGACTTGGACCCGTGATCGACTCGCCCAGCTATATATCGACGAGATTGTGCGACTTCATGGCACTCCAGCATCGATCGTTTCTGATAGAGACACCCGCTTTGTGTCTCAGTTCTGGAGAAATGTACAAGAAGCTATGGGCACAAAACTGAAGTTTAGTACTGCCTTCCACCCCCAGAGTGATGGGCAGTCCGAGCGAGTCATACAGACGTTGGAGGATATGCTACGATCCTGCGTACTGGAGTATGGAGACGGATGGTACCGGTATCTTTCCTTGGTGGAGTTCGCTTACAACAACAGCTACCAGGCAAGTATCGGCATGGCTCCTTATGAGGCACTGTACGGGCGCCGATGTCGGTCCCCCATCTGCTGGGATGACGTCGGTGAGCGCCGTGTTATCGGGCCTGAGTTACTGGAGGACGCAGAGGCCAGAGTGCGGGTAGCAAGGCAGCAGATGCTAACCGCACAGAGCAGACAGAAGAGCTACGCGGACCAACGACGACGAGACTTGGAGTTCCAAGTAGGCGATCATGTCCTGCTGAAGGTTTCGCCAACTCGGGGAAATCAAGCGATTTGGGATTCGCAACAAGCTCAGCCCCCGATTTGTCGGTCCCTTCGAGATTTTGGAGCGCATTGGTCCTGTAGCTTATCGATTGGCTCTTCCTCCCAGCCTTGCCCGGGTGCATAACGTCTTCCACGTTTCCATGCTGAGGAAGTACATCAGAGATCCTTCACACGTGATTAGCCCCACCGCAGTCCAGCTTCGCGAGGATCTGAGCTATGAGGAGACACCTCTGAAGATCCTGGCCCGTGATGAAAAGAAGCTAAGGAACAAATCGATTCCCTACGTCAAAGTACAATGGGAGAACCATGAAGAGCGTGAAGCCACGTGGGAACGCGAGTCCACCATGATGGAGCGTTTTCCTTATTTATTTGGTTCTTAGTTGTATTTAGTTTCAGGGACGAAACTTCCTTTTTGGTGGGAGAGATGTAAGAATTTGAATTTTTGAAAATAAATAAAGAAATGAAATTGATTTGAGTCAAGTTGAATTTGGATCATGAAAAGCACCCGTAGTCTAAGTGCCCCTTTTCTGCAGTGTAATTTGCACAGTTAGTGGGTCAGATATATCGCCTTTCAATCCGAGCCTAATCTCGAAGATCCGAGACCACGAGTGCGACCGTCATGACGAACTGAGTGAAAACCATATTAAACTTGTTCAGATCTGACGGTCGGATCTTCCAGAAATCGACGAAGAAGCGGGGGGGGACCCGCGACTTAAGTCGAGGGTACAATGAACAGTAAACCCTAATTTTCGAACCCCTTCGCGTCAACGTTGAGCCAATTCACTGTCTGAAATCCGAACATAGCACTTCAGGTAGTCGATTTGAATGGCTCCGACGTTCTGGACGCAATGGTGCTGACGAAATTTTCGTTTGACGACTCAAAGTCTCGAAAAATGCAAAAACTGTATTCCGGGACTGTATTTTATGGACCGAGATTTAATCCGGGCAGTTTTTCGAAAATCAAAAATCGCTACCTGATAGGTCTCGTCGAGCCGGACGTCATGGCGCAGTCCATTTTCCGTTTCGACGCTCGAATTTTCTCGAAAAGCGAAAAATGCGTCGAAAAGTGCAATTTTTGCACATAAAACCCTAGATTTGTTGCCTCGGAAAGCGTGCCACTCATGGTGGAGGGACCTTGAGGCATTCGGTAGTGGACCAAAATCCAAAATGCCAAATGCTGGAGGGTTATATTGCAATTGTGCAATACATGCACAATTCGAATTCAAACTTCTCACCACTTCCCGTATTATAACCGCAGCCTCAGCCCCTCTATCCCACGTTCTGCATCAACTCCCCACTTCTCTCCGCACACTCCTCACCAACCAGCCGTTGCAACCATCCCGTTGCCGGTAAAGAGAGGAGATCAAGAACCACTTGATCTCGGGTGATTGGAGAGAAGGTGCTCGGGAGGTGCTTAGACGACCAAGACCTGATCTGGAGGAGTCCCTGGTGAAGCCGCGTCCGAGTCAAGGTGATCCCGGACCCAGCCGTCGCCGCGCGCCGCCGCGGGGGAATCCTTCTCCTCCAAATTTTCCGGCCAAGGTGAGTTCTTGAAACTTTCTTGTGCATTCGGGTTTTTGGGCACGACCAATGTGCTCTTGACTTCGAGGCCATCGTCCGGTTGCAGTCCGAGCCGCGGCCGCCGCCCCTGTTGCCGGCGGAAGCATTAAGTTGCCGGAAACCAGTATTTTCCGACGAACTCGGTCTCCGCTTTTTCCGACCGTTAAAACCTGGATCAGAACCGTTGATCCTATTCATCTAGTCGACTGCAACCTACTCCCAAAGTTTTAAGATCATCGGGTAAGTATCTAAGAAGAACGAGCTTGCCCTAATTCCGGGTGAAAAAGACCTTTGGCCGAGCTTCGCCGTCCGGCACCGCCGTGCATCCCCGTCACCGGCCACCACTGCAGGAAGCTTCCTGGTACCAAGGGGAGTACTTTGGTCCAGGTTGCGCCGGCCCGAATACCGCCGGCCGGAATCCGCCATTAGAGCTCCTCCGAGCTTGACCGAGCCACTCCGGCGCCGCCTCGCCAGCGTTCCTCAGTCGCCGGGAACCTCCAGGTAGGCTCCTACTGTCCTCTAGAACCTTCCCATGGTGTTGCATGAGGATTTTAACGTCGGGGTTTTGACTGTAGGAATTGCACCCGAATTGCACTTAAACCCCATCTCCGGCGATCCCCGCCGCTCCGGGACTCCGGCAACCACTCAGGTGAGGTCTACAGACCCTAAGAAAGCTCTCCACGCCCAGATCACCCCTCTGTGTTGGGTCTTAATTCTTGCACCCGAGCCTTGCCATTCGGACTCATCTCCGGCCGCCGCCGCCTCCGGCCGCCGGGGCTCGACCCCACATGGACCCGAGAGCCTCTGGGACCTCCCTCTTACTGATGCTCACCTTCTCTACAGGACAGAGCCTGGTTTGCTCCGAGAACACCCCAACCCGAGACCTTGTTGGAGCACCACCTTGCTCCGGCGACTCTCCGGCCGACCTCCGGTACCCCTCAGGTGAGCCCTCCATTCCTTTATGCATGCTGAACATGATGCTCCTGTTAGGGCTCAATCTGATCAAGTGTAAACCTAGTTATTGCATAGTTGTAAATTGGACCTTAGAACATTATGGGCCAACTTTGTATCGGGCTTGGTCTCAGCCCAATTCTTGTGAGCACGGGCTTCGTCTTGTGATAACGAACACCCTGAAAGTTACAGATATACTTTTGGACTCCCGGATTTTAAGAACGAGCCGAAACAGTCAATAATATTAAGTTTTTATGCAAATTTTTAATCGTTTATGGACCAACTTGCAATTGTTACACCCTGGCTGCCCTTAGACAGTATTTACGCACTACTTGGCCATTTTGTAGGGTTCCGATGGTCCCCGTTGACCAGGAATCAGATATTGATCGATAAATTGGCCGATTTGACCCGTTTAAACTTTCCGTAGTGTAACGTCGTCGGGAAAGGGTTGTGTGAGTCTATTACTGATTATAGCTCTTTATACAAGGCCCAGTTGTTCAGCACCAGCCTCCCAGTAGCTGCGCGGGAGTTCGGGGACCTGCCGTCATCCAGGTGGGTTAGCTTCGGCCCGGGCTAGCTTTTTGGCCCTCTGGTTGCTTTGGTCCAGTCGGACCCCTGTTGTTGACTTCCCCGCTGATTATATGACCTATCTTGACATATCATGATGTCACTGTTTGACATTGACCTGATTAGACCTGTGATTGAGATTTCTTGTCACGATCAGCCGATTAACATATACATACTCCCTGATTATTCCTGACTGATCCTGATTGATTGAGATATAGATATGCATGATTAGATGACACCTGTTGATCCCTGTCATTGAGATATTTCTTGGTATACTTAATATGCATGATTGATTGATCCTGATTGATAGACACTATTCGATATGCATGATTGATTGATTCCGATGGGTAGATATAGACAGATGATTCCCTGTTGGGATTTCGGCGTGTGCCGACTACTCGGTCACTAGACCGTGAGATTGATCATTGTGACTTGCCATGCACTGCTGTATTTCACAAACCTGGCCGGGGTCGCACCCCGTGGAGCTGGTTCTTTACCGGTAGAGTGGTCTGGTGATAGACCCGTGAGCCCTCGACAAGGGTATGTCAGCGGATCGGGTGCGTATGGGTGGCTTTGCCTGAGGTCCTCTGAGACCAATATCGGCACATGATTGGGTACTTGGGCTTTTACCTTTGACGCATTGCTTTTATTCTGTACCGCTGCTCAGTTATTTCATGTATTATTATTTGCAGACATGCTTTCATCTCTTGCAGTTCCTTATGCATGATTTTGTGGCTATCTTTTGATTCCAGCATGTATGACTTACAGCTTTCATGATTAGTTATTGCTGATATACCTTGATTTTCAGTATACTTACCTGCAGTTCTTATTCTGATTATTAGTAGACCTCTATGCTTTCCAGCTTTTCCTGTTGACTCTTACTATCCGCAGATTTTAGTACCCAGTAGGTACGATTAGCTGATCTCGGCTCGTCGTGCCCACTGGGATGCACTCCGGTGTATCTCACACCCTCGGGTGACTGTTGTAGGTCCGTTGGGTGGCGAGATGTCGGGACGATCCAGTGAGCCGATTACGATAGAGCTGTCCCCATGAGCATTATATATCGATGACTCTGCAGACCTTTACTTTCAGCATTTCATTCCAGCTTATTTGATTTAGACATTTAAACTGATGATGTAATAACTTAATTTTGATTATTCCTGCTGAGTAGATTAGATTAGTTACTGATATATCTGTTGATCTCTGATGATGATTTTTAGCCGTGCATGTATAGGGAAGTCTCTGTCCTCGGGACAGAGAGTCTTCTATACGTGTGGCGGTCTGTTGCGCCCAGTTTGCAAACTCTGATTTCAAAAAAAAAAAAAAATTATTACCAGATTTTAAAACTCGGGGCGTGACAAGCACCCGCAGAAGACACTGCAAAACAAGGGAGAAGCAAAAGAGGAAAGAAGAATGGGGGTGAGAACTACTAGTAAACCAGTAGCCTCCCCTAGTGGGTAAAACCTCAAACTTTGACATGCCCACTAGGTCTACCAGAGGCAAAAGAAATAAAAGTGGTTTGCAATGAGTATGACTACTGATGAAAAGCTACCACTAGTATGCCTCTAAATACTAAGCTAAAAGAATAGCTGAATGTATGCATCAGAACATAAATGCCTGCCTGAATAAACCCAATCTGACCACCAGTAAACACTGGCATTGCCTGCTCTGCTATCGAACTCAAGATCGCAGCAGCGGAATCTGCACACATGGCTCGAATCCGCGGGATCGGCACACATGGCTCGCATCCCAAAATAAGTATATGACCGGCACACATGGCTCGGTCAAAAGTCCACCTCCAGAGTGGCACTCGAGGGGGGCTACCCACACGAGTAAAGTAACATCTGTAACAAGTAATCCTGTGTAGCAGGACTAGATCACGACTCTGATCTGAGTGGGAAAAACCCATCCACTAAAGGGAGACCCGATCTCAACCTGATGCAAGATAAACAAATAGTGGGAAACTCCATCCACTAGAGACCTGATACCCAATTTGATGCATAAGCAACCTACGGTCAACCACCCAAGGTCCGCGGTTGCCGCAATACCCTGCCATCAAGCCTGCCTGTCCCAAAACCCAAGAACCTGACTACACTATCCCAAACCACCTGCTCGCGCACGAGCTGCAAATACCCTGAGCCTCAAATGAAAGGAGAAAAGAATAATAAAAAGGGTTTCTCCTATGTCAATTCCAGCATGAAAGTGTAGCAGAAAAAGGTGGCCTATCTAGGTGACCATACAAGCATGCAAATGTCCCAAGATAATATAAAATAAAAGAGATGTCGATATGTTTTTACCTTGCTAAAGGATGCTGATAAATATATAAGGATAGTAAATAAGAGATAGCCTGTGCCTGTCTATACTGCATGCCCGAAGCCCACAATTTATTAATTAGCCTTATCTTTTAACATGATGTTGCTGCTCTACAATCATAATCCCCAATCAAGCAAGTACTAACAATATCCGTTTTAGTCTCGATTAAGCCTGCCATTGCCACACATAAAGTGCATTTAGCTTTTTAACCACAGAAGCTACTCAAATGCCTAGCAGGTAATCAAAAACAAGGGGTTCACAACAACACCCATAATCACAAACATGTCCCACATCCGACATCCGGCCAACCACCTACTATCCGCGGTAGCCGCAATACCCCAGAAGCTAAAATCCAGGCCCTGGCTACACTATGCCAATCCCTGCTCAAACCCGAGCAACAAATAGCCGCCTGCCTACGAAATAGGGGGAGAAGGAACAATAGGGTTTCTCCTAAGTCAAGTCCCAACATATAGTGTAGCGATCAGAAATGGTCTAACAAAATATCCATATAAGCAAGCCTATCTCCTCATGAAAGAAAGAAGGGGAGTGACGAATAGTGGTTCCACATGTGTATCAAATAATAGCTCCACCTGGGTATAATCATCATGCTAAATCATAATCCAACCACACACATGTCTATAACCTGCTAATCACCCTCACATGAATCATCCACCTATGCCTGTCCAAAAATCCTCAAGTGGTACCCTCCAACAAGACGTTTCACAATATCTCAATCATGAAAGTACATCCCCTATGCACAGTTAAATGCCAATATGATGTCCAAGTAAGCATGTATAAGTTCCAACCACTAACAAGTTTCCACTACAGTGTTTTCCAGATGATAGGCTCGCAATTATTTTAGTTAAGCATGCATGTCCATTAGGTGACCGTTCAATATGTCCAATAGAGAGGATCTCTCTAATATTCCTAGTGGGTACATCAGAAAAGAGGGATATAACAACCACCCACTTGGAAAAGCGCAATCCAAGTCTCAAAAGTGCCCTCGCCCAATAAAAGATCACCTGCCACGATAACTGCAAAATTGTACACAGGGGTGTCCAAAATACACACAATAATCCAAGTTACCCGATGTCCCAAAATCAGTCCCAAAAATGCATTGTTTTCACCTGCAAGATGAACTCAGAAAAATCCAAGAAAATAACCTCTGCGTTCGTCGCGTCGAGCCGGTCGAAACGAGTACCCGCACGTCCAAATCCGACACCTGTAGGCCAAGATACAAAATCGGCAAGGTGACCACCTCTAAAGATCCCAAATACCAAAAATCTGTAACACTTTGTCCAGAAAGTGGGATTTTCACCTTTGGGGGAAGCCCATAAAAATCCAATAAAAAATACCAGCATGCTCCTTGCGATGTGCAGATACAAAATGCCTATTGGAACGTCTCAAACCGATGCCCGGTTGCGGAGATATCGCCGAAATACCACGGTGCTGTCCAAATACTCCGAAATAGAAAATGGGTCAAAGAGAAGCTAGAAACACTCCAAGAAATTCTCGGAATTAGGAGGAGCTCAAAACACGATAGTTGAAGCCCTACCTGTCGTGAAGCTAACGGTGCAAAAATCACAGAAAAAGAAGCTCGGGGTAGGCCGGGGAAGCTCGTACACCGAAATGCGACGGAGAAGAACACCGAAGAAGAAACGTCGCGCCGCGCCGGAAAAATAGAGATCTCATAATTCGTGCTGCGGAAAAATCCGAAACTTCACAGGAGCATTCCTCTCTTCTTGGAGAAGATTTCATCTTCTCATCCCTCAGGGAGAAATGGCCTCAAACGTGGTGAAAACTCCCCTTGAATGCCTCTCGGATGCAACAAATAGGCAAAACCAGAAAATCTTTTCAGAAAATTACCTCTGTGTCCCGCCGAACAGGAAACACCAAAACGGGCCGCTCACGGCGCGCCACGTGGCACCCGCACAACAAACACCAACCCGGGCCACTCCCCGCGCGACACTTGGCCTCCTATTCCCGCGCGCCCGCGCCTCGGGATTCGCGCCCACGTGCGCGCGCTGCCCCGCCCATACCGTGCACGCAACCCGAGGTAACTACCTCCTGCTCCGTGGACTGGGTCCACAACACCAGCAAAACAAAAGCCGCCACGTGTCCTCCCTCGGTCCACCGTGCACCGGCAAAATTCCGTGGACTGCGCCGCCTGAACCATCCAAACACAAACCGCCACGTGGCACCGCCCTGGTGCACGCCCGCCGCGTGGACCGCGCACCTGCCCGCGCCCCCACGCACCTGCCCGCGCCGCTGTGCCGCCGCTCTTCGCCGCTGCCCGCCGCGGCCGCCGACGCCGGCGATCGCCGGGAACACTGTTCCGGCGGTGAACAGTAAAATTACTGTAGCAAGCTCCGAAAAAATACATGTAAATAGCCCATTTTGACCGTTTTCGCGCGCTGAGTCCAAATCCGGTGTCCGATTTGCCAAATTCCAATCCTAAAATTTGCCGAATGCATACGGAAAGGTGTTCCTTGTCCAAACTTCGCGCTGAGCCCAATTTTAATATCCGTTTCACGCGAAACCACTTCTAAAGATCCGACGGAGTCAACCGATCACCCACGTGATCCATTTAAGCCCAAAGTCCAACACTTGTATCCAAATTGGCGCACGAACACCGCCGACATGCCACTAAGGCCTCCAGAAGCTGCCGGTCACACTGTAGAAGCCCTGAAAAGATCCGGGTCACCACAGTGAGGATCTGACTTGTACTGAGAGTCTGTACACTGATGTATCATTTATTTATTTAGGATTACCTCCTTGTTGAGTCCAGAGTTTTGTATTTTAGGTTATTGTATGATTATCATTTATGGGAGATGGACTTTGTAACTTTAGTTCCAGTTGTACAGATCTTTGGTTTTAATTTTACAGCAGTTTTATCTTTTAGCTCTGATATCTATTTAGGTCTAGCACTTTTCTTGCAGGTAGGACGCTTCGCCTATGCGGGTTTGGCATAGGTGGCGGATCTGTTGGCGAGCCCGGGTCGCAGTTTCGACTCCGGGGCGTGACAAATTTGGCCTTCTTGATTAAGGTTTTACGAAAATCTCTTTACGGATTATTTTTTTTAGAATTTTTCGTTGAAACAAGAAAAATGAAGGATTTACCATAAGGCTCTTGGATTTTTATTTGGAGAATATATAAGGTGTACGCTTGTATTTCTTTTATTTCTTTTTATAGTAGAATATATCTCTCGCGCTCTTTCCGTGGACGTAGACAGTTGTCGAACCACGTAAAAATTTTGGTTTCTTCTTTAATTTTTTTCATTTATTGCTATTACCGATTTTTCGATTTTCTCTATATTTCGTGCATCTGTATTGATAGCTGTCACACCCCGAGTTTTGAAAAGTGGTCAAATTTTTTTTTTTAAATCAGAGTATAAACGTGAAAACCAGGGCATGAACAGATCGTCACATGTATAGAAAATCTTCTGTCTATTCGGACAGAGTCTCTCCTATACATGCACGGCTAGGCAAGTACAACATATACAATCAAAGTACTAAACAACATATACTGAAATATAACTAAATCATATTCATAATCCATGAACACCTTAATAACAACTACCATGCTATCATAAATCCAACATCAATAGATCAAATCCATAATGGTCTAACTGTAAAGTCAAAGCTCGGCCAGTCGAAGCTGGCAACAGGGGACGGCTCTATCGGATATGCTCACATCAACGTCCCGACATCCCACCACTCGATCAACCTGAAATGGTAGTCACCCAAAGGGTGTGAGATACACCATACAATGTATCCCAGTGGGCACGACGAGCCGAGAAATAGCAAATCGTACCTACTGGCATACTATAATCAGCGGATAGTAAAAGATTAGTAGGTAAAAGCTGATATATGAAGCAAATACTAGCAGGAAGCATAATCATGATACTGAGTATAAATGGGTACTGAAATACAAGAACAGAGCATACTGAAATACGATAGAATAAACTATACCTTGATAAACGAAATCAAGTACCCAATCAGGAAAATAAAGCAATGGTACTGGCAGCTAATGCTAGTCAAGCTGTAACTAGCAAGTCTGATAAACATGTAAATCTCAATCCACAAGAGATACCACTGAATCCGTGCTAGTCATACTAAATAAATGCATCATAATCATAACGATGTGCATATATGGGTACAGAAATATAAGAGCTAATCATGCTGATAAGAGATAGTGTAATCATGCATCAAAAGTAGAAACCAAGTACCCAATCGATGCCACTGTTGGTCACGAGGACCTCAGGCTAAAGCCACTGACGGGCACCTATCGGGCTGACATAACCCCGCACCCATAGGTACTATCAGGGGACTCACGGGTCTTTCTCTATACCACTTTATCGGTAAAGAACACCCGGTGGGGGATCAATCCCACGGCGTACGTGAAGTACAGCGGTGCGTGGCGATCATAATGCTGATGCTCAAGCTCACGGTCTAAGGACCAGGTAATCGGCAACAAGCCGGAATCCCAACAGGGATGCTGATGTCTGTATATCAATTATAGGCCATCTCATGTAATATGGAATACAAGGAACAAGTATATCTGAGTAACAACAAATCTATGTAATGACCAAGCAGGCATGATATATATCCAAGTATAAGCTATTGTACTGATATATAGCTAATGACCAATCAGGCATGATATCTATCCAAGTATAAGTGAGCAATAAGCAATCAATAGAAGTAAAGCTCAAAGACAAGATCAGAGCTAGTATGAAAAATAGGGGTTCGACCAAATATGGTACCCTAGAAGGCCGAGATGATAAAGTCCGGACCGAAGATAAACCCACCTCAGTGCAGGCAGTCCCGAAGCTTGCTAGACTACTGGGGTGCTGGCGCCGAACTGCTGGGCTCTGAACAATAACTCGTATCAATAACAGACTCACTCATATCCATCTCATCGATACTACATAATCATAACAATTATACTGTAGACTTCCCACAAGCCACGGGGTTTACCAGAAATTCCGAAAACCCGCCGAACGACCGACTACGACCGGAATAGCATCTACGTGAATCCAAATGCGACAAAACTTCACATGCTGCCCCGGAATGATCTATTTAACATGACCGGGCAGCCAGGGATCATTTGTAACTATCTGTGCCAATTCGGGGTCATAATACCAACGTAGTCCCCCGAAAAGCCGATTTTGGCTCCGGGAGTTCCTGACGTGAAGCGAAGATCACTGGGCCAGCCAGGATAGCACTGGGAATAAATCAAGGACAGCTAGCAATGATAAATAATTATTCCAATACTTTAAAATACGCAAACTTGCGTCAAAAGCCGTTAAATCGACGATTTCACCAATTTACGGTTCGTTAACCAATTCCCGCTTAACGAAAAGCAACAGACTTCTAGCGAAAGGTGTAAAGATCACGTGCACGCCATCTACAACATCCTACTAGGCTACAATTACATTTAGACCCCTAGACTTTGCTAAAACTGCATTTTATTGACATAAAACTCACTAATTAAGCCCCAACTTTTAATCCGGGGATCTTTAAACCAAAATAATTTACCATCAACTAGATTTTGACGTGCTGAACCTCGTGCTCATAGTTTGGAATCAAGCTGGGCCATAAAAACACTATGTGATCCATGATTAATAATCTTTGAGAGCACTAGTTGGCCAATCTTACATAAACACTTAACCAAAAGTATTTTAAAGGCAAGCCTCATGATCAGGGACTCCCAAATGTTCAGAGGCTCACTATTGGACCTCTGCAAAAACCACCAAATTGGGTGTAGGATCAGGATGATCAAACTATGGCCTAAATAGAGCTCAAATTTGAGCATTTGCCAACACAAGGGTTCTGGACAGCAACTAAGGTGAACATTGTTTAGAGAACATCAAAAATGCTCAGGGGCTCACCTGGAGAAGGTTGCAAACCTGCTGGTTAAGTTGCTGGAGCAAAATGATCCCGCACCTTCCTCAATGGAGCACACAATGGCCGAACTCATTCTCCTCTCGGTCAAGCTTCAAACTAAGGTGAGCACCACCTTTCTTAGACCTTTAGAGGTGGAAAGGACCTTAGCCGCTCAAGCTTGGGGCTTCCCTGTGCTTCCCTAACGGAGAAAGAAGAAGATGGAGCTTAAAGAACCAATTAATGGCAACTTGGGATCTAAGCTGCATGGGTCACATGCAAATGGACTAGTGGGATGCCCAAAGTGTAAGAAGAGTTACTAGGGTTGACCGGCGCCGAAGGAGCGACGGCGGCGATGGGTCAGCGTTGCTCGTCCAATACCAAGAACCCGAAACTAGGGTTTCGACCACCCAACTCCACGCTGAACCAAATAGCTTCAAACTTGGTGGAGGTCCTCCTGGTGTCAAGAAGAAGCAAACCACCAAACTTGGTCCGAGTTTGGACGGCCGGACGAAGCTCGGACAAAGATCCGGCCAAACTAGGGTTTTCTGGCGACCTACTACAACTCGCCGGTAACCGAGGATCCGGAGACCTCGAGGCTTGACCTAGGGAGTCCTTGCGATGTCAGGAACTGACTTCCAATGTCCAAGTTGCCGAAAAACCCATAGAAAGAGAGGGCTTACCTCGTCGGACTTGAGGAAGAAGGAGATGAGCCACCACCGGCGTGCGTCGGATCCAGGCGCCCACGCTTCACAGGCTGCGTCTGAAGAGATCGGAGACACCTCCAGAGATGACTTGGAGGGATCCAAAGCCCTCACGTTGCACACCTCCCAACCAAATCCGCGAGTAAGGCACAATATTGCCTTCTCTTGCTTCTCCGGCGAGGGGAGGCGGCGGCCGGCGGTGTAACTATCGTGGAGAGTGCAAAGGAGTTGAGGAGATTCCTCTGATGGCAGCTGGGTGGAAAGAGGAATTGGGCTAGGGCTCTTGAGTCGACCTAGGGTTTCTTTTAACCTAGTTGCACCAAAATTGCTAATTAGTCCCTCAACTCAGAGTATTTAAGCATGGGTCCATCGCTGTACGACCAAAATACATAGAAGACCCTCTCCCACAATTCTCTCACCATTTGACACATAAAATATAAGGACTTTTCGCAAAATACTACAAATTTTTTAGTATTTCATGCTTTTCGAGACGATGGAGTCGTCAAACGGAAAAACGGACACAACCACGACGTCCGGCTCGACGAAACCTATTGAGTAGCGATTTTGGTTTGCTAAATTTGAGCTTCAAAAATTTTAAAATCCATCTTATAAGGTAAATTACACAGTTCGACACGCTTTACAATGCTTTAGGCTCGTCAAACGCAAATTTCGTCGGTGCCACTGCGCTCAGAACGACGACGCCATTAAAATCGACTACCTGGAACATCAGATTCGGACTCCAGATAGTCGATCGACCGACATTGGCCAACGAGGGAATTAAATCAGGGGGTTACTATTCATTTCACTATTCACTTAAGTCGCGGGTCCCACTAACTTCTTCGCTAATTTCTGGACGATCCAACCGTCGGATCACTTAAGTAGCCACAGTGCCGGACCCCGATCTCTTCGATGGTTTGGGTATTTATTCACATCCCGAACCGACTTATTAGGCACCGATTTGAAATATCGGCGCAAATTTGGGGAGGTTATCGGATAACTAGCAACTACTTCCTTTTGAATCGAAGGCCTTCAATCAGGACGGTAGTCGTTTCTCCGTCTAGGTTCAACTCCTCAATCGTTGTGCCAGAGCATAATTCTCGGTGCTTTTCGGCGTTGCGCGTTGCTTGCCTTTATCGGTTACCCCCCTAAATATCGCACCGAAGCGTGATCTTTGGCGTTTTCCTTTGCTGAACGCCGCTTGCTGCTTCAAGATCTATTACAAGATTCGCGCCTGAATCTCGCCTTTATTCCTTTTTACGATCTTTCCCTCGAGAGTCTGAGGATTAACCTTGACTTTGCCTCTCCCATCGCCTGACTGAGACGGTCTGGTATCTTTTCTCGGCTGAGATATGGTCTTGGATGAGACATGCATTGTGGTGTCCTGGTTTTCCTGTGTGACTTGACTAGGTGGTCGGCGGTGAGAAAACACCTATTATTGGTGTGTCAGCCCGTTGTGCGTCAAACGGATGCCAAGAACGGACTCAGCGCGCGAAAAAGTTGAAAATCAACTATTTTCGGACTTACTAGGCCTTCGGGCCGAATTCTAAAGTGGGCCGGTCCACGGCCCACTTCCATGTGCACCGGGACCAGCGGACGCGGCAAGGGGGACACGTGGCACGCGGGGAGTGGTCGGTCAATGCACGCGAGGCAGCGCGCGATTCGCGCCGGGCGCGGCACACGGTGGACCGCGCCAGGCCACGCGTCGCCTGCCCATTGGCGGGCGTAGCGACCTGGCTGGCCCGGCGTGGACTGCGGCGCGTGCACCCCGCCGTGGACCGCACCTCCACGCGGCGCGCCGTGATTGGCAGGCGCGTGTGCACGGGGCGCGCAGGGCACGGCGCGGGACACGTGGCGTGCCCGGGGGAATCCGGGCGCGCATAGTGTCGGGCCGGGCTGGATTCGGGAGCCTGAATCCTGCGCCCAAATCTGAATCCCCCTTTTAGTGGGGTCGGGCTATAAATAGCCCATTTGTGCATCTTTTTAGGATTTTTTTCGAGCCTCTGTTGAGCCCATCTTTGACAGAGAGTTCCATATTTGAGTTTTCTTTGACTTTTGGCATCTCGGGGGTTTTTTGGAAGGCGTTTCATCAGCGTTCTTCTCGACATCGCGAGCTTCGACGCGCCTTCGATATCGAGCTTTTTCGTCGACGCTTCTTCCGTGAGCTCCCCTGAGCTAACGGGAGGGAGTTTTTGGCTGATTTCTACTGCATCGGTTCCATGAGAGGTAGATCTTTGTTTTCCGTGTTTACCGATCCTCTCAGTTTTGGATTTTTATTGGGGTATTCGGAGCATCTTTGAACCCCTTTCTTGCTGCTGGTTTTTCTGGACAGTGGAGCTTGTTCAATTTTTATCTCCGTGCTCAGTTATCTGATTTCGGGCTGTGAGGACTCGATCGGCATCTATGCTTTGCGAGGATCACAGCCGTATTTTTATTGGAATTTTTGAAGATCATCTCGTAGGTGATATTTTGGCTTTCTTTCGTACAGACTTTTACGCAGATTTGTGATCGTGGGGATTTTTGCTTACCGCGATGTTTAGACTGTATCTTTGTGCCCGGGAGGAGTTTTCAAGTGTTTTTGGGCTTGTTGGAATCATGGAAACTTGAGGATTATCTACGTTAAGTGTCGGATTATTTGGACCTTAGATCGACATGCGCATTCAGGTGGGTTGCTTTCGTCTCCAAAACCTGTGGACGGTTCTCTAATTCTATGTAATAGTGAGCATGCATGTTTGTGAGATGTGTTAGGGAGAATGCTTGTAGTTTCCCAGATCCCCATGTAGCTTTTCCCTATGTTTCGGGGTGTGGAACACCTATTAGTGGTGTGTTGGGGCCACAACACGTCAAAGGGATGTGTTGGATGGACTCAGAGAGGGTTTGGGGTCAAGCCTGTCTTTTGGTTGCTTTTGTCGAATTTTAGAAGTGGTTTTAGGCTGATTGGAGGCCGTATTTGGATTCAGCGCGGAAAAATGCTTGAAAATAGCTATTTATTTGTATTTTTCTGAGTCCGGACGCCCAAAAATGGACACCCGGAAGTTTTCTGTGCAAAATGGTGCTTGGGGGGGAGCCGTGGACCAGCAGGTGACACGTAGCGGCCTGGGATTGGCCGGCGCACGCTGTCTGGTCCACGGAGGAGTGCCGCTGGTGCGCGGTGGACTGGCGGGGACACGTGGCGGCCGCCCATTGGCGGGTCCGCGCTGCACGGTCCACGGGGCAGAGCGGCCGGTGCAGTGGACCGGGGCGCGCCACTTGGCGGCCCCGAATTGGGCGGCCCATGCACGCGTGGTACACGCGCGAGCGCGCACCTGCGGCCATACGCACACGGGTGCAGGCGGGCAGGCGGCGCGCAGGCGCCGGCTGGGGTGCAGGGCGAGGTAGCCCATGCGGCGCCACGTGGCGCCTCGCCAGTGGCGGGCGCCTCCATCCGTGCTGCCCCGCAGGGGACACGTGGTCGCGCCCGGTTCGCCAGGCGCCGCTGTCCCTTGTTTCGGGGACAGGTGTCGCGCCCGGATGAATCCGGGCGCGGGATTGCTGGGCTGGGCCGGGCCCGGATTTGGGGCCCGAATCTTTCGGGCGCCCGAATTCGGAAGCCCATGTGGGGCTGGGCTGGGCCTATAAATACCCTCCTCTCTCTCTCTTTTTGCTCTTTCCAAATCCTAGAGAGAGATTAAGAGGGAGAGCCCTATAGGAAACTTGTTCCTCTTGATATTTTTGATCTCATGGTGGATTTCCAGGATTTTTGGAGGCTCGGCAGCGGCGATCTTGGTTTTAGAGTGCGCCTCGACATCTCCCTTTTTCGGCCCGTTTCCGTCGCAGTTCAGTCGGAAAATCACTGTACGCAAACCAAGTGGAATTTTTGGGCGATTTCTACGACAACGCGTTCCTAAGAGGTAAGGCTTCGATTTTCATGTTGACCGCTTTGCACCGTTTTGAACTTTTGGCACGGTTCCCGAGGCACCTTTTGACCTTATTTTCTGTGGTGGATTTTTGGACAACATAGGCTTGTTCAATTTTTATCTCGGTCTACGAGCATTGGATCAAGGAGTATAAATACTTGTTTTGGATCTACTCGTCGCAAGGAACGCAACTGTGATTTTGTTGGATTTTTTGGAGCACTGTGTAGAGGTAAAAATTCTTCTTTTTTCGTGCTGTTTGGAAAAACAGCCAATGCTGTGTTTTGGGGTATTTTATTTACACAGAGTGCGATATTTTGTGCAGTAGTGCACTGTTTTTGGCCAGTCGTGGAGTTAAAGGACTGTGGACAGCGAGGACTCTTTTTGGGTGAGGATTGCGCATTTCGATGTGGGTGGTTGTTGCTTGCCTCACTTTTGACTTGCTCACTAGGAATACTAGAAATCCTCTAAATTAAAAGTGATAATGGACAACCTATTTGAGAACCATACATGTTAACCCCATAAATTAAGTGATAGCTTATCTGTGATAAATTGGGACAGTATTGTTGGAACAAGTTGTTATAACATAACCACGCATGCAAAATGATTTATCATATTGGGACATCCAAAATTATTCTTTTAAAAAGTTAGTATAAGACATTTTTCTTTAGTTTTAAAAAAAGGACATTTGCATACTTGTATGGACATTTAGTTAGGCTACTATTTATTGCTACACTATCATATTGGGACTTGACTTAGGAGAAATCATGTTTCGTTATTCTCCTTTTCATTCAGATGCATGTTGCTCAAGTTTGAGCAAGGGTTTGGGATAGTGTAGTTGAGGCTATTGAGTCTGGGACAGGTTAGACTCGATTCTGGACCGTGAGGCATTGTGGTAACCGCGGATATTAGGCGGTTGACCAGATATTGGTTATTTCATCAGATTTGGACTTATGGGGTATTGCGGCGACCGCGGACATTGGGCGGTTGACCGGATGTTTATTGTTGCATCAGATTGGGGGATTGGGGTTTCATTAGTGGATGGAGTTTCTCACTTTAATCATAGTCGTGATCCAGTCCTGCCATATTGTGATACCTGTGACAGTGATACTTTACTCGTGTGGGTCGCTCCCCTCGAGTGCCACTCCGTAGTAGGCGATTGACATATTGGCCAGTGAGTGCCAAACAGTGAGCATCAGTCAGTGAGTACCGATTGGTCAGCAGATACTTGAGACAGATGAGCAGGCAGTGCCAGTGATTACTGGCCCATTGATTGGGTTTATTCAGGCAGTTGGCCTTATAGTTGCATGCATACAGTTACCTTTGGCACTGCATTTAGTGGCATAGTAGTGGTTGTTTCTTTTATCAGCAGTCTTTATAACTTACCACTGTTTTTTTTTTTTTCTTCGCCTCTAGTAGTCCTAGTGGGTACGTCAGAGTCTGAGGCTTTACCCACTAGGGGAGGCTGCCGGTTTATCTAGTAGTTCTCACCCCTATAGTTGTTTTCTGTCTCTTCCCCTTTGTTTTGCAGAGTCGTCTGCGGGAGCTGCTGGGCCATCAGCGACAGATCGAGGTAAGAGGATAGCGGACTAGCTAGATCGTCCGCCCCGACCGTGAGAGTAACTGGACTTTTATTGTACCCCTTTTTGGTATCTCAGGCTGCAGTATTTTACTTTTGGGTCTGGCTTTAGCCAGCTGGTTGTGTTTATTTCAGTGAGCTGGGAGTTTATTGTATCTTTACAGCTTGTATCTTATTTCCAGTCTGAGATTATTTGTAGTTCTTTTTAATTTATCTCTGTATTATGCTCTTTTATTGTTTATCTTATATCTGAGCAGGTTACCAGCGCTTCGTGTACGCGAAAAATTTCGTGTGCACGGCGGATCTGTAGACGGGCCAGGGTTCTGGTTTACACCCGGGGCGTGACAATGTTAGTGATAGATTATATTTTCTACTTGATGATTTGAGATCATGTTGGATCGTGCCCATTTACATTCAGTTAAATTAAATGCTATTATTGGAACTTGACCTAGCACCCCGCCATATGATGCATGTTCAACTAGACTATTAGAAAATTCCAACTTGGGCTAGTTTATTTATGCTTTAAACACTCCCACACATTTATTCTTTTCACCTGGACTTAGAGTGTTCCTCGCTTGGGTAGTGGGCCGAGTGGTCAGGTTGTTGTGGGATGCATGTTACACTCGTGCTTGGGGGCCGAGTGGAGTCTGGTAGCTGTGTTTAGATCAGTACTAGTCTTGGAAGCCGTCTGAGTCGACGGTGGGTCCCGACTGTCGAGATTTCCAGCCTGTGAGTGAGAGATGTGATGTTAGTTGCTGTCAATCTTATTAATCGTGGATTTGGATTATAGCCTGCATGAGCCACATTGAGTTCGACAGAGATGCGCAGATACTTTCCTCAGTGGGGTCGCGCCCCTCGAGTGCCGCTCCGGAGCTGGGCCTGTTACTTGCTATCGCGACTTGTCGACACAGTCCCTCTGGCTGGGCCTTTTTTAGGCAGTCACGGACGCCCTATGTAAGTCCAGTCCTCCGTGGTTGTAATGGCAGTAGGTGGGCGCAGGTTTGACTGCACCCTATGTGACGGTCAGTGTAGATTGGGTGATTGTTTTATCGAGAGATAGTAGGTGCATCATGTTTCATCTGTATCACCCCTTGAGCATTTAGATAGAGGCATAGTAGCTGTAGAGTTATTTCCAGCCTTTCCTTTTTAGTACTGCATTTGTTATTTTATGCCTCTAGTAGACTTAGTGGGCAGACAGTCGGGTTTGGTGGCGGTACCCACTGAGAACTACGTGACGGTGTAGTTCTCACACCCTCTGTCGGTGACAGTTTTGCAGAGGCATCTTCGCCAGTTCCTACCTCTGCTGTTGCTGCTTCTTCTGATCAAGGCGAGGGAGTCGTGAGCTAGATCCCTATCTGTCTTTGGAGAGTAGTTGTACCCCCTTATTGGAGATTTATAGTACAGTCTGTTAGATTAGTATATTTTACTCTTTTGAGAGTTTTCTTTATTTTGAGGGACTAGTGTATGGTGAGGATCTGACTTGTACTGTGAGTCTGTTCACTAATGTATTATTATTTTAGTTTACTTCCCTGTTTGGGTTCTTAGATATTATATCAGAGAATGACGTGTTGATGATTATTTTGGGAGATGGATAGTGTGTTTTCTCTTATTTTCAGTTGTACAGTGATTGAATTTTTAGTCTTACAACAGTTTACTTTCCAGCTCTGATATCTATATAGTAGTTGCAGTATCTTTTGCAGGTTAGTCGCTTCGTCTATACGGGGTTTCCCGTATGGGCGGCGGATCTGTTGGCGGACCCGGGTCGCAGTTTCGACCCCGGGGCGTGATAGATTAGAGTGGTATCAGAGCCTAGGTTGTAGGTCATCGTGGACTTAGAAACCCTAGGCTTGTGGTTGGACCCTAGGATAACTCACGTGAGAGCCGTGATTGATAGCGAGAGCCCTGATTGAGTTTTATACCTCTCCCAAGTGACAGGATGAGTGATCGACATGTTTATTCTCCTAAGTGATTATGTTAGTTGCAGATAACATAATGCTGTGGAATGAGTGGCATGCTCTACACTTTCGCTAGATTGGGTCGAGTGTTTATTGTGTGTTGATTTGCGGTTTTCGTCGTGGTGAGCGGTGTCTCCCCTACGCTGGATTCTGACCCGTGTGCATCCAGTCGTGGCAATGAGTCAGAGCTTTTAGTTTCGGGCGAGATACCCAGATTGAGGTCAAAGAGCTCCGGGCCCAGATGGCAGGATTGTTAGAGGCTTATCAGCGGAGGAGTGAGCAGCTGGCTTGGGCGGCACAGTTATCGGAGCAGCGAGTAACCGACAATGCTCCCTCATGAGACCACCCCGTTGTAGTATCCTCAGTGGCAGCAATTCCAGTGGCGCCGATGGAGCGAGCAGCCCCCTCCGTGCCGACGATTTGTACCGAGAAATCGAGGCAGGGTGGACAGCTGACAGCAAATGAGCTGTAGGACATCATGGATCGACTAAGCCAGTTTCGGCAGTTTGACCCGCCCCTATTCGTAGAATTGAGTGTAGAGCCTCTAGAGGCAGAGTCGTGGGCGGCGGTGATGGAGAGACCATTTGAGAGCCTTCTTGTGCCAAAGAGTTTACGCAGTTACTGAACTGTGCGCACCACGTTAAGAGGGACGAAGCACATAGGATATGTGTGTTTGAAAGAGGGCTGCCCCGGGATACCTTTCAGCTTGTCGGTCCATCCGATTACAGATTTTGGATGCCTCGATGGAGTAGGCGCTGCATTTGGAGCATGGCACTACAGTTCCTGGGGGCAGGGACTTGCCGCATGGGGCGAGTTTTGGAGAGAAGCGCCCGACGCCAGATGATGGAGGACAGATCAGCAAGCAGAGACCTTTCCGATTCTTGTCCCTGGGCCGGGGATTTCTGAGGCGCTAGAGGTCGGGTGGACCCCCGATGGCAGCATCAGCATTGGTATGAGCAGCGGTGGTAGCATGGATGTGTTATCTGCGAAGGGCCGCATTCGTCACCTTAGTGTGAGCAGAGGCAGGGGCCATGCTCCTTATGTGGATGGTCTAGATCTTTTCAGGCAGACTGGACTTTGACGTCGAGGCAGAATGAGCGACGACCACCTGCATCGAGCGGATGAGTCTGTGCCGCCCAGTTGGAGGGCGCAACGGCGGTGGACTGTGCTGTCGCAAGTATGATTTTCCTTACAACAGTCTGAGTTAGAGCATTTTGCTTTCCTGTATGGACTAGAGGCAGAGTCGTTACCACGTGCACTAGAGGTACAGGTTCCTGTGGGTGTTGTGTACATGGAGGAGGCTTGTGGGTCATGTCATATCTAGTGCAGTTGAGGCCGCGAGTTATGCCGGCAGGTTTATTGGTATTTGTGTCAGTTTTGTGTTTTGACCCTGTGCTTTAGATGGGTTGGCACGGTACCATGTGATGTTTGACTGCGGAGAGAGAATTATGACCTTCTGCGAGGTAGAAAAGAGGAGGTTTGTTTAGAGACTGTTAGAGCACACAGGTTACAACGATAGTGTGAGAGGTACCTAAGGCGGCACCGGTACTCAAGGGTGTCCCTATCACTCATGAGTTCCCGAGGGTGAGTCCACCTGAGCTGATGATGATACCGCCAGTTAGGGAGATTGAGTTTGTGATTGATGTGGTTCCGGGAACCGCGCCAACCTCGACGACACCTCATTGGATGGCACCAGTAAAGCTAAGAGAGCTGATAGCGCAGTTGCAGGATCTGGCGGATCGAGGGATTTGTTTGACCCTGTGCCTCGCCTAAGGGAGCGCCATCATTACTATGGAGGAAATGATGGATCACATAGGCTTTATGTGGATCTGCAGTCCGGTTACCACCAGCTGAGGGTGAGGGCCGAGAACTTTGCCAAGACGGCGTTCAGGACACGGTATAGGCATTATGAGCTCACAATAAGGCCAATTGGATTGAATAATGCCCTACCGCCTTTTTGATTTGAGGAATCGTGTGTTCCAGCGGTACTTGGACAGATTGGTAGCAGTCTTCTTCATAAATATTTTGATTTACTCCCAGAGTGACTCGGAGCATGAGGAGCACTTGAGGATAGTGCTACAGTGTCTGTGAAGAAAGAAGTTGTATGCCAGGTTGTTGACGTGCGAGTTTTAGCTTCGGGAGCTTACCTTCTTGGGCCACTTTATTCCAGCCGTAGAAGCGGCATTAGACTCGGCCAAAATGGATGCTATTCGAGATTGGCTGGGACCGACGTTTATTGTTGAGGTGAGGAGCTTCTTGGGCTTAGCAGGTTATTACCGTCCGTTTGTGGAGGGCTTTGCGAAGCTCTCTACCCCCCTGACCCGACTGACTAGGAAGGGGACCAAATTCTCTTGGACTGAGCAGTGCCAGCAGAGCTTTGAGGAGCTGAAGATGAGACTAATATCAGCGCCGATTCTAGTATTGCCAGTGATGGGTGATGGGTTTGTGATCTACAACGATGCCTCTCACAGCGGTTTGGGTTGTGTATTGATGCAGCATGGTAGGGTAATTGCTTATGCTTCGCGCCAGCTAAAGGATTTCGAGAAGAATTACCCTACGCATGATTTGGAGCTTGCCGCCGTTGTTTTTGCTCTGAAGCTGTGGCGACATTACCTCTATGGGGAGCACTGCGAGATTTATACCGATCACAAAAGCTTGAAGTATCCGTTTACTCAGAAGGAGCTGAATCTGAGGCAACGCCGGTGGTTACTGAAGGATTATGATGTGAGCATTCTGTATCATCCCGGCAAGGCCAATGTAGTGGTAGATGCTTTGAGCAGGAGGTCAGTGCAGAGTCTGAGTTTGTTGATCACACAGCAGGCACCGTTGGTTGAGCAGATAAGACAATTGCAGATCGAGGTCGTATCCCTTGGGGTCTCTGCTAGACTTATGCCTATGGTCGTGCAGCCCACTCTGTTGGACAGGATTAGAGAGGCATAGAGTGAGGACCCCCACTTGACGAGGATTAGAGGGCAGATTCAGGCTGAGCAGATAGGGGATTTCTCAGTGGATGCTTCGGGAGTACTGCGGTACAGGGACCGAGCGTGTGTGCCTATGGACTCCGAGATCAGAGAGCAGATTATGAGATAGGCCCATTATACATCTTATACCATCCATCCTGGTGGCACTAAGATGTATAAGTACCTCAAGGCACATTTTTGGTGGAATGGCATGAAGCGGGATATCGGGAGGTTTGTGGCTCACTGTTTGACTTGTCAGCAAGTGAAGGTAGAGCACCGGGTTCATGCTGGCAAGTTATAGAGTCTCCCGATCCCCGAGTGGAAATGGGATCACATCACGATGAATTTTGTTACTGGACTGCCGAGGGCGCAGAGTGGAGCGGACGCGGTGTGGGTAGTCGTGGATAGACTCATCACGTCTGCTCACTTTCTACATGTGCAGGTGACTTGGCCTTTGGAGCGGCTTGCTCAGGTGTATCTGGATGAGGTAGTGAGGTTACATGGTGTACCCACGTCGATTGTATCTGATAGAGACCCGAGGTTCGTCTCGCTTTTTTTTTTTTTTGGAGGGGAGTTTATAGACAGCCTTGGGGACACAGCTCCGGTTTAGCACAGCATTCCACCCACAGACCGATGGACAGTCTGAGCGCACCATGCAGACCCTCGAGGATATGTTGAGAGCGTGCGTCCTGGATTTTGGAGGGGGATGGTACCGGCACTTAGGATTGGTTGAGTTTGCGTACAACAACAGCTATCAAGCGAGCATTCAGATGGCTCTGTTTTAAACGTCGTATGTACGCAAGTGTCGGTCGCCCTTATATTGGAGTGACGTGGGTGAGAGGAGGACCTTGGGACCTGATTTACTGTAGGAGGCAGAGGATAAGGTCAGATTAGTACGGCGACATCTTGAGACCGCCCATAGTCGACAGAGGAGCTACGCTGATACTCGACGGCGAGACCTAGAGTTTCAGGTTGGTGATCATGTCTTTTTGAAGGTCTCGCCTTCGAAAGGGGTCCGAAGATTTGGACTTCGTGGGAAGCTCAGTCCCTATTTTATTGGACCCTTTGAGGTACTTGAGAGAGTAGGCCCTATTGCATACCGTGTTGCTCTTCCACTGCGCCTTGCTAGAGTTCATGACGTCTTCCACGTCTCGGCCTTGAGGAGTTATATTTTTGATCCTTCGCACGTAATTGACTTCACTCCACTTGAGATCGGTGAGGATGTCACGCCCCGGGTGTAAACCAGAACCCGGGCCCATCTACAGATCCGCCGTGCACACGGAATTTCTCGTGTACACATAGCGCTGGTAACCTGCTCAGATATAAGAGATATAATAAAAGAGCATAGAAATAGAGCTGAACTAAAACTAATACAACTCAGACTGAAGCTGGAAAGTAAAAGTACAATACAACTCTCAATAAGTACAAGTGTCTCTCCCAGCTCACCAAATAAATATAAACAGCTGGCTGAAGCCAGACCCAAAATAATAGTACAACGGTCTGAGAGTATAGGGGATATAACCAAAACACTACTAAGCTCGCAGACGGGGTGGAGAATCTATCTAGTCCGCAATCCTCTTACCTCGGTCTGCCGAAGACGGCCCAGCAACTCCTGCAGAGGACTATGCAAAACAAATGGGGGAAAAGAAAAAAGGACAATAGTAGTAAGAACTACTATAAAAATAGTAGCCTCCCCTAGTGGATTAAGCCTCGAACTCTGACGTGCCCACTAGGTCTACCAGAGGCAAAAAGGGAAGATGAGGTGGTAAGCTATAAATAGGACTGCGAATAAAATGAAGCTACCACTACTATGCCTCTAAATGCCATGCTAAGAAAATAGCTAAATGTATGCATTAGTGAAAGTGCCTGCCTGAACCAACCCAATCCAACCACCAGTAAAACTGGTACTGCCTGCTCTGCCTGCCACATCGGGTATGCCAGCCTACGCATAAGACCGATGTAAAGAAAGAGTATCAAGAACTCAAGCCTGCCCGTCGCACACTCCGGAGTGGTACTCGAGGGGAGCGACCCACACGAGTAAAGTAATAAGCCACAAGTAACAAAGAATAGCAGGACTGGATCACGACTCCGATCGAAGTGGGAAAAACCATCCACTAAAGAAAGCCCGATCCCCCCAATCTGATGCAATAGTAACCACCCGGTCAACCGCCCAAAGTCCGCGGTCGCCGCAATACCCTGCCATCAAGCCCAGCGTGTCCCAAATCCCAAGAATCTGACTACACTATCCCAAGCCCCCTGCTCACACCCGAGCTACAAATACCCAGAGTCTAAAATGAAAAGGAGAAAAAAATAGAAAATATGGTTTCTCCTAAGTCAATTCCCAGCATGATAGTGTAGCAGAAAAAGGTGGCCTATCTAGATGTCCATACAAGCATGCAAATATCCTCATGATGATAAAAGAAATACAGGTATTGATGTTCTTACATTTATTAGAGCATGCTATTTCAGGATAATAATGATCGCATAAGAGCACTATATACTAATATGACATGTGTCAGCCTATACAACATGCATATTACTCACAAGGTACTAATTGGCATTCTTTTTAGCATGATATTACAATTTATAATAACCAATTTCACATGAAGGCAAGTACTAACATAATGTCCTTGAACTCATACAAGCATGCCAATTTTATTCATAGGGTGCAATTTGCCTTTGAACATATGGGTTACTCCAATATGCCTAGTGGGTAGTCAAAAAAATAAGTGGTTCACAACGATCACCCACCTCAAGCGCTAAATCCAAGTCCAAACACACCCTCGCCCGAGAAGCACAACGCTCGCCGCGATAACTGCAAAAACGCCCAAAATGGCGCCCGATTAAACACACAAATAAACACAAAGCCGCTGCCCAAAAAGCAGTACAAAAAAGCTCCATTTTCACCTATGAGATGAACTCCGAAAATTCCAGAAAAATTACCGCTGCGATCGTCGCGACGAGTAGATAGAAATCGAGTACTTAAAAGTTTGGATCCGACACCTATAGGCCGAGTTACAAAATAAACAAGGCGGTAAGAGCGAAATCCCCAAGAACAAAATTCTGTAGCACTTAGCCCAGAAAAGTGGGATTTTCACCTTCAAAAAAAGCTCAAAAAAATCCAGAAAAATCACGATGATATTCCCTGCGATGTGTAGATATGAAACGAGTACTTGCACGCCTCAATCTGATGCTCAAGTGCGGAGAAATCGTAGAAAAATCCCGGTGCTGTCCAAAACTCCATCGCAGAAAAAGGGGGTCACAAGATGGCCAAAAACACCTAGGAAAAGCTTAAAACGAGGGTGAGCAAAAAATATAAAAGTCGTAGCCCTACCTGTCATAAAGACAACGGTACAAGAGCCGTCGAAAAATACTATTGGAGTAGCCCGGGGGAGTCCGCGTACCTAAATGCGACGGAAAGGGTCACCGGAGAAGGAACGTCGCGACGCGCCGAAATGCTATAGAACTCAGTGAAAATGCTTCCTAAAATCCCAGAAACTCTTCAGTGGGTGCAGCACACATGGAGGAACAATTCCCCTGTAGAAGCCTCTGTGAAAAACTTGACAGAAAAAGGAGAAAATGAAGCTGTTCTGGGCCTATTTACAGGCCCAAGTAAACAAATCCAAAAATTCCGGATTTGTCCCCACTTTCGGGCGCTCGGCCCACTTTCGGGCGCCCGAAAGTGCTGAAGGCCGGCCCGCAAGGAGCGCCCGAAAGTTCCTGGGCTTGACACGTGTCCCGAACGCGGGACAGCGTGTGCAAGCCCAGCCGATCTTCGCCACGTGTCGCACCCCCGGTCAACAGGGTAGGTGGCACCCGCCTATCCCCGGGCGTCACGTGTCCCAGCGATAGTGCCCCACATGCGGCACTGTCGCGCCGCCTGCCACCCTGATGCGCACGCGTCCCGAGGCGCCGCGTGCGCACTCCGTGCACCGCGCTCGGTGAGCCCGCTAACCAGAAGCCGCCACCTGTCCCTGCGCCCGGTCCACGTACCCGCTTTGGGGTTCCGTGGTCCGCGCCATGTGCACCAACCAACCGGGGGTTGACACGTGTCCCCTCCGCCCGGGTCCATGCACCGCCGTGCCTCCCCGTGGACCGCGCATCATGAACTGGCCAATCCGGGAGCACCACGTGTCTCGCACCGGGTCTATGCACCACGCCACGCCGCTCTGTGGACCGAGCGCTGAAACCCGGTCAATGATGTTACGGAATTTGAGTTGGCGTAGTTTCGTGAAAGTCTCAAGTCTTGAAGATTGAAGGTGAAGAAAGTTGGATCATTTAACTCAATCTCAAGAAAGAAGAATTCAAAAGGATCAGGTATGTTTAACTAAAGATTTTGTGTGATCCGAATACTTCTTGTAGTGTAGAAACACTTGGAAGAATCTTTCATTGCATAAAAATCAAAAACTGGACTTGGGACATGTTCAGGATCCGGATCAGGTTGTTCGATCCGGATCCCGAAGGTGGTTCGTTCATACATCAGTTCAATCCGGATCGTAGTCTCTTGATCCGGATCCCGAACAGTGAGTTTACCATTTTCCTTGAACGATCCGGATCATGCTTCGCAATCCGGATCCCGAACATTGATGTTTGGTAAACTGTATGAACGATCCGGATCATGCACTTCGATCCGGATCCCGAACCTTCGTTTTTCTGGAACTGGCTGACTCGTTACGACGATCCGGATCACAGCTAGTCCGATCCGGATCGCCGTCCGTAAAATTTCTAGAAATATTAGGTTTTTGATTCTTATCTCCTTCCTAGGGTTTCTAACCTATAAATAGACCCTATGATTCTTTTTCTAGGGTTAATCCACATAGTCAATAGCCGTCATTTTCATATATCATTTTATACGGCTATAGATCCACATATAGAGAAGAAAGGAAATCATTAGAGAACACTCTATGTTTCTTCATCTATATTGATTAGTTTGATTCTAGGTTTTCATACTCACATCTTGAGTTGAATCAAACTAATGAATACTTAGATGGTATTTCCGATCTATCTTTGATCTAAGTATTCGGCGGATCATCACCACCCAAAACAACGATTTACCCCAAAAATCGGCGCGTGGATTCGCGTGTCCTTGTGGATTCAAGGTTCAACCGCTCTCGTGGATTCGGAGCGAGGCACGTTCGTGGATTCGAAGGGTGCTATTGGGTGAAGACCGTGGATTCGGTCGGACGTCGTGGATTCGACGTTGGACGCCGTGGATTCGGCGTTGGGCGCAGATCGTGGATTCGAGAAGCGTCGCGGAGCGAGCGGAGAAGATCCTCTAGGAGCGTATGGAAAAGGTTGAGTCGTAAGTGTGTACGGTAAATCACCTTGTACGTGTTTTAATTCTAGTGGATTTCTGCCGTGTTATCGGTCCCGTGGTTTTTTACTCCGGTGATGGAGTTTTCCACGTAAAAATCTTGCGTATTATTTTTATTTCCGCATTGGGTTTTTATCGCAATGATTTTTTGAGTGTTTATGCGTTTACACCTATTCACCCCCCTCTAGGTGTTTTTTTTCCCCTATTTAGATCCGTATTACATATAACCCAACAAATGACAGGCCGCCACGTGGCATGCCGGCGGTCTACGGTCCCCCCATGCACCGAAATCAACAGTAAACTTTCGGGAGTCCGTTTTTGGGCATCCGGACTCAGAAAAATACAAGCAAATAGCCGTTTTGTAGCGTTTTTCCACGCTGAATCTAAATCCAACCTTCGTTTGGCCCAAATCCTTTTCTACAATTCAGCAAAAATAGCCGAAGCCCAAACATGATCCAGAAACCTCACTGGTCCGTCCAAAATATCCCTTTGATGTATTATGCGCCCGACACACCAATAATAGGTGTTTCACACTGTGGATTCACGGAAAAAACTGCATGGGGACCTAGACCTCTACATCCTCCCTCACTAAAAAAAATTTCGTCCTCGAAACAAAAGTCATACCTCAAGCCGGGGCCTCGAACAGATAAGGGTAGGTGTCCATCATCGTCGACTCCAGCTCCCAGGTAGCCTCGCGCTCGCCATGGTTGCTCCACATGATTTTCACATAAAGGATGGCCCGACTGCGCAATTCTCTCACCTCTCGATCAAGAATCTGCAGTGGCAGCTCTACGTAGCTCAAATCCTTGCTGATCTCCAGTGGTGTGAAGTCGATGACGTGCGACGGATCATACACATACCTTCTCAAAGTGGACACATGGAACACATCGTGGACACCAGCAAGTCTGGGGGGAAGTGCAAGCCTGTAGGCAACTGGCCCAATAGGCTCCAATACCTCGAAAGGTTCGATATAACAGGGGCTAAGCTTCCCACGGATGCCAAATCTTCTTATCCCCTTGGACGACGAGGCCTTCATAAATACGTGATCTCCAACCAAAAACTCTAGGTCTCGTTGCCGTACATCTGCATAACTCCTCTGTCTGCTCTGGGCGGTCTGAAGATGCTGCCTGATCACTCAGACCTTTTCCTCTACCTCCCGCAATAACTCTGGCCCCAACGTCCGTTTCTTACCCACATCGCTCCAGTAAAGGGGCGATCGACACTTGCGTCCATACAATGTTTCAAACGGAGCCATCTGAATGCTTGCTTGAAAGCTATTGTTGTACGCAAACTCTGCCAGTGATAAGTGTCGAATCCATCATCCGCCAAACTCCAAGGTGCAAGCTCTGAGCATATCCTCAAGGATCTATATAGTGCGCTCTGACTGCCCATCCGTCTGTGGGTGAAAAGCTGTACTGAATCTAAGCTGCGTCCCCAAGGTGGCCTGTAAGCTCCTCCAAAAACGTGAAGCAAACCTCGGGTCTCTATCTGATACAATAGAAGCGGCCACTCCGTGTAACCTCACCACCTCATCCAAGTATAGCTGAGCCAGCCGCTCAAGTGACCATGTAGTCTGCATCGGCAAAAAGTGAGCGGACTTAGTGAGTCGATCAACAACCACCCAAATGGCATTTGTTCCTCCCTGGGCCCTTGGTAATCCGACCACAAAATCCATCGTGATGTGATCCCATTTCCACTCAGGGATTGGGAGACTCTGTAACTTGCCAGCCGGCACCCGGTGCTCAGCTTTTACCTGCTGGCAAGTTAAACACTATGCCACAAACCACCCAATATCCCTCTTCATACCATTCCACCAAAAGTGTGCCTTGAGGTCCTTATACATCTTAGTCCCACCAGGATGAAGGGTGTAAGGTGTATAATGAGCCTCTTTCAAAATTTGCTCTCTGATCTCTGGATCCACTGGCACACACGCTCGGTCCCTGTACCGCAGTACTCCCGAAGCATCAAAGGTAAAGTCCCCTGACTAATCGATCAGAATCTAATCTCTAATCCTGGTCAAATGGGGGTCCTCACTCAGTCTCTCCCTGATCCTATTCAGCAGAGTGGGCTGCACGAATAAAGGTGTCAGTCTAGCAGAGACCCCAGGGGACACAACCTCTAGCTCAAGCCGCCTCATCTCCTCATGTAGTGGCGCCTGGTCAGTAATCATCACAGACAGGCTTTGCACCGCTCTCCTACTCAGGGTATCTGCAACCACGTTGGCGTTACCAGGATGGTATAATATATCCAAATCATAGTCCTTTAACAGCTCCAACCATCTGCGCTGTCTCAAGTTGAGCTCCTTCTGTGTAAACAGGTACTTCAAGCTCTTGTGGTCGGTATAGATCTCGCAGTGTTCCCCATAAAGGTAGTGGTGCCACAACTTCAATGCGAATACCACAGCAACAAGCTCTAGGTCATGGGTAGGATAATTCTTCTCATAATCCTTAAGCTGTCGGGATGCATAAGCAATTACCCTACCCTCCTGCATCAGCACGCAACCAAATCCACTATGCGATGCGTCATTGTAAATCACATATCCTTTCCCCATTACAGGGAGGAAAAGGATAGGAGCCGACATCAATCTGCTCTTCAAGTCCTCGAAGCTCCTCTGACAGTCCTCACTCCAGATAAACTTAATTTCTTTACGCGTCAAACGAGTGAGGGGTGTGGAGAGCTTCGCAAAGCCCTCCACAAACCGACGGTAGTATCCAGCCAGTCCCATGAAGCTGCGCACCTCAGAAACGGTCGTCGGTCGGGGCCAATCCCGGACTCCCTCAATCTTCGCGGGTCCACTGCCACAATTGCGGCTGAAATCACATGGCCCAAGAAAACTACCTCCCGAAGCCAAAACTCGTACTTCGACAACTTGGCATACAACTTCCTCTCTTGTAGAAGTTGCAGCACAATGCTCAAGTGCTCCTTATGATCAGTGTCGCTCCGGGAGTAAACTAGGATATTATCAATGAACACAACCATGAACCGGTCCAGGTACGGTCGAAAAATCCGGTTCATCAAATTCATAAAGGCGGCAAGGGCATTAGTCAATCCAAAAGGCATGACGGTAAACTCATAATGCCCGTACCGTGTCCTGAACCCCGTCTTCGGGATATCCTCGGCCTTCACCTTCAATTAGTGGTAACCTGATTGCAGATCAATCTTGAAAAAGACACAAGACCTTTGCAGCTGGTCGAACAAATCATCAATACGCGGCAAAGGGCACTTGTTCTTGATGGTCACTTTATTCAACTCTCGGTAATCCACACAAAGCCGAGGTGAGCCATCATTCTTTTTCACGAATAGCACCGACGCTCCCCATGGCGATACACTGGGCCTAACAAAACCTTTATCCATCAAGTCCTGAAGTTGCGCCTTTAACTCTCGCAGCTCAGCCGGTGCCATTCGGTAAGGAGCCTTAGATATTGGCGCAGTTCCTTGGACTACGTCAATCAAAAACTCAATCTCCCTATCCGGCGGCATACTAGTCAACTCCGGTGGAAATATATTCGGGAACTCGCGAACAATAAGGATATCCTCGAGTCCCGGTGCCGCCATAGGCTCCTCAATCACACTAGCCAAAAAGGCTACGCATCCACTGCGGATCATCTGCCTCGCTCGAGAAGTCGAAACTACAGAGGCGAAGAAAGCACTCTGGCAGCCCTGGTACATAAACACCTCCTGGCCTGGCTCTCTAAAAGTAACTGTCCTCGCGGCATAGTCAATGGTCGCAAAATACCGAGCCAGCCAAGCCATCTCAAGTACCACATCAAAGTCCCGCAGCTGTCTCAAGACCATTAGGTCCGCTGGCATAATCCAGGACTCAATCTGCACTGGGCAGGACCAACAACACTCCTCTACGTGTAAAGTGTGATCGGGAATCTGAACCTCTAATGCACGTGACAACCGACCTACCTCTAACCCATGTAATGATGCAAATGCTCTACTAAGAAAAGAATGTGATGCACCGGTATCAAATAAAGTGTGAACTCTAATGCCAGAAAGTAAAGTGATACTTGCCACCACATGGTTGCCTGCCGAGGAGTCCTGTACTTGGGCGGTGTAGACTCGTCCGCTCTAAGCTGGAGGCCGATAGTCAATAGGGTGGGAGGAAGGCGCCCAGCTCGCTGGAGCATAGGGTCGCTGCTGTGGTGCAAAAGGAGCCGATGCCGAAGAAGGAGCCGCTGATGTCGCAAAAGGGCACATAGCTCGGATGTGGCCAGACTGTCCACACCGATAACAGCGACCAAATCTCAAGTCACAAGTGTCTGACGGATGCTGACCACTGCAAAAAACACACCCGCCAGTAAGCTGGGGCTGCCTCGACTGCTGCTGCTGCCGCTGAGACTGCAGCTGTGATCTCTGCTGCCTTGACTGGGACCTCTGCTGCTGCTGATGCCGCTGCGGATGCTGCTGCTGATGCGGTTGCCTCTGGGATCCACCAGGCCCTCGCCGCTCTGAATGCCCACGGCCGAAAAACTGAGGCCGCGGCGGTCGTGGCGGTCTCCACGAACTGGCCTGTCTCCCGTTATCCGGTGCTGGTTGCTTCCTGTCGGAGCTCTGTGCGACCGTACCGTCTCACCTGGCGACTACGTGGTCTCCTCTCTCTACCCACTGGGCATGCTCTGCGGCCTCCTCGAGAGTCTGAAGTCGCTGAGCATGCACCAAGGTATAAATCTCAGTGCGTAGACCTGCCTCAAATAACTCCACCTGATGGGGTCCATCCCGAGCGACAAATGGCACGCAGTTAAGCAACAGCGTAAACTCCTGAAAGTAGGCCTATACCGACCGGTCGCCCTACTGCAGGTTCTTCAGATCATCCTCTAGCTTCCGCTTTACACTTGTAGAAAAGTAGGTGTCCAAGATCATCCGTCAGAACTCAAACCAGGGTAGCTGTCGGGTAATCTGAAACTCCAGTGGCTCCACCCGATGCCACCAAGCATCTGCATCACCGTCTAAATAGTGCACCGCCATATGCACCCTGTACCTCGGATCGATGAAGAAGTCCCTGAACAGCTTCTCCATCGCTGCTAACCATGATCCAATCTCCCAAGGCTGGGTGTTCCGCCCAGAGAAACTGGGCGGTCAATGCTGACAGAACTTGGCCAGCTTGTCAGCTATCTCCTGCTCCTCCGCCGGGTTAACGGCTGGATCGCTCTGTGTGCCCCGCTACTCGACGATGGCGCCGTTGGTACAGGTGGTACAACTGGTGGTGCCGGTGCCTCAAACACAGTCGGGGGCGGTGCTCTGATCGATCCTCTGCTCCTGCCGGCGATGACTCTCTGCCAGCTGGGCCACCATGGCCCTCAACTCACTGAGCTCAGAAGGTCGGGTGTAGTGTCCCAGGTCCCCCAGTGTTTTTCCCCTGTTCCGGGGTGTGGAACACCTATTATTGGTGTGTTGGGTCCCAACATGTCAAAGAGATGTGTTGATTTGGACTCAGTGATGAATTGGGATCAAGCCTGACCTTCGGCTGCCTTTACCGAATTTTAGGAGTGGATTCAGGCTGAACGGAGGCTGTATTTGGATTCAGCACGGAAAAACGCTTGAAAATGGCTATTTATTCATTTTTTTCTGAGTCCGGATGCCCAAAAATGGACCCCCGAAAGTTTTTTGCGCAAAATGGTGCACGGGGGAGCCGTGGACCGGCCAGGACACGTGGCGGCCCCTTATTGGGCCGGCGCACGCTTCCCGGTCCACGGAACGGGCCACCGGTGCACGGTGGACCGGCGGGCCACGTGGCGGGCGTCGGTTGGCCCGGTGTAGCGCGCGCGGCGCATGGACCGCGCGCGGGCAGGCCGGGCAGGCGGGGGGCAGAGGCGCGGCGCACGGTGCACCGGGGCGCGCCACGTGGCGGCCCCGGGTTGGACGGCGCAGGTGCACGCGGTGCACCCGCGGGCGCGCGCCTGCGGCCGTACGCGCACGCGGGCGCAGGCGCGCAGGCCCGCCGGCTGGCGTGTCGGGCGGGAAAAGGGCGCGCCACGTGGCGTCACGCCACGGGCTGGCGCCACCCACCCCGCCGCCCCGCATGGGGGGCACGTGGCCGCGGCCGGTTTGCCGGGCGCGCTGTCCCCTGTGCGGGGGACACGTGTCGAGCGTCCGGGCGGGTCGGACCGGCGTTCGGTCCGACCGGATCCCGTGTGCGGGAGTGGGCCGAGTTGGGCCGGGCACTGTTTGGGCCCGGATTCGGGGCCCGATTGATTCGGGCGCCCGAATCCAGGACACATTGGGTATTTTCCCAATTGTTTTGGTGGGCCTATAAATAGGCCTCCCCTCCCCTCCTTCTTCTGCTTTTTTCGAGAGTTAGAGAGAGAACTTGAGGGAGAGCCTTGAAGCAAAGTTGTTCCTGAAATTATTTTGCATCTCGTGGTGGAGTTCCAGATTTTTCGGAAGTTCGACAACGGTGATCCGGATTTTACAGTGCGCCCCGTTTTTTCCCCATTTTCGGCCCGTTATCGTCGCATTTCAGTCCGAGGAGTCCCCTGCGCAGTAAGGGAGTCCTTTTTCGACGATTTCTTCGCCGACGTGTTCCTAAGAGGTAGGGATTCGTTTTCCGTGTTGGTGATTTTTCTGGTTTCCGCAATTTTGGCACGGTTCCCGAGACATTTTGACACCCCCTTTTGTTGTTTGGATTTTTGGACAGCGGCAACTTCGACGAATTATATCTTGGCGTAGGAATATCAGATCTAGGCGTTTAAAGAGTCAATTTTGGGCTAATTTTTGCGAGGAACGCAACCGTGATTTTTTTGAGATTTTTGGAGCTCGGGACAGAGGTAAAATTTCTCGTTTTGCGTGCTGATTATAAAAATAGCAAAATCTGCTTTGGGACTTGTGATTTTTACATCGTGTGCAATGTGTGTGGTTGTAGGGCACTGTTTCGGCTGACTGTGTGCTTTGAGGACAGCGGATAGCGGGGTTTTTCTTCGGGTGTTGTGCACGCTTTTCGAGGTGGGTGGTTGTGTTTCCCTCTTTGTTGGCATGCTCACTAGGAGTAATAGAGTTCCCCAATTATATATGTGACAACTAGCTGATAGTATATGAACTTGATGCAATGCCACCTAATTTAGTTGATAACCTTTATGTGATAAATTTGGGACAATAATGTTGGACAATTGCTATATCTTAACCCGCATGCAATTAAGTAGCACATTAATGTTTTAAAACAACTCTTTGCAATAAACCTTAGTCATTTTTCTAATGCTTTTTAAAAGGACAATTGCATGCTTATCTGGACACTTAGTTAGACCACTATTTCCTGCTGCACTATATTATTGGATTTGACTTAGGAGAAAACATGTGTTATCGTTCTTCTTCTCTATCGATGCATGGTGCTCGAGTCTGATTGGGATTTTGGGATAGTGCAGTCTGGACCTCGAGTCTGGGATAGTTTAGACTCGTCTTGGGGATTGTGGGGCTTAGTGGCAATCGCGGATTTTAGGCGGTCGGCCAGATGTTTTTACTTTACCAGATTGGGATTTATGGGTTCAGCGGCGACCGCGGATTTTGGGCGGTCGACCGGATGTTATTATCACATCAGATTGGGGATCGGGATTGCATTAGTGGATGGAGTTTTTCCCATTTTGATCATAGTCATGATCCAGTCCTGCTATTGTGAGACATTGGTTACAGAGATGCTTGATACAGAGATATTTTACTCGTGTGGGTCGCTCCCCTCGAGTGCCACTCCGGAGTAGGCTTTTTGACCGTGATGGGTGCCGGTCAGTTGGTGAGTTGTGAGTGATGACAGAGCAGGCAGTGCCAGTGCTTTCTGGCTTTTTGATTGGGTTTCTTTGGGCTGTTAGCCTTATAGTTGCATGCATACAGTTATCTATTGGCACTGCATTTAGAGGCATTGTAGTAGCAGTTCCTTTTCCAGCAGCCTTTATAGCTTACTACTGTTCCCTCCTTTTTGCCTCTTTATTCCTAGTGGGTGCGTCGGCATTTGAGGTTTTCACCCGCTAGGGGAGGCTACTGGTTTATCTAGTAGTTCTCACCTCCATTGTTGTTTTCTGTCCTTTTCCCCTTTGTTTTGCAGAGTCGTCTGTGGGAGCTGCTGGGCCTTCAGCGGCAGATCGAGGTAAGAGGATCGCCGACTAGCTAGATCATCTACCCCGAGAGAGAGATTAGCTAGGCTTTATTGTATCCCCTTTTGTATCTCAGACTACAGTAGTTTACTTTTGGGTCTGGCTTTGGCCAGCTGGTTGTATATTTGTGGTGAGCTGGGAGTTTATTGTACTTTTATTTCAGCTTGTACTTTATTTCAGTCTGAGATTACTTTTAGTTCTTTTAGTTCATCTCTGTTTATGCTCTTTTATTGTATATTATATCTGAGCAGGTTACCAGCGCTTCGTGTACATGGAAAATTCTGTGTGCACGGCGGATCTGTTGGCGGGCCCGGGTTCTGGTTTACACCCGGGGCGTGACAGATTAAGTTGGTATCAGAGCTTAAGGATAGGTCAGTTGGGACTTAGGAAACCCTAGGCTTTTGACAGACCCTAGGATGATAGGGCGCGAGAGACGTGACATTTCGCGAAAGTCGTGGATTTATTTATTGGACTCTTCCATTGAGTGAAGAGGGATCGACATACCCAATTTCTGGTGGACAGTTATGTTGGCTGCAGACAACATAAAGTCGCAAAAATAGGGGGATGTCATTGACTTTCGCTAGATTGGGTCGTGTGGGGTTATGTACTGATTGTGGTTTCTTGTGGCAGGATGCCTCCGCGACGCAGGATGTTGATGCGTTCGCAGCCTTCTTCCTCGGAGCCCGAGCAGCAGGAGTCCGGGCAGGGCCAGCAGAGCGAGGTGCAGGAGCTACAGGCACAGATGGCTCAGATGGCAGAGGTTGTTAGGCGTCAGGAGGAGGCCATGAGTCGGCTGACACAGTTGTTAGAGCAGAGGGTGCAGCCAGTTGTAGCACCCCCGGAGAATTCTCCCGTACCATCTTCCCCTGCTGTGGCTCCCTCAGCTGTACCAGTGACCCCAGCATCCCCTATTGCTCGAGGCACTGGGGGACAGCCCTCTGGATTGACGGGACCTCTGACCCCGGCTGAGCAGCGGGAGATGGTTGACTTGCTGATGAGGTTCCGCCAGTTTGACCCGCCCCGTTTCTCGGGGCAGAGCGACGAGCTGTGGGAGGCAGAGTCGTGGATCACGGCGATGGAGCGACGCTTTGAGACGCTGTTCATCGAGGAGCGGTACCAGGTGTTATTGGCGACGAACTTTTTGGAGCGCAACGCCGAGGCTTGGTGGCGGCGTGTGCGACCGGCTAGCCCGCCTGGGGCTCATCTCTTGACCTGGGCGGAGTTTCGCAGTCTTCTTCTTGGGGCCTTCTTTCCGGAGAGCGTCCGGCAGAGATTGGAGGAGCAGTTGAGGAAGCTTCGACAGGGGGATCGGCCTGTGCATGAGTATATTGTGGATTTCAATCAGTTGCTGGCCTGTGTACCAAACGTAGCTAGAGATGAGGCGCACCGGATTTACATGTTCGAGCGAGGGTTGCGCCGGGACATTTTTCAGCTGGTTCGCTCACGCAAGTTGCAGACCTTGGAGGCCTCGATGGAGCAGGCGCTCTATGTGGAGTGCGGGGAGGCAGTAATGGATGAAGTAGCTCCAGCTCCCGTAGTGATCCCGGGGGCGAAGCGACCATCATCGGAGGTTGGGGGACAGACGAGTTCGTGGAGGCCGCCACGACCGCATCAGCCACAGTTTTTCGGCCAAGGACGGTCTGAGCGGCGAGGGCCTGGTGGATCCCAGAGGCCCCAATAGCAGCAGCAGCAGCAGTGGAGATCGCAGTCTTCACAGCGTGGATCGCAGCGGCAGCCTCGGTGATAGCGGCAGTCTCACCAGCAGCAGCAGCAGCCACGACAGCCACGCGCCCCCGGCAGTTGTATTTTCTGTGGAGGTCAGCATCTTTCGGGCACCTGCGACCAGCGGTGGGGTCGTTGCTACGGATGTGGACAGCCCGGGCACATTCGAGCTTCGTGCCCATTTTCGACCCCTGCCGCCCCTTCTTCAGCATCTGCCCCATCATCATCGCAGCAGCGGTCAACGGCTCAGCGGCCTTATGCTCTAGCGAGCAGACCCTCTTCTTCCCATCCCACAGATTATCGCCCTCCAGCTCAGAGTGGGCGGGTGTATGCTGCACAGGTAGAGGATTCTTCAGTAGTAGACCATGTGGTGGCAGGTATCACCTTACTCTCTCGCATTAGGACTCGTACTTTATTTGATACTGGAGCATCGCATTCTTTCATTAGTAGATCTTTTGCATCATTACATGGGTTAGAGGTAGGACTTTTACCACGTGCACGAGAGGTTCAGATTCCCGATCACACTTTGCACGTGGAGGAGTGTTGTTGGTCCTGCCCGATGCAGATCGAGTCTTGGATTATGCCAGCAGACCTGTTGGTCTTGAGACAGCTGAGGGACTTTGATGTGGTTCTTGGGATGGACTGGCTGGCTCGATATTTCGCGACTATTGATTGTGCCGAGAGGACTGTCACTTTTAGAGAGCCAGGCCAGGAGGTGTTGGTATACCGGGGATGTCAGAGCGCTTTCTTTGCCTCTATGGTTTCGACTTCCCGAGCGAGGCGGATGATTCATCGTGGATGTGTAGCCTTTTTGGCTAGTGTTGTTGAGGAGCCTACGGCGGCACCGGGACTCGGGGATATTCCTATCGTTCGCGAGTTTCCGGATGTGTTTCCACATGAGCTGACTAGTATGCCGCCCGACAGGGAGATCGAGTTTGTGATTGACGTAGTTCCAGGAACTGCGCCAATCTCTAAGGTTCCTTACCGGATGGCACCGGCTGAGCTGCGAGAGCTTAAGGCACAGCTGCAAGATTTGATGGATAAGGGTTTTATTAGACCAAGTGTGTCGCCATGGGGAGCGCCAGTGCTATTCGTGAAGAAGAAGGATGGGTCACTTAGACTGTGTGTGGACTATAGGGAACTGAATAAAGTGACCATCAAGAACAAGTACCCTCTGCCGCGCATCGACGATCTCTTTGATCAGCTCCAAGGGTCTTGTGTCTTCTCCAAGATCGATCTACAATCTGGTTACCACCAACTGAAGGTGAAGGCGGAGGATATTCCCAAGACTGCTTTCAGATCTCGGTACGGGCATTATGAGTTTACAGTTATGCCGTTTGGATTGACTAATGCCCCTGCCGTCTTTATGGACTTGATGAATAGGATATTTCGGCCATTTCTGGATCGTTTTGTGGTGGTGTTCATTAATGATATCCTTGTTTACTCCTGGAGCGAGGCCGAGCATGAGGAGCACTTGAGGACTGTGCTACAACTTCTACGAGAGAAGAAGTTGTATGCCAAGCTGGCGAAGTGCGAGTTTTGGCTTCGGGAGGTAGCTTTCTTGGGCCATGTGATTTCCGCCGCCGGTGTAGCAGTAGACCCGGCGAAGATTGAGGCAGTTCGAGATTGGCCCCGACCGACGGCTGTATCAGAGGTGCGCAGCTTCATGGGATTAGCTGGTTATTATCGTCGGTTCGTGGAAGGCTTTGCGAAGCTTTCCACACCCCTCACTCGGTTGACGCGTAAAGGAGTTAAGTTTATATGGAGTGAGGACTGCGAGAGGAGCTTTGAGGAGCTGAAGGATAGATTGATGACCGCTCCTATCCTTTCCCTCCCTGTTATGGGGAAAGGATATGTGATCTATAGTGATGCATCGCACAGTGGACTCGGTTGCGTGTTGATGCAGGAAGGGAGGGTAATTGCTTATGCTTCGACACAGCTCAAGGATTACGAGAAGAATTACCCTACCCACGACTTGGAGCTCGCTGCCGTGGTGTTTGCACTGAAGCTTTGGCGCCATTACCTGTATGGAGAGCATTGTGAGATCTACACCGACCATAAGAGCTTAAAGTATCTGTTCACTCAGAAGGAGCTGAATTTGAGGCAGCGCAGGTGGTTAGAGCTACTAAAGGATTACGATGTGGACATTCTTTACCACCCAGGTAAGGCTAATATGGTCGCTGATGCATTGAGCAGGAGAGCAGTACAGAGTTTGTCTATGTTGATCACAGACCAGGCGCCACTATTAGAGGAGATGAGACGGTTCGAGATAGAGGTTGTGTCCCCTGGGGTCTCTGCTAGACTGACGTCATTAGTCATGCAGCCCACTCTGCTGGACAGGATCAGGGAGAAACAGAGTGAGGACCCCCACTTGACCAGGATTCGAGATCAGATTCCGAGTGATCAGTCAGGTGATTTTATAGTGGATGCTGCGGGAGTACTGAGGTACAGGGACCGAGCATGTGTGCTAGTGGATGCTGAGATCAGAGAGCAAATATTGAGAGAGGCCCATTATACACCTGTACCCTTCATCCTGGGGGGACTAAGATGTATAAGGACCTCAAGGCACATTTCTGGTGGAATGGCATGAAGAGAGATATTGAGAGATTTGTGGCTTAGTGTTTAACTTGTCAGCAAGTAAAAGCTGAGCATCGAGTGCCAGCTGGCAAGTTACAAAGTCTCCCAATCCCCGAGTGGAAATGGGACCACATTACGATGGATTTCGTGGTCGGATTGCCGAGGGCACAGGGTGGAGCAGATGCTATCTGGGTAGTTGTGGATCGACTTACCAAGTCAGCGCACTTTTTGCCTATGCAGACTACTTGGCCACTGGAGTGACTAGCCCAGTTATACCTGGATGAGATAGTGAGGTTGGATGGAGTACCCGCCTCCATTGTGTTAGATAGAGATCCGAGGTTTGCTTCGCGCTTCTGGAGGAGTCTGCAGACCGCCTTGGGGACTCAGCTCAGATTCAGTACAGCTTTTCATCCACAGACTGATGGGCAGCCAGAGCGGACTATACAGATCTTGGAGGACATGCTGAGGGCTTGCGTCTTGGATTTTGGCGGAGGATGGATTCGACACGTATCTTTGGTTGAGTTTGCGTACAACAACAGCTTTCAAGCGAGCATACAGATGGCTCCGTTTGAAGCGTTGTATGGACGCAAGTGTCGATCACCACTTTATTGGAGTGACGTAGGCGAGAGGCGGACCTTGGGGCCAGATATACTACTAGAGGCAGAGGAGAAGGTCCGAGTGATTCGACAGCATCTTCAGACCGCTCAGAGTCGACAGAGGAGCTATGCTGATGTTCGGCGACGAGACTTAGAGTTTCAGGTTGGAGATTATGTATTTCTGAAAGTCTCGCCGTCCAAGGGGATTAGGAGGTTTGGCATTCGCGGGAAACTCAGCCCCCGATACATTGGGCCCTTTGAGGTGTTGGAGCGTATCGGGCCAGTTGCTTATCGACTTGCACTTCCCCCGAGACTTGCTGGCGTCCACGATATTTTTCATGTTTCCACTCTGAGGAGGTACGTCTTCGACCCGTCGCATGTCATCGACTTTGCACCACTCGAGATCAGCGAGGATTTGAGATATGAGGAGCGCCCACTGCGGATTCTAGATCGGGAGGTGAAAGAATTGCGCAATCGGACCATCCCCTATGTGAAGATCCTTTGGAGCAATCATGATGAGCGCGAGACGACGTGGGAGCTCGAGTCAAAGATGATGGACGCCTACCCCTACCTGTTCGAGGCTCAGGATTGAGGTATGATTTTCGTTTCGTGGATAAAACTTTTGTTAGTGGGGGAGGATGTAGTGTCCCAGGTCCCCCAGTGTTTTTTCCCTGTTCCGGGGTGTGGAACACCTATTATTGGTGTGTTGGGTCCCAACATGTCAAAGAGATGTGTTGATTTGGACTCAGTGAGGAATTGGGATCAAGCCTGACCTTCGGCTGCCTTTGCTGAATTTTAGGAGTGGATTCAGGCTGAACGGAGGTCGTATTTGGATTCAGCGTGGAAAAACGCTTGAAAATGGCTATTTATTTAATTTTTTCTGTGTCCGGATGCCCAAAAACGGACCCCCGAAAGTTGTCTGCGCAAAATGGTGCACGGGGGAGCTGTGGACCGGCCAGGACACGTGGCGGCCCCTTATTGGGCCGGCGCATGATTCCCGGTCCACGGAACGGGCCGTCGGTGCACGGTGGACCGGCGGGCCACGTGGCGGGCGTCGGTTGGCCCGGTGCAGCGCGCGCGGCGCATGGACCGCGCGCGGGCAGCGCGCGCAGGCCGGGCAGGCAGGGGGCAGAGGCGCGGCGCATGGTGCACCGGGGCGCGCCACGTGGCGGCCCCGGGTTGGATGGCGCAGGTGCGCGCGGTGCACCCGCGGGCGTGCGCCTGCGGCCGTACGCGCACGCGGGCGCAGGTGCGCAGGCCCGCCGGCTGGCGTGTCGGGCGGGAAAAGGGCGCGCCACGTGGCGTCACGCCACGGGCTGGCGCCACCCACCCCGCCGCCCTGCATGGGGGGCACGTGGCCGCGGCCGGTTTGCCGGGCGCGCTGTCCCCTGTGCGGGGGACACGTGTCGAGCGTCCGGGCGGGTCGGACCGGCGTTCGGTCCGACCGGATCCCGTGTGCGGCAGTGGGCCGAGTTGGGCCGGGCACTGTTTGGGACGGATTCGGGGCCCGAATGATTCGAACGCCCGAATCCAGGACACATTGGGTATTTTCCCAATTGTTTTGGTGGGCCTATAAATAGGCCTCCCCTTCCCTCCTTCTTCTGTTTTTTCCGAGAGTTAGAGAGAGAAACTGAGGGAGAGCCTTAAAGCAAAGTTGTTCCTCACATTATTTTGCATCTCGTGGTGGAGTTCCAGATTTTTCAGAAGTTCGACAACGGCGATCCGGATTTTACAGTGCGCCCCATTTTTTCCCCATTTTCGGCCCGTTATCGTCGCATTTCAGTCCGAGGAGTCCCCTGCGCAGTAAGGGAGTTCTTTTTCGACGATTTCTTCGCCGACGTGTTCCTAAGAGGTAGAGATTCGTTTTCCGTGTTGGTGATTTTTCTGGTTTCCGCAAGTTTGGCACGGTTCCCGAGACATTTTGACACCCCCTTTTGCTGTTTGGATTTTTGGACAGCGGCAAATTCGACGAATTATATCTTGGCGTAGGAATATCGGATCTAGGTGTTTAAAGAGTCAATTTTGGGCTACTTTTCGCGAGGAACGCAACCGTGATTTTTCTGGGATTTTTGGAGCTCGGGACAGAGGTGAAATTCCTCATTTTGCGTGCTTATTATAAAAACAGCAAAATCTGCTTTGGGACATGTGATTTTTACACCGTGTGCAATGTGTGTGGTTGTAGGACACTGTTTCGGCTGACTGTGTGCTTAGAGGACAGCGGATAGCGGGGTTTTTCTTCGGGTGTTGTGCACGCTTTTCGAGGTGGGTGGTTGTGTTTCCCTCTTTGTTGGCATGCTCACTAGGAGTATTAGAGTTCCCCAATTATATATGTGACAACTAGCTGATAGTATATGAACTTGATGCAATGCCACCTAATTTAGTTGATAACCTTTATGTGATAAATTTGGGACAATAATGTTGGACAATTGCTATATCTTAACCCGCATGCAATTAAGTAGCACATTAATGTTTTAAAACAACTCTTTGCAATAAACCTTAGTCATTTTTCTAATGCTTTTTAAAAGGACAATTGCATGCTTATCTGGACACTTAGTTAGGCCACTATTTCCTGCTGCACTATATTATTGGATTTGACTTAGGAGAAAACATGTGTTATCGTTCTTCTTCTCTATCGATGCATGGTGCTCGAGTCTGATTGGGATTTTGGGATAGTGCAGTCTGGACCTCGAGTCTGGGATAATTTAGACTCATCTTCGGGATTGTGGGGCTTAGTGGCAACCGCGGATGATAGGCGGTCGGCCAGATGTTTTTACTTTACCAGATTGGGATTTATGGGTTCAGCGGCGACCGCGGATTTTGGGCGGTCGACCGGATGTTATTATCACATCAGATTGGGGATCGGGATTGCATTAGTGGATGGAGTTTTTCCCACTTTGATCATAGTCATGATCCAGTCCTGCTATTGTGAGACATTGGTTACAGAGATGCTTGATACAGAGATACTTTACTCGTGTGGGTCGCTCCCCTCGAGTGCCACTCCGGAGTAGGCTTTTTGACCGTGATGGGTGCCGGTCAGTTGGTGAGTTGTGAGTGATGACAGAGCAGGCAGTGCCAGTGCTTTCTGGCTTTTTGATTGGGTTTCTTTGGGCTGTTAGCCTTATAGTTGCATGCATACAGTTATCTATTGGCACTGCATTTAGAGGCATTGTAGTAGCAGTTCCTTTTCCAGCAGCCTTTATAGCTTACTACTGTTCCCTCCTTTTTGCCTCTTTATTCCTAGTGGGTGCGTCGGCATTTGTGGTTTTTACCCACTAGGGGAGGCTACTGGTTTATCTAGTAGTTCTCACCCCCATTGTTGTTTTCTGTCCTTTTCCCCTTTGTTTTGCAGAGTCGTCTGTGGGAGCTGCTGGGCCTTCAGCGGCAGATCGAGGTAAGAGGATCGCCGACTAGCTAGATCATCTACCCCGAGCGAGAGATTAGCTAGGCTTTATTGTATCCCCTTTTGTATCTCAGACTACAGTAGTTTACTTTTGGGTCTGGCTTGGGCCAGCTGGTTGTATATTTGTGGTGAGCTGGGAGTTTATTGTACTTTTATTTCAGCTTGTACTTTATTTCAGTCTGAGATTACTTTTAGTTCTTTTAGTTCAACTCTGTTTATGCTCTTTTATTGTATATTATATCTGAGCAGGTTACCAGCGCTTCGTGTACATGGAAAATTCTGTGTGCACGGCGGATCTGTTGGCGGGCCCGGGTTCTGGTTTACACCCGGGGCGTGACAGATTAAGTTGGTATCAGAGCTTAGGGATAGGTCAGTTGGGACTTAGGAAACCCTAGGCTTTTGACAGACCCTAGGATGATAGGGCGCGAGAGACGTGACATTTCGCGAAAGTCGTGGATTTCTTTATTGGACTCTTCCATTGAGTGAAGAGGGATCGACATACCCAATTTCTGGTGGACTGTTATGTTGGCTGCAGACAACATAAAGTCGCAGAAATAGGGGGATGTCTTTAACTTTCGCTAGATTGGGTCGTGTGGGGTTATGTACTGATTGTGGTTTCTTGTGGCAGGATGCCTCCGCGACGCAGGATGTTGACGCGTTCGCAGCCTTCTTCCTCGGAGCCCGAGCAGCAGGAGTCCGGGCAGGGCCAGCAGAGCGAGGTGCAGGAGCTACAGGCACAGATGGCTCAGATGGCAGAGGTTGTTAGGCGTCAGGAGGAGGCCATGAGTCGGCTGACACAGTTGTTAGAGCAGAGGGTGCAGCCAGTTGTAGCACCCCCGGAGAATTCTCCCGTACCATCTTCCCCTGCTGTGGCTCCCCCAGCTGTACCAGTGACCCCAGCATCCCCTATTGCTCGGGGCACTGGGGGACAGCCCTCTGGATTGACGGGACCTCTGACCCCGGCTGAGCAGCGGGAGATGGTTGACTTGCTGATGAGGTTCCGCCAGTTTGACCCGCCCCGTTTCTCGGGGCAGAGCGCCGAGCCGTGGGAGGCAGAGTCGTGGATCACGGTGATGGAGCGACGCTTTGAGACGTTGTTCATCGAGGAGCGGTACCAGGTGTTATTGGCGAAGAACTTTTTGGAGCGCAACGCCGAGGCTTGGTGGCGGCATGTCCGACCGGCTGGCCCGCCTGGGGCTCATCTCTTGACCTGGGAGGAGTTTCGCAGTCTTCTTCTTGGGGCCTTCTTTACGGAGAGCGTCCGGCAGAGATTGGAGGAGCAGTTGAGGAAGCTTCGACAGAGGGATCGGCCTGTGCACGAGTATATTGTGGATTTCAATCAGTTGCTGGCCTGTGTACCACACGTAGCTAGAGATGAGGCGCACCGGATTTACATGTTCGAGCGAGGGTTGCGCCGGGACATTTTTCAGCTGGTTCGCTCACGCAAGTTGCAGACCTTGGAGGCCTCGATGAAGCAGGCGCTCTATGTGGAGTGCGGGGAGGCAGTGATGGATGAAGTAGCTCCAGCTCCCGTAGTGATCCCGGGGGCGAAGCGACCAGCACCGGAGGTTGGGGGACAGACGAGTTTGTGGATGCCGCCACGACCGCATCAGCCACTGTTTTCCGGCCAAGGACGGTCTGAGCGGCGAGGGCCTGGTGGATCCCAGAGGCCCCAACAGCAGCAGCAGCAGCAGCGGAGATCGCAGTCGTCACAGCGTGGATCGCAGCGGCAGCCTCAGCGACAACGGCAGTCTCACCAGCAGCAGCAGCAGTCACGACAGCCACGGGCCCCCGGCAGTTGTATTTTCTGTGGAGGCCAGCATCTTTCGGGCACCTGCGACCAGCGGTGGGGTCGTTGCTACGGATGTGGACAGCCCGGGCACATTCGAGCTTCGTGCCCCTTTTCGACCCCCGCCGCCCCTTCTTCAGCATCTGCCCCATCATCATCGCAGCAGCGGTCGACGGCTCAGCGGCCTTACGCTCCAGCGAGCATACCCTCTTCTTCCTATCCCACAGATTATCGCCCTCCAGCTCAGAGTGGGCGGGTGTATGTTGCACAGGTAGAGGATTCTTCAGCAGCAGACCATGTGGTGGCAGGTATCACCTTACTCTCTCGCATTAGGACTCGTACTTTATTTGATACTGGAGCATCGCATTCTTTCATTAGTAGATCTTTTGCATCATTACATGGGTTAGAGGTAGGACTTTTGCCACGTGCACGAGAGGTTCAGATTCCCGATCACACTTTGCACGTGGAGGAGTGTTGTTGGTCCTGCCCGATGCAGATCGAGTCCTGGATTATGCCAGCAGACCTGTTGGTCTTGAGACAGCTGAGGGACTTTGATGTGGTTCTTGGGATGGACTGGCTGGCTCGGTATTTCGCGACTATTGATTGCGCCGAGAGGACTGTCACTTTTAGAGAGCCAGACCAGGAGGTGTTGGTATACCGGGGATGTGAGAGCGCTTTCTTTGCCTCTATGGTTTCGACTTCCCGAGCGAGGCGGATGATTCATCGTGGATGTGTAGTCTTTTTGGCTAGTGTTGTTGAGGAGCCTACGGCGGCACCGGGACTCGGGGATATTCCTATCGTTCGCGAGTTTTCGGATGTGTTTCCACCTGAGCTGACTAGTATGCCGCCCGACAGGGAGATCGAGTTTGTGATTGACGTAGTTACAGGAACTGCGCCAATCTCTAAGGCTCCTTACCGGATGGCACCGGCTGAGCTGCGAGAGCTTAAGGCACAGCTGCAAGATTTGATGGATAAGAGTTTTATTAGACCAAGTGTGTCGCCCTAGGGAGCGCCGGTGCTATTCGTGAAGAAGAAGGATGGGTCACTTAGACTATGTGTGGACTATAGGAAACTGAATAAAGTGACCATCAAGAACAAGTACCCTCTGCCGCGCATCGACGATCTCTTTGATCAGCTCCAAGGGTCTTGTGTCTTCTCCAAGATCGATCTACAATCTGGTTACCACCAACTGAAGGTGAAGGCCGAGGATATTCCCAAGACTGCTTTCAGATCTCGGTACGGGCATTATGAGTTTACAGTTATGCCGTTTGGATTGACTAATGCCCCTGCCGCCTTTATGGACTTGATGAATAGGATATTTCGGCCATTTCTGGATCGTTTTGTGGTGGTGTTCATTGATGATATCCTTGTTTACTCCCGGAGCGAGGCCGAGCATGAGGAGCACTTGAGGACTGTGCTACAACTTCTACGAGAGAAGAAGTTGTATGCCAAGCTGGCGAAGTGCGAGTTTTGGCTTCAGGAGGTAGCTTTCTTGGGCCATGTGATTTCCGCCGCTGGTGTAGCAGTAGACCCGGCGAAGATTGAGGCAGTTCGAGATTGGCCCCGACCGACGACTGTATCTGAGGTGCGCAGCTTCATGGGATTAGCTGGTTATTATCGTCGGTTCGTGGAAGGCTTTGCGAAGCTTTCCTGTAACACCCCCGGAATTTGGATTAGTCCTCTATATAAATGATATAATAGGACTAAATCTCTAACCCGGCTATAGCATTTTGGATGGTAGCAAGATCCAAGAGGAACATGAGAGTTAAGCGTGCTAGAGCTAGAGTAGTTCTAGGATGGGTGACCCCCCCCTGGGAAGTGGGGCGTCACAGTTGGTATCAGAGACATTCACCAGCCGGAAATATGAGATGAGTCTCGGCTGAGCCAGGGTTATATAGCGGGTAGAGCGAGGCTCCCCGGCTAATGACTGTTGTGAGTGGAGTGCAGCTCCTCACAAGGTCGGCTAAGGCTAGCGAGACGAACAGTTGGTATCAGAGCCATTCACCAGCCGGAAATGTGAGATGAGTCTCGGCTGAGCCAGGGTTATATAGCGGGTAGAGCGAGGCTCCCCGGCTAATGACTGTTGTGAGTGGAGTGCAGCTCCTCACAAGGTTGGCTAAGGCTAGCGAGACGAGTCTCACATCGCCTAGTGCTTGTGAGTGTGCTTGAGCCTGACGTGGATGTCAGGGCTTAAAGGGGGGAAGAATGTAACACCCCCGGAATTTGGATTAGTCCTCTATATAAATGATATAATAGGACTAAATCTCTAACCCGGCTATAGCATTTTGGATGGTAGCAAGATCCAAGAGGAACATGAGAGTTAAGCGTGCTAGAGCTAGAGTAGTTCTAGGATGGGTGACCCCCCCTGGGAAGTGGGGCGTCACATTTCCACACCCCTCACTCGGTTGACGCGTAAAGGAGTTAAGTTTATCTGGAGTGAGGACTGCCAAAGGAGCTTTGAGGAGCTGAAGGATAGATTGATGACCGCTCCTATCCTTTCCCTCCCTGTTATGGGGAAAGGATATGTGATCTATAGTGATGCATCGCACAGTGGACTCGGTTGCGTGTTGATGCAGGAAGGGAGGGTAATTGCTTATGCTTCGAGACAGCTCAAGGATTACGAGAAGAATTACCCTACCCACGACTTGGAGCTCGCTGCCGTGGTGTTTGCACTGAAGCTTTGGCGCCATTACCTGTATGGAGAGCATTGTGAGATCTACACCGACCATAAGAGCTTAAAGTATCTGTTCACTCAGAAGGAGCTGAATTTGAGGCAGCGCAGGTGGTTAGAGCTACTAAAGGATTACGATGTGGACATTCTTTACCACCCAGGTAAGGCTAATGTGGTCGCAGATGCATTGAGCAGGAGAGCAGTACAGAGTTTGTCTATGTTGATCACAGACCAGGCGCCACTATTAGAGGAGATGAGACGGCTCGAGATAGAGGTTGTGTCCCCTGGGGTCTCTGCTAGACTGACGTCATTAGTCGAGCAGCCCACTCTGCTGGACAGGATCAGGGAGAAACAGAGTGAGGACCCCCACTTGACCAGGATTCGAGATCATCGGGGTCCACCCAACCCCTGACGTCTCAGAAATCCACCTGGGTATCATCATCATACGACCAAGCACAATGGATTCATGCAGTACCTTATACAATTATCCTTACTAAGCTCACCCCTCAATCCCAAATAATACATTCAAAATATGCAAATGATAAATCACAAAGGGTAGAATTCCCTTGGGTAAGCTTTGCATTAACCATCCACAAGGATATCCACCACCCAGGAAAGCAAAACGAAAATGCCTCTGCCTGCCGATCTGTCCTCCATCACCTAGCGCCAAGCGCCTCCCTCCAGAACTCGCCTCTAGCGGCAGATCCCCGTCCAAGGAACTGCAGTGTCCAGCTCCAAACACAATGCCCACTCCGACGAGGCATCCACAGTCCGAAACCCGAACAGGAGGGACCGAAAAGAAACTAAGGAGTATCCTGGCGCAATCCACTCCCAATCTCACTTATCCTATGTGCCTCGTCCCTCTAAACCTGGAGCGCCAGTTCAACAACTGCATAAACTCTCTAGCACAGGGAGGCTCTCAATTGATCACTCCATCACCCCCAACCACGACTCTGCCTCCAAAGGCTCCAAACTCAATCTTACGAGTCGGGGTGGTTTATCTGCCAATCTGGCTTGCTAAATCAAACATGCCCCACAGCTCCTCTGCTGTCAACCATCCACCCTACCTCAGTGCCTTGGCACTAAACATTGGCACGGAGGGGGCCACTCGCTCTATTGGCACTACAGAAATCCCTGCCGCTGAGGGTACTACATCCTGGTGGTCTCAAAAGAAAAGTACAGTCGGGCTGCCCACTACTCTGACAACTGCGTCACCAAACTAGCTGCTCACTCTGCCGCTGATATGCCTCTGACAATCCTGTCATCTGGGTCCGGAGTTCTCTGACCTCAATCCGGGTATCCGGCCCAAAACCAACCGCTCAAGCTCAACTGCCATGACAGGATGCACAAGGGTCCCCAAACCCAGCGTCGGGGAGACACCGCTCGCCACGACGAAACCACAAATCAGCACACAACAACGCTCGACCCAATCCAGCGAAAGTCTAGAGCATGTCACCCATTCCATAGCGTTATGTTGTCTGCAGCCAACATAACTACTTAGGAGAATAAACATGCCAATCACTCATCCCGTCCCTCGGGAGAGGTGTAAAACTCAATCAGGACTCTCGCTACAAATCACGACTCTCACGAAGTCATCCTAGGGTCCAACCACAAGCCTAGGGTTTCTAAGTCCACCATGACCTACAACCTAGGCTCTGATACCACCTAATCTGTCACGCCCCGGGGTCAAAACTGCGACCCGGGCTCGCCAACAGATCCGCCACCTATGCCAAACCCGCATAGGCGAAGCGTCCTACCTGCAAAAAGAACTACAGCTAACAGATATCAGAGCTAAAAGAAAAAACTGCTATAGAAATAAAATCAACCACTGTACAACTGAAGATAAAACAATAAGGTCCATCTCCCTAAAAGATAATCATACAATAACCTCGAGTACAAAACTCATAGCTCCACAGGGAGATATCTCAAATACAACATCAGTGTACAAGCTCTCAATACATCATATCCTCACTACATCAGTCTCTCAACAGAGGAAATAAATACCACTCTACCGACTATACGGAAGATCTCCTCCAAAGGGGGTACTGCTACTCTCCAAAGATGGGTCTGGATCTAGCTCGCTACTCCCTCACCACGCACAGCAACCACAGAACGGCAACACCCGCCAAGACTCTGCAAAACAAAGAGGAGAAAGGACAAAAGGGGGAAAACCCCCAACGGGCGTGAGAACTTCGCAATAAGGGAGTTCTCAGTGGGTATCGCCACAAGGCCCGACGATCTGCCCACCAAGACTACTAGAGGCAAAAGATAACCGATGCAGTAAAACTGAAAGAAGAAGCTGGAAACACTCTACAGCTACCATGCCTCTAACCAAATGCTCAAATGGGGCAACTCTGATGAAGATATGCAACACTCGCACACGAGATGCTCAATCGACCCAATCGAGCTGACTGCCGCATCGGGTCCAGTCAAACCTGCGCCTACCTACAACCACCTCCCGCTGACGGGCAGGAATTACGTAGGGCGTCCAAACGGACTGTCTCGCTATCGAGTAGTGGCTCATGCAGGCTATAGTCAAATCCATGCCCTCTCTCTCTCAGAACGGAAAGACTCAAGATGCTCAACCTCTCACACAATGGTCAAAGAACTCACAACGACCACGGGACCACCGTCAAACCCCGAACGGTTCCCAACAATACTAGCACTGGTCTAAACACAGCTACTAGACTCCACTCGGTCCCCCAGGCACGAGTGTAACAAAAAGTATCTGACTGAATAAACCCAATCGATAGACCAGTAATCACTGGTACTGCCTGCTCTGCCGCGACGGGTATGCCAGCCTACGCATAACACCGAAGCAAAGGAGTCCCAAGGACTCAAAACCCAGCATGGTGCCCGGCGCTCTGCACCGTGGAAAGCCTACTCCGGAGTGGCACTCGAGGGGAGCGACCCACACGAGTAAAGTATCACTGTATCAAGCATCACTGTATCGAGTATCTCTGTAACCTCTGTCTCATAATAGCAGGACTGGATCAAGACTATGATCAAAGTGGGAAACTCCGTCCACTAACACAACCCCGATCTGATGCAATAATACTCAAAAAGTGGGAAACACCATCCACTAGAACAAATCTGATACCCAATCTGATGCAATAGTCAACATCCGGTCAACCGCCCAAAGTCCGCGGTCACCGCAATAACCCACAACCCACAATTGGGTAAATTAATCAAGATCCGGTCAACCGCCTACTGTCCGCGGTTGCCGCAATAACCCACAACCCACAATTGGGTAAATTAATCAAGATCCGGTCAACCGCCTACTGTCCGCGGTTGCCGCAATAACCCACAATCCAACATCAAGCACACCCTGTCTCTGACCCTAAGGTCCCAGCTACACTATCCCAAACCTCTGCTCGAACCCGAGCAACATGACTCAAAAGTCTAAATAAAAAGGAGAAAGAAAGAAATCATGGTTTCTCCTAAGTCAAATTCCAATATGTAGTGCAGCAGTAAAAGATGGCCTAACTATATGTTCATACACATATGTCCATACAAGCATGCATTTGTCCTTAAGAAGGATAAAGAAAATAAACCTCATGCCAGAATTAGCAATGACCATACCTGTCCATGATTTTCGATCCATAATCACTCCTTGGAGTAGAACCTGCACATAACTACATAATCCTATCCCAATGCATAAACCAGCCTCATAAAAGGTTATGTGCTAATATGGCATGATAATTAATCCTGATATGGTAACCTTGCCTTAGGTGGGCTTCCACTAATCACCAACATGAATATTTGATTATACCATTGTCATACTATGAGAAATTCACTTGCAATTTCCATAGAATCCTCACTGTTAAACTTACCGACCAATTTCAGTTATTGTACCGTACACCTGCATGCAATGCTAACATATAACAATATAGAGAACCGTCCACCGGTTCCGGGAATAAGGCACCCACCTGAAAAGCTGACTGTCCAAAGCCCAACAGCTGAAAACACTAGATAACTCTAATCCCTTGCTCCAATAAGTTCAGCACACCCGTAACTCTCCTGGCACAATACAAAGCTCACTAATTACACTAAGGCTCCCAAATATAACTCTTATAATCCCATACAACAACAGTCCCGAAACTGTTAAATTATCACCTGCAGAAAGTGCCCAGAAAATTCCAAGAAAAATACCACAGCGATCCTCGCGTCGATAGCTTCGCAACGGTACCTTGCACGCCCACATCGGAGTTCGGTAAGTCAAGATAAAAATTCGACAAGGTGGTACACTCAAAAGATTTCAGCACAAAAGACTGTAGCACTGTACACAGAGAAACAGTGATTCTCACCTCTGATGAAATCTCAGAAAAATCCAATAAAAATACGAGCGCGTTCCTTGCGATCTGTAGATGAAAAAGTTGTATAAGCTCGTTTCCGGCTGACGCTTGGGCGCAAAGATATGGCCAAAACACCTCGATGCTGTCCCACAAAGCCAAACAGAAAAAGGGTCACAGTGTTGCCTCGGGATCCGTGCCAAAAACTCGCAACGGGAAAGCGCGATCAATACGAAAGATGAAGCCCTACCTCTTAGGAGTCTGTCGGCGCAAGAATCACAGAAAAAGGAGCTCGGGGTAGCCCAGGGGAGCTAAAACACTGCTGCTGCGCCGAAGAAGAACACTAGAAAGCAACGTCGCGCCGCACCGTAAAATGGGGAACCTCGGGATTCGTGCCCCCAAAAATCCTAGAACTTGGCAGGAAGATCAAGGGTGAAGAGGTGAACAACTTTGCTTGAGGGGGCTCGGGCAGAAAGTGAAAGGGTTGAGAGAAAGGAAGCAAAGAAGGGGGGCTCGGGTTGGTATAAATAGTGCTGGAGAAACAAATGGGAAAATTCCCATTCTGTCCGGGATTTCGGGCGCCCGGAAATTTCCGGGCGCGCACAGTGCGGCCCGGCCCACAACTTTCGGGCGCGCACAGTGCGGCCCAGCCCAAAATACGCGGTCGGACAGGATCCAGGCTTCGTCCGACCCGCCCCAGTGCTCGCCACGTGTCGCCCGAACAGGCAACAGCCAAACCGGCGTCCCTCGCTCCGCCACGTGGCGTTGACCGTGCCTGCCCGGCGCACGTCGCCCCGGCTGACCCGCGCGTACGGCCACCTGCCCGCCTGTACGGCCACCTGCCCGCCTGCCAGCGCACGTCGCCCCACCTGCCACGCACAGTACCCCGTCCAATGGGGAGGCGCCACGTGTCACACCCTTGGCCTGCTGCGCCCGGTGCACGTAATTTCAATGCACCGAACCAGTCACCTCACGCCACGTGTCCACCCGGTCTACCGTGCACCCGGGCCCAATTTCAGTGGACCGCTCCCGCTGAACCGGCCAACCGGAGAGCGCCACGTGGCCCGCCCCCGGTGCACGACCTCCGCGGTGGACCGCGCGCCTGCCCGCGCCCCTGTGCGCCTGCCCGCGGCCGCGCGCCGCCTGCCCGAGCGCCTTCCGCCGCCTTCCGCCGCTGCCCGCCGCCGCCAGCCGCCGCCGGTGATCGCCGGAAGTACTGTTCCGGCATGAACAGTAACCGCCAACCCAAAAACATCAAGCAAATAGCCCATCTTGACCGTTTTCGCGCGCTGATTCCAAAAACGACGTCCATTTTGCCAAATTCCAAACCCATAATTTGCCGGAGGCTCCCGCAAACCCCAAAAACTGCCAAAACTTCCGGGAGCCCGCTTTTGGGCATCCGGACTCAGAATTAAGCAAACAAAAAGCCATTTCCAAGTGTTTTTCCGCACTGAACCCAAATCCACCCTCTGTTTGGCCAAAATCCTTTCCTAAAATTCGGCAAAAGCAGCCGAAGGCCAATACAGCCAACCAAAGCTCACAGGGTCCATCTCTTGTGTCCAAATAGGCGCGCGAACACCGCCGACAAGCCACGTAGGCTTCCAGAAGCTGCTGGTCACACTGAAGAAGCCCAGCAAAGGTCTGGGTCACCACATCCTCCCCCACTAAAAGAAAGTTTCGTCCCCGAAACTAAGGCAACTCCCAGGGAGTCTCAAAAACCAGGGGTCAAAATTCAACACCGCCGTCTCCAGCTCCCAAGTCACCAATCACTCCCCGTGATTACTCCTCAGCAACAACAACAGCAACAACCAGTACGGCATAGCCCGATTGCGCAATTCCCTCACCTCACGAGTCGGAATTCGCAACGGGCGTCCCTCGTACTCCAAACTCTCACAGACCCCAAAAGGAACGAGTCAATCACGGGTGAGGGGTCCAAAACATGACACTCCAGAGCTGAGACGCAGAAAAACCTCAAAAACTCCAACAAAAGGCGGGGGAAAAAGGAACAAACAGCCTGAGTAACACGCTCTAAAATCACACTCAAGAGCCAGCTCAACCAAAGCGACCCGAATCACATCCGCACAGACACCTGCACAGAAAAGGGGCCCAAACAAGCAGGGGTTCACACTCGGTCGCCCTCAAAACTCAACCACCTAAGTGGATTGCTCAGCCGCAGCCTTTCATCAAAAGGGATCCTCAGGGACACAACTCAAACCCTGCACACAAGGATGGCCCCACACAGTGCCAGCTATGGAACCGCCAAACCCGACTCCAAAGTAGCTCTTCTGCTCCAGGCATCCGCCACCACAGTGGCTCTGTCGGGGTGATACTGGATGCTCACAACATCCAATGGTGGCTCTACAGCCACCACGGGAGGTATCACAATAACTCGCAAATCCATCTTCCACCACTGACTAGGTTAGAATCGGCGCTGGTACCAATCTCATCACCCGGTCATCAAGTTCTGCTGGCACTATCCGGTCCAAAAACTCCTCACCCCAACAATGACCGTCGATCTCGGCCAGTCTTATATAGCATCCACTTTGGCCGAATTTCCACCGCCGCCCCTTCGGCTAGAAGAAGTAGTCCAGGAAGATATGCTCTCGAAGCTAAAACTTGTACCACAACGACTAGGCATAAAGCTTCATCCCCACAGACTTGTCACAACGTCTACAAATGCTGCACAAGCTCTAAACCACTCAGGGAGGGGGTAAAATCAAAATATCCCAGGAGAACGCCGCTATCAAACCGTTCAAGGCCAACAGAAATACAAAATTCCTCAATCTAGAGGCAACAGGGCATTAGTCAATCCATTGGCTTCACTGTACTCGTAATGCCCCTACTGTGTCCTGAACACCATCTAGACAGTGCCCTCAGCTGAAATTCCAAATTGGCGCAGGCATCACACAATATCTGCCGAAATATAGCTCCTTCAAAAGGTTCTAAATAATACCTGGACTTGCCTGGACTCCGATCCCAAAGGGCTCTCACCGTCGTGTATCAACGACGTGGCACTAGGTCAAACAGACCCTCTATCCATCAAATCCACGCACCTAAGAACTCAACTCTCGTAGCTCTAAAGGCGGTATCCAATGAGGGGCTAAAGAAGTTGGCGCGGTTTCCAGAATCACGTCAATCGCAATCTTAATCTTCCTTTCTGGCGGCCTAATCATCGGCTTAGGTGGACTTACACCTGGGATTTCATGGACAATAGGGACATCCTTAAGTCCCGCTGCCGCCGTAGGCACCTCTCACACGGACGCTGTAACCTGTGTGCTCAAAAAGTCTCAACAAACAAAATGCCTTCCATTATCCGCCTCGCAGAAAGTCAAAGTCCTTTCTCTCAGCAGTCAAACATCCTGTGGCACTATGCCAACCGATCCCAAGCACTGGGTCATAACACTGAGCTGCCGTAGAAACCAATAAGTCTGCCGGCATAACTTACGGCCTCTGCTGCACTGGACAAGCCTCCTCCACTTGCACAATGCCAACAGTAACCTGTACCTCAAGTGCAAGTGGTAACGACTCTACCGCTAGCCCATGGAGGAACGCAACATGTCCTAACTCCGACAGCTGTGAAGAAATCACACCTGCGACAACTCAATCCACTACCGTGGCGCCCTCCAACCGGGCGGCACAGATTCATCCGCTCGATGCAAGTGGTCGTCGCTCAGCCTGCCAAAATATCTAGACCAATCACAAAGGGAGCACGACCTCTGTCCATGCTCACACTGAGATGCCGAACGTGGTCTCTCGCAACCAACCAATCCACGCTACCGCTGCGCCACTCTGATAAAAGGGCTGTAGCTATCATCGGGGTCCACCCAACCCCTGACGTCTCAGAAATCCACCTGGGTATCATCATCATACGACCAAGCACAATGGATTCATGCAGTACCTTATACAATTATCCTTACTAAGCTCACCCCTCAATCCCAAATAATACATTCAAAATATGCAAATGATAAATCACAAGGGTAGAATTCCCTTGGGTAAGCTTTGCATTAACCATCCACAAGGATATCCACCACCCAGGAAAGCAAAACGAAAATGCCTCTGCCTGCCGATCTGTCCTCCATCACCTAGCGCCAAGCGCCTCCCTCCAGAACTCGCCTCTAGCGGCAGATCCCCGTCCAAGGAACTGCAGTGTCCAGCTCCAAACACAATGCCCACTCCGACGAGGCATCCACAGTCCGAAACCCGAACAGGAGGGACCGAAAAGAAACTAAGGAGTATCCTGGCGCAATCCACTCCCAATCTCACTTATCCTATGTGCCTCGTCCCTCTAAACCTGGAGCGCCAGTTCAACAACTGCATAAACTCTCTAGCACAGGGAGGCTCTCAATTGATCACTCCATCACCCCCAACCACGACTCTGCCTCCAAAGGCTCCAAACTCAATCTTACGAGTCGGGGTGGTTTATCTGCCAATCTGGCTTGCTAAATCAAACATGCCCCACAGCTCCTCTGCTGTCAACCATCCACCCTACCTCAGTGCCTTGGCACTAAACATTGGCACGGAGGGGGCCACTCGCTCTATTGGCACTACAGAAATCCCTGCCGCTGAGGGTACTACATCCTGGTGGTCTCAAAAGAAAAGTACAGTCGGGCTGCCCACTACTCTGACAACTGCGTCACCAAACTAGCTGCTCACTCTGCCGCTGATATGCCTCTGACAATCCTGTCATCTGGGTCCGGAGTTCTCTGACCTCAATCCGGGTATCCGGCCCAAAACCAACCGCTCAAGCTCAACTGCCATGACAGGATGCACAAGGGTCCCCAAACCCAGCGTCGGGGAGACACCGCTCGCCACGACGAAACCACAAATCAGCACACAACAACGCTCGACCCAATCCAGCGAAAGTCTAGAGCATGTCACCCATTCCATAGCGTTATGTTGTCTGCAGCCAACATAACTACTTAGGAGAATAAACATGCCAATCACTCATCCCGTCCCTCGGGAGAGGTGTAAAACTCAATCAGGACTCTCGCTACAAATCACGACTCTCACGAAGTCATCCTAGGGTCCAACCACAAGCCTAGGGTTTCTAAGTCCACCATGACCTACAACCTAGGCTCTGATACCACCTAATCTGTCACGCCCCGGGGTCAAACTGCGACCCGGGCTCGCCAACAGATCCGCCACCTATGCCAAACCCGCATAGGCGAAGCGTCCTACCTGCAAAAAGAACTACAGCTAACAGATATCAGAGCTAAAAGAAAAAACTGCTATAGAAATAAAATCAACCACTGTACAACTGAAGATAAAACAATAAGGTCCATCTCCCTAAAAGATAATCATACAATAACCTCGAGTACAAAACTCATAGCTCCACAGGGAGATATCTCAAATACAACATCAGTGTACAAGCTCTCAATACATCATATCCTCACTACATCAGTCTCTCAACAGAGGAAATAAATACCACTCTACCGACTATACGGAAGATCTCCTCCAAAGGGGGTACTGCTACTCTCCAAAGATGGGTCTGGATCTAGCTCGCTACTCCCTCACCACGCACAGCAACCACAGAACGGCAACACCCGCCAAGACTCTGCAAAACAAAGAGGAGAAAGGACAAAAGGGGGAAAACCCCCAACGGGCGTGAGAACTTCGCAATAAGGGAGTTCTCAGTGGGTATCGCCACAAGGCCCGACGATCTGCCCACCAAGACTACTAGAGGCAAAAGATAACCGATGCAGTAAAACTGAAAGAAGAAGCTGGAAACACTCTACAGCTACCATGCCTCTAACCAAATGCTCAAATGGGGCAACTCTGATGAAGATATGCAACACTCGCACACGAGATGCTCAATCGACCCAATCGAGCTGACTGCCGCATCGGGTCCAGTCAAACCTGCGCCTACCTACAACCACCTCCCGCTGACGGGCAGGAATTACGTAGGGCGTCCAAACGGACTGTCTCGCTATCGAGTAGTGGCTCATGCAGGCTATAGTCAAATCCATGCCCTCTCTCTCTCAGAACGGAAAGACTCAAGATGCTCAACCTCTCACACAATGGTCAAAGAACTCACAACGACCACGGGACCACCGTCAAACCCCGAACGGTTCCCAACAATACTAGCACTGGTCTAAACACAGCTACTAGACTCCACTCGGTCCCCCAGGCACGAGTGTAACAAAAAGTATCTGACTGAATAAACCCAATCGATAGACCAGTAATCACTGGTACTGCCTGCTCTGCCGCGACGGGTATGCCAGCCTACGCATAACACCGAAGCAAAGGAGTCCAAGGACTCAAAACCCAGCATGGTGCCCGGCGCTCTGCACCGTGGAAAGCCTACTCCGGAGTGGCACTCGAGGGGAGCGACCCACACGAGTAAAGTATCACTGTATCAAGCATCACTGTATCGAGTATCTCTGTAACCTCTGTCTCATAATAGCAGGACTGGATCAAGACTATGATCAAAGTGGGAAACTCCGTCCACTAACACAACCCCGATCTGATGCAATAATACTCAAAAAGTGGGAAACACCATCCACTAGAACAAATCTGATACCCAATCTGATGCAATAGTCAACATCCGGTCAACCGCCCAAAGTCCGCGGTCACCGCAATAACCCACAACCCACAATTGGGTAAATTAATCAAGATCCGGTCAACCGCCTACTGTCCGCGGTTGCCGCAATAACCCACAACCCACAATTGGGTAAATTAATCAGATCCGGTCAACCGCCTACTGTCCGCGGTTGCCGCAATAACCCACAATCCAACATCAAGCACACCCTGTCTCTGACCCTAAGGTCCCAGCTACACTATCCCAAACCTCTGCTCGAACCCGAGCAACATGACTCAAAAGTCTAAATAAAAAGGAGAAAGAAAGAAATCATGGTTTCTCCTAAGTCAAATTCCAATATGTAGTGCAGCAGTAAAAGCTGGCCTAACTATATGTTCATACACATATGTCCATACAAGCATGCATTTGTCCTTAAGAAGGATAAAGAAAATAACTCATGCCAGAATTAGCAATGACCATACCTGTCCATGATTTTCGATCCATAATCACTCCTTGGAGTAGAACCTGCACATAACTACATAATCCTATCCCAATGCATAAACCACCTCATAAAAGGTTATGTGCTAATATGGCATGATAATTAATCTGATATGGTAACTGCCTTAGGTGGTTTCCAAATCACCAACATGAATATTTGATTATACCATTGTCATACTATGGAAATCACTTGCAATTCCATAGAATCCTCACTGTTAAACTTACGACCAATTTCGTTATTGTACCGTACACCTGCATGCAACTGCTAACAATATAACAAATAGAGAAACCG
>CM055069.1:16669995-16704249 GCA_029204045.2 Tillandsia leiboldiana
CTATAAGGAACATTTAAAAGGTTTCCTAGACTGTTTAGCTGGGTTACATCTCACATTTAGGTTTGGAATCAATCTTGAGTTTGGGTGAAAGATTAAGATTGGTCAATTTCAGAATAGATTTAAGGTTCACATATCCTAATCTGCCATGCCATACATCACAAGATTCAGTATTTAACACAGTAGAAGAAGAAGTAGACACTGAATGAGAAAAATTTTTATTATCAACAAAAGAAATTACATTCAATTTGAATAAACCCTCAGATATAAAACCTTTTCCAATGAACATTTCCCCCTTAGAAATTACAACTTTATTAGATTCAAGTACAATCTTAGAACCTAATTGCACTAATAGAGATCCACTAATCAGGTCCGTCGGATCTCGGGAACATGCTGCAAATTGTGAAGGATCAAAATCTTTCCAGAAGTTAACTTCAGTTTGACTGTTCCGATGCCCAACATATTGACAGCTTTTCCGTCTCCAACAGTGACACATCCTCCACCTGAGTCCTGATAGGAGGAGAATAGGGACCTATTAGTACAAACATGGACATTGGCTCCTGAATCTAACCACCAATCTAAATCATGATAGGTGAGGTTAACATTAGGTATAAAGGAGACTGACCTAAAAGTGGAGTTCGAAGGTTCACCCTCACCATGTTGACTTGAGGTTTAGGATAATTGTTCTGATTAGTTTGGTCCTTCTTGTAGACAACCTTCTCTTTCTTCCGATAAAAACATTTTGAAGCAAAATGATTGTCCCGTCCACAAACGTAACAAAATCCACCCTTCTTCTTATTCCCACTAGATTGGTTGGTGTTGGGTTTATGGGTACGGTTTGGGTTCTTACCCTTAAAGCCTTTACCCTTAGGTTTAAATTTTTACCTTTGGATTTGGACTCATGGCTTTGATTCGAAATCTCGGTCACGTTTAAGTTTGATATGTTATCGGTTGGTTTAACCTCTCTAAGTCGATATTGGTCTTTTATTCTAATAGCTTGAATTACAGATCTAAGTTGATGAGTTCCCTGAGTTCTTCTAAGTTCATGGGCAAATTTTGACCAGGAAGGGGGTAATTTGTCCAATAGTGTAGTAACCATGATTTTTGAAATCCAAAATCTAAATTTAAATAATTTTTTGGATTATTTAAATGGCAAAAATAGATTATTAGTAGTGCAATTGTGATCCGAAAATATCGACTTTTGATCGGAGCCTGATCTCAAAAATTTAATATCACTATTGCGACCGTCTCGTCGAAACAAGAAAGATTGATATTCATATGTTCTCGATCTGACGGTCGGATCGTCCAGAAATCAGCGAAGAAGCGAGCGGGGCCCACAACTTAAGTTGTGAATAGTAACCCCTGAGTTAATTCTCTCGTCGTCCAACATCGGCCAATCGACCGTTTGGAGTCCGAACATATTGGTCAGGTAGTCGATTTTAACCGCTTCATCGTTCTGAACGCAATGGCACTGACGAAGTTTGCGTTTGACGGCTCTGGAGCGTCGGGATGCGTGCCATACAGTAGAAATTACTGTATTAAATGGGCTAAACAATTTTAGGGGCACTAAACTGAGGAACCAAATACGCTACTTTATAGATTTTGTCGAGCCGGACGTCGTGGTGGTGTCCGTTTTTTTAGTTTGACGACCCGACTGCCTCGAAAAGCATGAAAAACAGCGAAAATACCGTAATTTGCACAAAGACCCCTATATTTTATGCTCCAAAAAGCGTGCAAATTCATGGAGAGGGAGTTTATCGCGAAACAAAGATTCTTGAAGGACTTGGTTCAAAATATTAAGTGTGGAAGGGGCAGTTAGCATCTTGTTACACTAAGTATATAAGTTGCATTAGGGTTAACTAAGAAACCTTAGAGTCTAGAGAACCCCAGCCCCTGCCACCTCCACCGGAGACTTCTCCTCTCCCTCTGCGTCCCTTCCTGGCGTTACGCCGCCGGCCGCCGTCGTCTTACGCCGGAGAAGAAGAAGAAGAAGAAGACAAAGAAGCTTTTTCTCTCGGGCTGTTGGTGAGGAGGGTGCTTGGAAAGGGCCCAAGTTGATCAAACCTTTTCCTGTGGAGTCCTCTGTGAAGCCGCAACCGAGCCGGGTGAACCGACGCCAGCCGCCGCCGTGCGCCGCTGCGGAGGTTGTCTTCTTCCTCGGTTTTCTGGCGAGGTAAGAAGGTTGAAAACTTTTCATTTATAGTGGCCTTTGAACCCGACCATCTTGTTCCTGACGTCGAGTGGCACGTCTCTATGAAGTTTGGTCCATCGCCGTCCACCCCATCACCGGCGGGAGCGACTTCTTGCCGGAAGTGCAATTTCCAGCCAGATCTGCGGCCGAGCTTTTTCTGACCGTTAAAACTCAGATCAGAGACGTTGGGATTGATCTCCTCGTCGACTGAAACCTACTCCCGAAGTTTGGGGATCATCGGGCAAGGATCCAAGTCGATCGAGCCTGCCCTAGGTTCGGGCAAATGTGGTCCTCCACTGATCTTCGCCGTCCGGCGCCGCCGCTCACCCGCCCGCCGGCCACGACCTCAGCAAGCTCCGTGGAACCGAGGGGAACACCTTGGTCCAAGTTGCGCCGGTCCAGGAACCGCCGGCCGGAATCCGCCATTAGAGACCTTCTTCTTCACCGAGCTTGGGGTTGATCTCGAGCTCCGGCGATCGCCGCCGCTCCCAGTTGCCGTCTGGTGGCCCTGGTGAGTTACTTGTGTAGTAACCGTAATTTTTAAAATCCAAAATTTAAGTTTAAATAATTTTTTGGATTATTTAAATGGCAAAAATGGGAAATTAATAGTATAATAGTAACCCCTAATTCAAATACCTTTTTGATCAACGTCGGCCGTTTCGCCGTCTGGACTCCAACATAGGGGTATGAGTAGTCTATTCCAGCCGTTTTCGACGTTCTGAGCGCAATGGCACTGACGGTTTTCGTGTTTGGCGATCCGGGTGCATCGAAATGCGTGCATCGTTCTACAACTTACCGAACTTTTTGGCCGAGATTTTATTCGAGCGTCGTTTCAAGCAAGCAAATATGCTACTTGAAAGGTCTCGACGAGCCGGACGTCGTGGCGAAGTCCGTTTCGCAATTCGACGAACCATTTTTCTCGAAATGCGTGAAAAGTGCCGAAAAAGTGGGTATTTTCGCAAAAACCCTATTATTTTATGTGTCAAATTCGAAGAGGCTTATAGGTTAGGGTTCTGGGTACAATTGTTACCTACAGATGGGACCCTAGAGTTTAGGGTTGATTGTGCAAGGGTGTGGATGCAATTTTTGTAAATTCTATGCATTAAACCCTTTGTGACTTTGGGCTTCCTCGTGGGAGGTTACACGAGGTGGCTCTTGGGATTTCCAACTCCCAAGAGTTATTCCTCATAACCCTGAGTGCTGTGAGGCCGAGGAGACACAAACCCATTGAGAAAAATCCGAGAGAGAGAGAGAAGAGAAGAGGTTGGAACCAAGTTGAACCAAATTGGTTTCTGGAGTTCGTGAGGTGTTTTCCTGTGTCTGTGGATCACCTTGGAGCTTGCCGTGGCCGCGCAAAGGAGGGATGAGAGAACCGGCTTCTTCCATTCTTCTCCAACTCCGGCGAGGTAAGTCTCCTTAAACCAGTGGTTGTATGAACCCTAGACCCCTAGCAGTAGCTTATTTATGTTCTAAGGATGCTCCCTGCCTAGCCCCGAGCCCCCATGCACGTTGGGTAGCCGGCGGGAGAAAGCCCCTCGCCGGAACCCAAGAATAGCTCCGCCGCGGCCAAACTTTGCAACCCGTGGTCCAAACGCCAAACCAAAATCATGGGGAGGAACTGTAGGAGATAAGGATCAACTCTACCAAATTTGGTAGAGTTTGATCAAGTAAGTAAGTTGCAGATCGAAACCCTAAAAATTGGGTTTTTTGCACTTTGACCGAGCTAATTGCTCCGGCGCTGGCGAGCCTCCTCACCTCCGGCCAATGGGTCGAGAAGCTTCCTAGGATCAAATAGGTTCCATCCATGCTCTTGCATGGCATCCATGCAGCCTGGAAATAGAGGTGCCATGGATGACCCGAGAATGGACCAAGGTGCGGTTGCCGGCTTTCCGCCGTCTCCGGCGGGTGGGAAGTGGTCGAGAAGTTTGCTGGGACCAAGAGGAGTCTATCCATGCATGTGAAAAGGTTTCATGCAGCCTCGGGAGAATTTCACCATTAGAGGTGGTGAAGCTCAAATCGAGCTTTGCTCCACCGCCGCCGCCGCCGTGCCCTGTCGCCAGGCACGGGTTCAGGTAAGTTGGTATTGAACTTTAGCAACTATTGGTGCAAGTGGTTGAGTCCCAGAATTCCTGGTTGAATGGTCACAAATTTCGAAGCTGTAGCTTCATCTTCAACCTCGGATTCCGGCCAACCTGGGTTGCAAGGTTGTCTCAGACTTGCTGGGATTGATCTTAATGCTATATAGAGTATTTCCTTCTAAGTTAGAAAGCCTCAGGTGCTTCCTCTGCAGAGAACCTGTTTGGGATTGTGGAAGCTTGGTTGTATTGTGTTATGCACACTAGGTGTTTGTGATAATGCCACACTGAAGTTTTGTTTGGAATTGGACTTCGAGTATAATATGAAAGTTGTTCCTTTATGTCCCCTGAGCTTGATGCTCACTTTAGATCAAATCAGATCTGTGTGGAATTGTGAATGGAGCATTGTTGTCATGTTAGAAAGCAAAGGTTTTGGATCTGCTTGATCCAGCAGTTCTGGGCTGCACTTGGGCAAGCCCCTGTGTCCCTGAGGTGCCCTGAGCAAAATGCTCAGGTTGGTTTGCAAACAACACATGTGTTTTAAAGAGATTTGTATTTAAAAGCCTTAAATAAAGAAGTTTGGCTATAGGTTTGTTTTGGGCTATTTACGAAGCCGCGACAGTGAGCTCCTGGCTAATTTGGGGTCACTGGACGCGATGCTCGCGTCGGATTTAGGTTTCGTTAAGCCGAAGAAACAAAAATGCCTTAAGACTAGGATAGAATAATAAATTATGGCCCGAAGTTTTCCTCGGGTTCCGTGCTGCTGCAAATAGGTGAGCACGGTGTTCAGCGAGTCAAGAGTCACCTACTGGAGGTGACGGTTCGTAAAAATAATATCCCAGTTAAGAGAACGAGCGAAAACGGCTCTCAAAAAGCTTTAAAAGTGCAATTTTTGGAAACCTTAAGGGTCTAAACGCAATTGTAGCATCGTGTACTGCCTAGGGCAGTGTGTTTGTGGTTCCTAAGCTTTTCGTTAGGAATCCATTGGCTCTCGTTGAGTAGAAATTGATTATTGGTCCGAGAATCGGCAAAATTGTTGATTTAACGGCATCCTGGTGGCAATCGCGCAATTCGGAAAATTGCGGTGGTTTCACCTAGCCTACTGTTGAGTCCCAATAGAATCTGGTTGAGCCAGCGGCAAAGGGTTAAAGCCCGAGTCTCCCGGAAATCCAAAGGAATTCCCGGAAGGGGCATTTTGGTAATTTTACCAATAATTGAACATAGGGTAGCACTTGTCTAAGTGTTGTTGTCAAACACTGATGTTTAAGTAGTCCAAGGTTTCGCATTGATCTGGAAAAGATCTGGGCCTTAGTTTGGGGTTAGATTGATTGAGTTGTTCCCTGATCAGTATTTTTGATTCAGGTTGGCACAGTTTTCGAGCTTTCTTTTGGAGTCGAAAGTTCGCCTGCAAAATGACATGTGGGTTTATCTTCGATCCGGGCTTTATCATTTCGGCCCTCTGGGGTACAGTATTGGTTGGACCCCTGTTCTTGTAAGCCTAGATAATGTTTGAGCCTGCCTTCCTTTTGATCAGTTTTATACTGTTATCTGCTTGATTATTATGATCTTTATCAGTTACCTGATTATATGATGCCTTGCATGATTGATCTCTAGTTGCTTCCAGTTATTATGACTTTATTCCTGGACATTTGCCATGCCTGATTGGTCATTAGCTAGCTTGAACATTTATACTTGATTATATTCTGCTATGATTGAGATTTAGTGGCTATTCTGCATTGCACCCTTGTTGGGATTTTGGTCATTTGCTAGTTTGTATACGTGATTATCAGTACTCCCTGATTATATCTGATCCATGCTATAGTAGTTGATGATTATTCCTGCATATGAGTTGAGATTCAGTTGTGTCACGCCCCGAGGTTTTGTTTTAGCGGAAACGATTCATAAAAGTTGAATGTTTGACGTGTAAAAATTTTTTTTTTTTTTTTGTTTAAAAGGGAACCCCTCTTCCCCGGCACGTGCCCAGACCCGCCACACATACATGGTCACTCTGCAAACGGGCAGAGTCTCCCCTGTACGTGCACGGCGTAGCGTTCGGTACATGTTCCAACATACGCAACCAATCAATCACAACAGTCATTCACAAACACCAGCATTCTACACTAATACAAGAAAACATACAAGAAAACATATGGCCGATCAATTTGGAAAGGATAAATCCACAGTTTTGAAAGAGCGCCTACCCGGCGCTTACGTTTTGAAAGTTAGTTCGAAATCAGCATAAATCCACAAGGTTTGAAAACGGTGCCCACCCGACACCCAATTTTGAAATCCCTTTCGCAATCCATAAATCCACAGGGTTTTGAAACCAGTGCCCACACGACACTTAGATTTTAAAAACGGTTTTCGCAATCTTTTCTTTGAATTTTCCCTTTTTGATTTTCGAACGGCCAATGGAAATATAAGGAAAGTAACGCACAAGGGGCACTAAATGCAACCCGTACCGACATCCACGCCGACCCCACGAGGGTATCGCGAACCTCTCACATAACTACAATGCATTGAAAAGCGAGAATGAAAGAAGAAATACAGTCCGAGGTCCCCAGCGACCCAGCTGCTCCTGTCCCGTCCTCACCAACGCCTACCTCTCCCCCCGCCTGAACCCTGTCACGAAGTGGGATGTCAGTGACGTAAAAATAGTAGAGCAGGAGAATGTAATAAAACAAACCGTGACGACGACCGGAGCAACCACCCCCCCCTCAAGGAGGAAAAGCAACCTGTACACCTGTATCCGGTAATACCCGGACGCGTCGGACAACTAAACCGACGACCCGCACCGTACCTGCAGAAACCCGACCACGCCGGACAACTAAACCGACGGGTCGCACCGCTCGCACCTCGGCGCCTCACCCCACCACTAATAAGGGGCCCCACTACGTCACCTCGTGGGTATACACGGGTCAGAGACCACTTTTTCGGAAAAGCGCACCCTTTGCGGTGGCCAAACCGCGGGTGCGCGTGTTGCAGCCTCGAGCCAAGTAACCATAATCATCATCATGTCAGCATCATAATATATATAACAAAAGTGAAACGACAACATATATACTGAAAAGTAAGCCGTAACATATGCGATCGAAAGTAACCCGCTATCATGTATAATCAAAGTAAAGGCAGTAATAGGTGCACTCGAAGGTAGCCCGCCAACATGTAATTATCAAAAGGAAAACGACCGTCGGAAGACCGACGCTAAACATTATGACGAAACCCATTAACATGCATAAGCTATCACCCCTCAATATTTAACCCCAGTATACCTAGAATTGACCCCGTCCAATACGATAGAGTTAGATGCTAGGACCAAGAAAATGGAACCCACCTGAATGTAGGCCGATCCCGAACTCCCGCTAGACTACCGGGAGGCTAGTGCTGACAACTGGGCCCTGTATAAGCAGCTATAGTCAATAATAAACTCGCACGACCCATCCCGACGACACAATAGTAATGTGTCTCTAATACGGTTCGATACAGCCGTTTTATCGAACGAAACCCGATTCCCGATCATGAGAGTCTACGGGACTCTAACAAAATGTCCAGTGGTGTAAAACACTATCTAGAGTCAGCATATGTGTCTAAATTGCATTTAGGTCCCTAACAGCTTTTAAATTGCATAATTAGCTTATATTCCGGCCCGTTTTGGCACGTTCTTGAAATCCGGGGGTCCAAAAGCTGCGCCGTAACTTTCAGCGCGTCACCTTTGATGAAACAGACCCCGTGCTCACCATTTTGGGTCAACGCGAAACCCGAGAGCAAAGTTAGCTCTTTAACTCTTTATGTTAATTGCACTATTTTGCCTTGATCTTAACATCTAGAAGTCCAAAAAACTACGTGGCGAATTTCAGCGCGTTCAGCAAGACGAGACAGAGCCCGTGCTCACCAATTTTGGTTGGCACGGGACCCGAGGGCGAAGTTGGCCCATAACCTTTTAGAGTCCAATTTACTACTATGCTTAAACTTTGTTTATGCTTAATCAAAATGAGGTCCAACTAGAGCATGGCATTCAGTAAGGGCTAAAGGTGATGAGGCTCACCTGAGGCTTGCCGGAGATCGGCCGGAACAGTGGCCGGAGCAACACCCGAAAGTTGGCTAGAGCTCGGATTGGTGAAGCTCCAATGCAACCTTGCTCTGTCAGCAACCAAGGTGAGCAGCAGTTAGCTTGGGGTCCCAGATGAGGACTGATCCATGTTGGGTAGAGCCCCGGCGGCCGGAGGCGGCGGCGGCCGGAGACCAACCCAAAATAGGTACTTCGGGTGCAAGCTTTTAGAGTTAATTACAAGGGTCTCTCGACCCAAAATAAAATCATGGGGGTCCCCTAAATAGGGTTTAGGTCATACCTGTACGGGTGGCCGGAGCCCAGGCCGCCGAGATGGCCGGAGGTGGGCTCGAATGCAGGTCTCTGGTGCAGCGGCAGAGGGTAGAAAGCCCTACTTAAACCCTGCATGGCAAGGGTGATGGGGAGGCTCCTAGGGACCAAGGAAGCTCACCCGGCGGTTCTCCGAGGTCCGGAGCGGCGGCAAGGCAGCGCCGGCGAAGCTCGGAGGGGCTTCAAGTTGTTAATGGGTGTTTCCGGCGCGGCGGCTCCGGGCAGGTTCTACCCGACCAAAAGTCTGTCCCAACACCCCGACGCTCGGTGCAGTGGTGGCCGGCGCCGGGAGGCCGCGGCGGCGCCGGACGGAGGAATTCCGGCGACGAATTAATTCACCCGTTTCTAGGGCTCGTCCGTGCGGGATGGATCCTGGTCTGATCAACCCCAGATCTTGAGGAAGCTTTCAGTCGACTAGGGGACAAGGATCAACGGTGCTGATCTTGTGTTTAAACGGCCGGATGAAGCCCGCGCCAGCGATCGGTCAAGAAAACGATAATCCGGCGAGGATGGCTCCCGCCGGCGATCGGGACGGCGGCCTCGGCTCGTCCTGCAACAGGACGACCTCCTCGACGTCAGCAACACAATGGCCATGCCCAAAACCCGAGACTAAAATAAAAGTCCCAAGAACTCACCTTCGCCGGAAAATCGTGGAAGAGGGTGTTTGTCCGCGGCGGCGCACGGCGGCGGTCGTCGTCGGATCCAACCCAGCTCGGTTGCAGCACCACGAGGGACTCTTCAGAAGGGAATTTGTCAACTTGAATCCCTCCCCACACCTTCCTCTCCAAATTCCGAGGTCAAGCTCTTCTTGATCTTGCTTTTCCGGCAAGGGGAGCGGCGGCCGGTGCGGGACTCCGGGGAGTGCGGCTGTGGAGAGGAAGGAGTTGGGTTGCGGCTGGGGGCTCGTGCTGCAGGGTTAGGGTTTAAGGAACCCTAACCCGAGCTATATACTTATAGTGTATAGAGCATATTTGCCTTTTAGGCCCTCTCCTTAAGACATTTAGAGTTGGGCCCTTAACAGCAGCTCACTCTTACATTTAGGTCCCCTCCCCAGCAGTGGCACGCATTTCGAGGCAGATTCACTAGGGTCTAATGTGCAATTAACACCATTTTCGCCTTGTTCACGCTTTCCGAGGCGATCCGGTTGTCGAAACGGAAAATGGACTGCGCCATGACGTCCGGCTCGACAAGACCTATCAGGTAGCGATTTCTGATTTCCGCGAAACTGCCCGGATAAAATCTCGGTCCATATAACTGTGTCAAAATACAGTTTTTCGCGCTTTTCGAGATTCCAGAGTCGTCAAACAGAATTTTCGACTGCGCCACTGTGTTCAGAACATCGAAACCGTTCGAAATGACTACCTGGATCACTATATTCGGATTCCGAACAGTGAATTAGTTAATGTTGTATTCGTCGGGTCTCGAAAACCAGGGTTACTGTTCATCTACAGTAACTCACTTAAGTGCACTGTGCACAGAGGACACTGTTACATTGGTCGCGAGATTCGTCCACTTCTTAGTTGAATTCTGGAAGATCCGACCGTCAGATCGAAAAGTGCTGAATATGAATCTCGCTCAGTTCGACGAGCCGATCGCAACGGTCAACTCGGATTTCCAAGATCATGTCCGGATTGGAAAGTAGCCTTTTGTCTCGTAAAACGTGCAACTCGCACACTGGCAATTGACTAAATAAATCAACATAGGTCTTTTGAATTCAAAAAAACCAGGTCAAAAATCACCTTTAGACTAATCATTAAATAAAATGTTTCGAGTTCTTACATCACTTACAACTTAAAAGAAGTTTCGTCCCCGAAACTTACAACTTAAAAAGTTTCATTCCCGGAGCTTTCAGCCTGAAGTCATACTTTATGAGAATGCTCAAAAGTTTAATCGTGGGCTCCAGGTCAGTCGCAAGGTATCTACAATTCTAAGGCTACTAATTTAGACCCAATCTGATACTCCCCATTACAGGGCAGAGTATTTCCTCAGTTCTCTCGACAGTCCGTTGCCTGCAGCCAACGTGCTTACCAAAAGGAACAGCGAAATACCATAGATCTGTCGCCAACAACTAGTTGGGGACGCAACTCCTATCAGAAGGTATATCACATACCTCCCAACACGATCTCAGTGCTAAAAACATAACCTTTATCAAGGATTACTACCACCTCGTGGTCACAAACATCACCATGACTAACACATAGGCGAGTCCACGTCGATCCACAAAATCTGTGCAAAAGGTGGGGTCAATTTGCATCCGCCCCAAACAGGGTTACCATCGGGCCCATAGGCCATTGAATTATGACACGGGGATACTGAAGGATCAACAACTTGTTCATCCTCTAAGCAAACTGTGAGGCTAGTGCAATATTAACAGTCATCTACTGCTGTGCCATCAGCTGGACGATTACGACAAGAACAGTGATTTAACCCTTAACCACTGTAACTGATCCGAGCACTCTGGCTCCATTCAAACATCAAGCCCACAGCCGAAACCATGACCGCGGCTAACCCTGCAATAACAACGATCCCAAACCAGAGTGCGTACGACTAATAACCGAAACAACGAGGCTCAACTGTGTGAAGCACACCTGAGCTCCAAACCACTATGCCAAATACCCTGCGCTCTCTCGTGAACACAAGTCATCCTAGGGTTCGTTCCTAACCAAATACCCAGGTATCGGATCGGAAAGGCGGAATTGTGCATCGGAAACTGTGCAATTCACGCGCCGGCATGCAAATCGCTAAGGTTAGATCTGCTTCCTCGCCCGCAAGCACACTAGAATTCCTCGAGCGCTACATCACTCACACCTTAAAAGAAGTTTCATCCCCGAAACTTAAATACGCCAGGAATCCAATACATGGGAAAAGTGGCCCAACATGTCCGACTTGCGCTTCCCACTGGCCTTGCGCCCCTCGTGATCTGTACTGCTTCACAATCACAAACTCGCAACCCAAAACCTCAAGACTATGCCTTGGTCATGGGGAGCTGGCGACAAAACCCAGGGAGCACGGTCCTACTTCTGTCTTGGCACCCAAGGGGGTGCGACACTCTGATTAGCCTCTACCGCTCGGTCCCAATCCATTGCCCTTCCAAGCACCATACACTGAGCCGAGCTGCGTACCCCCAGACCAACGATCACATTCCCCACTAGGAGTATTTAAGCTCTAGGTCCGCTCAACAAAAGGAAGAATCAAGCCCAAACGAACAAGATTTGCTAGTCCCGGTGGTCTCTTTTCTCAACCCCAGGGGGAATCCCAAGACCCCCACAACAACATTACTACACGAGCCCAAGCAACACGACTACATAAACGCGACAACCGAGCTAAAACGAGAAACAAAACTTAACCCGTACTCACACACCCCACAAGTTAGTTCTAGACTCCGCTAGTATAGCACTTAACCAACTATCTAGAAAACGGGACATATACTTTTCCCCCGCTCCCCCGATCACTCGCGTTCTACGCTTCTATGCCTTATTCAATTCATTCATTCGTAGCTAAGTGTGGTATCTCCGTGGATGTCGGACACTGACTCTGCGTCCCCGGCCGATGATCTAGTACGGGCCATGTCTGTCACACATCACAAGAGTCAACTTTAGACTACCCTACTAACAACAACCATAAAGTGAGAGAAAGGACTCAACATTTCCCCCCCCCTCAGTCACTCACGTTCTACAGTCCTATGCCCTACCCATTTCATTTGTATGTAGGCATGTGAGGGTTGTCCACGGATGTCGGCACTAACTGTTGTGATTGAAAGAACTCTCTGATACCATTTAATCTGTCACGCCCCGAGGGTTTTGTTTTAGCGGAAACGATTCATAAAAGTTGAATGTTTGACGTGTAAAATTTTTTTTTTTTTTTTGTTTAAAAGGGAACCCCTCTTCCCCGGCACGTGCCCAGACCCGCCACACATACATGGTCACTCTGCAAACGGGCAGAGTCTCCCCTGTACGTGCACGACGTAGCGTTCGGTACATGTTCCAACATACGCAACCAATCAATCACAACAGTCATTCACAAACAACCAGCATTCTACACTAATACAAGAAAACATACAAGAAAACATATGGCCGATCAATTTGGAAAGGATAAATCCACAGTTTTGAAAGAGCGCCTACCCGGCGCTTACGTTTTGAAAGTTAGTTCGAAATCAGCATAAATCCACAAGGTTTGAAAACGGTGCCCACCCGACACCCAATTTTGAAATCCCTTTCGCAATCCATAAATCCACAGGGTTTTGAAACCAGTGCCCACACGACACTTAGATTTTAAAAACGGTTTTCGCAATCTTTTCTTTGAATTTTCCCTTTTTGATTTTCGAACGGCCAATGGAAATATAAGGAAAGTAACGCACAAGGGGCACTAAATGCAACCCGTACCGACATCCATGCCGACCCCACGAGGGTATCGCGAACCTCTCACATAACTACAATGCATTGAAAAGCGAGAATGAAAGAAGAAATACAGTCCGAGGTCCCCAGCGACCCAGCTGCTCCTGTCCCGTCCTCACCAACGCCTACCTCTCCCCCCGCCTGAACCCTGTCACGAAGTGGGATGTCAGTGACGTAAAAATAGTAGAGCAGGAGAATGTAATAAAACAAACCGTGACGACGACCGGAGCAACCACCCCCCCCTCAAGGAGGAAAAGCAACCTGTACACCTGTATCCGGTAATACCCGGACGCGTCGGACAACTAAACCGACGGCCCGCACCGTACCTGCAGAAACCCGACCACGCCGGACAACTAAACCGACGGGTCGCACCGCTCGCACCTCGGCGCCTCACCCCACCACTAATAAGGGGCCCCACTACGTCACCTCGTGGGTATACACGGGTCAGAGACCACTTTTCCGGAAAAGCGCACCCTTTGCGGTGGCCAAACCGCGGGTGCGCGTGTTGCAGCCTCGAGCCAAGTAACCATAATCATCATCATGTCAGCATCATAATATATATAACAAAAGTGAAACGACAACATATATACTGAAAAGTAAGCCGTAACATATGCGATCGAAAGTAACCCGCTATCATGTATAATCAAAGTAAAGGCAGTAATAGGTGCACTCGAAGGTAGCCCGCCAACATGTAATTATCAAAAGGAAAACGACCGTCGGAAGACCGACGCTAAACATTATGACGAAACCCATTAACATGCATAAGCTATCACCCCTCAATATTTAACCCCAGTATACCTAGAATTGACCCCGTCCAATACGATAGAGTTAGATGCTAGGACCAAGAAAATGGAACCCACCTGAATGTAGGCCGATCCCGAACTCCCGCTAGACTACCGGGAGGCTGGTGCTGACAACTGGGCCCTGTATAAGCAGCTATAGTCAATAATAAACTCGCACGACCCATCCCGACAACACAATAGTAATGTGTCTCTAATACGGTTCGATACAGCCGTTTTATCGAACGAAACCCGATTCCCGATCAACGAGAGTCTACGGGACTCTAACAAAATGTCCAGTGGTGTAAAACACTATCTAGAGTCAGCATATGTGTCTAAATTGCATTTAGGTCCCTAACAGCTTTTAAATTGCATAATTAGCTTATATTCCGGCCCGTTTTGGCACGTTCTTGAAATCCGGGGGTCCAAAAGCTGCGCCGTAACTTTCAGCGCGTCACCTTTGATGAAACAGACCCCGTGCTCACCATTTTGGGTCAACGCGAAACCCGAGAGCAAAGTTAGCTCTTTAACTCTTTATGTTAATTGCACTATTTTGCCTTGATCTTAACATCTAGAAGTCCAAAAAAACTACGTGGCGAGTTTCAGCGTGTTCAGCAAGACGAGACAGAGCCCGTGCTCACCAATTTTGGTTGGCACGGGACCCGAGGGCGAAGTTGGCCCATAACCTTTTAGAGTCCAATTTACTACTATGCTTAAACTTTGTTTATGCTTAATCAAAATGAGGTCCAACTAGAGCATGGCATTCAGTAAGGGCTAAAGGTGATGAGGCTCACCTGAGGCTTGCCGGAGATCGGCCGGAACAGTGGCCGGAGCAACACCCGAAAGTTGGCTAGAGCTCGGATTGGTGAAGCTCCAATGCAACCTTGCTCTGTCAGCAACCAAGGTGAGCAGCAGTTAGCTTGGGGTCCCAGATGAGGACTGATCCATGTTGGGTAGAGCCCCGGCGGCCGGAGGCGGCGGCGGCCGGAGACCAACCCAAAATAGGTACTTCGGGTGCAAGCTTTTAGAGTTAATTACAAGGGTCTCTCGACCCAAAATAAAATCATGGGGGTCCCCTAAATAGGGTTTAGGTCATACCTGTACGGGTGGCCGGAGCCCAGGCCGCCGGAGATGGCCGGAGGTGGGCTCGAATGCAGTCTCGGGTGCAGCTGCAGAGGGTAGAAGCCCTACGTTAAACCCTGCATGCAAGGTGATGGGGAGGCTCCTAGGGACCAAGGAAGCTCACCCGGGCGGTTCTCCGATGTCCGGGAGCGTCGGCAAGGCAGCGCCGGCGAAGCTCGGAGGGGCTTCAAGGTTGTTAATGGTGGTTTCCGGCGCGGCGGCTCCGGGCAGGTGCTACCCGGACCAAAAGGTCTGTCCCAACACCCCGACGCTCGGTGCAGTGGTGGCCGGCGCCGGGAGGCCGCGGCGGCGCCGGACGGAGGAATTCCGGCGACGAATTAATTCACCCGTTTCTAGGGCTCGGCCGTGCGGGATGGATCCTGGTCTGATCAACCCCAGATCTTGGAGGAAGCTTTCAGTCGACTAGGGGACAAGGATCAACGGTGCTGATCTTGTGTTTAACGGCCGGATGAAGCCCTTGCCAGCGATCGGTCAAGAAAACGATAATCCGGCGAGGATGGCTCCCGCCGGCGATCGGGACGGCGGCCTCGGCTCGTCCTGCAACAGGACGACCTCCTCGACGTCAGCAACACAATGGCCATGCCCAAAACCCGAGACTAAAATAAAAGTCCCAAGAACTCACCTTCGCCGAAAAATCGTGGAAGAGGGTGTTGTCCCGCGGCGGCGCACGGCGGCGGTCGTCGTCGGATCCAACCCAGCTCGGTTGCAGCACCACGAGGGACTCTTCAGAAGGGAATTTGTCAACTTGAATCCCTCCCCACACCTTCCTCTCCAAATTCCGAGGTCAAGCTCTTCTTGATCTTGCTTTTCCGGCAAGGGGAGCGGCGGCCGGTGCGGGACTCCGGGGAGTGCGGCTGATGGAGAGGAAGGAGTTGGGTTGCGGCTGGGGGCTCGTGCTGCAGGGTTAGGGTTTAAGGAACCCTAACCCGAGCTATATACTTATAGTGTATAGGGCATATTTGCCTTTTAGTCCCTCTCCTTAAGACATTTAGAGTTGGGCCCTTAACAGCAGCTCACTCTTACATTTAGGTCCCCTCCCCAGCAGTGGCACGCATTTCGAGGCAGATTCACTAGGGTCTAATGTGCAATTAACACCATTTTCGCCTTGTTTCACGCTTTCCGAGGCGATCCGGTTGTCGAAACGGAAAATGGACTGCGCCATGACGTCCGGCTCGACAAGACCTATCAGGTAGCGATTTCTGATTTTCGCGAAACTGCCCGGATAAAATCTCGGTCCATAATAACTGTGTCAAAATACAGTTTTTCGCGCTTTTCGAGATTCCAGAGTCGTCAAACAGAATTTTCGACTGCGCCACTGCGTTCAGAACATCGAAACCGTTCGAAATGACTACCTGGATCACTATATTCGGATTCCGAACAGTGAATTAGTTAATGTTGTATTCGTCGGGTCTCGAAAACCAGGGTTACTGTTCATCTACAGTAACTCACTTAAGTGCACTGTGCACAGAGGACACTGTTACATTGGTCGCGAGATTCGTCCACTTCTTAGTTGAATTCTGGAAGATCCGACCGTCAGATCGAAAAGTGCTCAATATGAATCTCGCTCAGTTCGACGAGACGATCGCAACGGTCAACTCGGATTTCCAAGATCATGTCCGGATTGGAAAGTAGCCTTTTTGTCTCGTAAAACGTGTAACTCGCATACTGGCAATTGACTAAATAAATCAACATAGGTCTTTTGAATTCAAAAAAACCAGGTCAAAAATCACCTTTAGACTAATCATTAAAATAAAATGTTTCGAGTTCTTACAAGTTGGTTCTGATATTGCATCCTTGTTGGGATTGTTTCGGCTTGTTGTTGATCATTTGAGTTGAGATTCTGTTGGCATACTTGCTTATTATCAGCATATCCTGATTCATGTAGTTGATGATTAATCCTGCATTTGGTTTGAGATTCTGTTGGCATACTTGCTTATTATCAGTATATCCTGATTCATGTAGTTGATGATTAATCCTGCATTTGGTTTGAGATTCTGTTGGCATACTACTGTTGCATCCTAGTGGGGATTTTTCCGGCTTATTGCCGATTACCCGGTCAGTGGATCGAGAGCTTGAGCATTTGCATTATGATCACCCGCACCGTTGTTCTTCACGTACACTAGAGGGCTGATCCCCCGCAGTGGTGTACTTTACCGGTAAAGTGGTCAGCAGTGGCGACCCGTGACCCCCAGGGGGGAATGTCAACCAGGTGGTGCCAGGTGGGCAGTTTGCCTGAGGTCCTCGTGACCAATAGTGGCATTGATTGGGTACTTGATGCTATTGTGATTGATGCATAGCTTTTATTATCTCCATTATTCATTTACATGTAGCTTTTCATCTTGTACCCTTCTTGTTCAGTTCCTGCTTGATTACAGTCATTTACCATCAGCATTTGTTTGATACCTGCCTATACAGTTAGTCAGCATGCTTAATTCAGTATCTATTATTACACAGCATTCTTTGATTATCAGTAGACCTGCTGACTGTTTATTCGCTTCTTCAGTATACTCCTGTTGAGATCCATATATGTCTTATTGATGGATTAATCATTCGCTTCATAATCATGCTTACCTAATGTATTGATTTTCTACTATCCTCTAGTATTGTATGCCAGTAGGTACGATCTGCTATTTCTCGTCTCATCGTGCCCACTGGGATACACTGTCGATGTATCTCACACCCCCTGGGTGACCATTTTTCAGGTCGGTCGGGTGCTGGGATGTCGGGACGTGTTGGTGAGATTCCGAGTTAGCAAACGACCCTGGACAGCCGTTAATGGATTAGCAAGTTGTAATTTTGTAAATAAATTGTTTAAGCTGTTGTAATATCTTTTAGTAGTACGTAGTTAGTCTACTTTGATGTTGTTGTAAAAGCTGAGCCGCGCATATATAGAAAACGCTCAATTCCAAGTGGGATTGGGACTCTTCTATATATGTGGCGGTCTGTCATGCCCTGCCTTGGTTTTAAAACTCTGATTTGGAAAAAAAAAAAAAAATTTAGACACTGATTTTCGAACTCGGGGCGTGACACTTGGACACTTAGAGAGTTTCTCATCAAGTTGCATGGAGCTTTTAACGTATGGTTTCTCTCTGCTGTAGTTGCACCTATCGTTGCAACCGAGCTCGGGCTCCGGCCGCCGCCGACGCCTCTGGACTCCGGCCACCTACCCAGGTGAGTCGTTTACACCTTATTAAAGGTTTCCATAAAGTTGTTTTAGATAAATAACCCCTGTGAGTAAAGTTGGTCCAACTATACATTTGAATGGGTTTTGTGGGTGTTTCTCGGCCGTCGCCGTTGCCGGCCGCCGCCGCCGTGCCTGGCTTGGTCCGGACCTCTTCTGGGAACACCCTTGCACTGATGCTTGCCTCTGTTGGCCTTGTGATTTAGGGTTGCTCCAAGTTTGTGCAACCCGAGCCTTGAGCTTTTGTGGGTGTTGCTCCGGCGACTCTCCGGCCACTCTCCGGCCAACTTCAGGTGAGCACAACAATCTCCTGTGGTTAGTGAACATCATGCTCATGTTAAGTTCCTAGTTTATTTAGTAAATAATTAGTTGTAGCAAAGTGGTGTTTTGGACCTAAGGAGTTTATGGGCCAACTCTGCCCTCGGGCCTCGTGCAAGCCCAAACCAGTGAGCACGGGTTTTGTTGCGTCGAAACGGACGCGCTGAAACTTACGGCGCTGTCTAAAGCTTCCTGGTTTGGAAGAACAAGTCAAAACAACGGTTATAAAGGTGTATTTATAGCAATATTTCGATAGAGGAAATTATGATTTGGTCCCTGTCTGCCCGAACATCAAAATTATGATGTTTAGGGACAGCAGGTGTAGTTGGACGATATTTGGATATTTTTAGACCGTTGGCGGGTCATGATTGGAGGTTCAATGGATTTTCGGGAATTTCGGTTTAAGACTAGTTTCGGCTAACTTCCCCGTATTAGCGACATGTTATTGTAGTGTTGTCGGGATGGGCATGAGTGAGTCTATTTCTGATCACAGTTTCTCTTCAGGGCCCAGCAGTTCAGCACCAGCCTCCCAGTAGTCTAGCGGGAGTTCTGGATTGGCCTACATTCAGGTGGGTTATCTTCGGTCCGAGCTTTATCTTTTCGGCCCTCTGGTTGCTTTAGTCCAGTCGGACACCTGTTCTTGATTTAGCCCTGATGATTTTGCCTATATGCCATATATTCTTACATGATAGACATTGATCTCATTGGACATATCCTGTATACATGCTCGTCAGTTTTTATATCTTAGTACAGTAGATTTTCATGGTCTGATCATGCCTGTTGAGTTCTGTCACTTGATACATTCTGCATTTACATCCAGAGATACTTGCTTTTATATTCATATATGCATGATAGACCCTTGATCGATATATACAGATAGTTGATTTCCTGTTGGGATCTCGGCTTGTTGCCGACTACCCGGTTATTAGACCGCGAGCTTGAGCATAGCATTATGATCGCCACGCACTGCTGTACTTCACGTACACTAACGGTTTGGCCACCATCATAGTGTTCTTTACCAGTAAAGTGGTCTGGAGGAAGGACCCGTGAGCCCCCGATTGCATCTGTGAGTGCAGGATTATGTCAGCGGATGGGGTGCGGATCAGTGGCATGAGCCTGAGGTCCTCGTGACCAATAGTGGTATTGATTGGATACTTGATATTCTTGTGATTGATGCATAGCTTTTATACTTCCATGTTCTAGCATGCTTATTTCAGTACTTACTTTTGCTCTGTTATATTTGATTATCATCATGATTGATTCTGATGCTTCTGTACCCGTATATGCACAGCATTATGATTATGATGCATTCATCTAGTATGACTGGCACAGATTAGTGGTACCTTTCTTTTGTAGCACCGATACTTGTGAATTATCATATTTGCCCTCGACAGCATCTCTTGTGGATTGAGATTGACAGGACTATCAGATTTGGCATTATAGCTTGATTCGCCAGTTACAGCTTGATTAGTATCATCTATCAGTACCATTGCTTTATTTACTGATTGGGTATCTGGTTCCATTACCGAGGCATAGTTCATTATATCGTATTTCAGTATGCTATAGTCCTGTATTATGGTACTTATTATGTTCAGCATTATGATTATGCTTCCTACCAGTTTTGTTTCATATATCAGCTGTTACCTATTGATCTATTACTATCCGCAGATTATTGTATCCAGTAGGTACGATCAGCTATTTCTCGGCTCGTCGTGCCCACTGGGATACACTGTCGATGTATCTCACACCCCCTGGGTGACTATTTTTCTGGTCGTTCGGGTGTTGGGATGTCGGGACGTGTTGGTGAGGTTCCGTGTTAGTAATCGACCCATGGTAGCCGCTACTTTTAATTATTCTGCAAATTATGTAAAAGAGTTGTAATCATAAACTGTTGTAATTTAAATTGTTTAGTTATACGTAGTTTAGTTACTCTGATGTTGTTGCAAAAGCTTAGCCGTGCATTTATAGAAAAGGCTCAATTCCAAGGAGGGAATTGAGAATTTTCTATATATGTGACGGTCTGTCGCGCCCTGGCTGTTTTCAAACTCTGATTTTTTTTTTTAAAAAAAAAAAAGAAAAAGAAAAAGAAAAATTTAAGAGGCTGTTTTTCGAACTCGGGGCGTGACAAATAGGCAGGTAGCTTGATAGGTATCATCTAAAGTTGAACAATTTCTGTTAATCTCTTGGACAAAATTCTGAAATTGGTGAATTTGATCGTTTATAGGAATGTTCTCTACCATTCTAAAATTTGTTGAAATCAGTAATGGTGAATCTAGCAGTGCCTTCATTATCTCTAATGTAAGCATCTTCTAGAGCACACCATAAATTTTTGGCAGTTAGGTATTTCCTATATGTTTCATAAAGTTCATCTGAAAGGCAACTTAGTATTCTAAATCTACAATGAAATTCAATTTCCTCGGGGGATCTGTCAGATACAGGTTCAGTAACTGAGGTAGTAGTAGATTTAGAAGAATCAGCAGGAGGAGTAGAAGAAACTTTAGAAGTAGGAAAAGGAGGTGCTTTGCCAATTGCAGTTATGAGGCCTAAGGTAATTAACCAAACCTCTAACTGTTCATGCCACCTCAAAAATCCTACCCCTCTAAATTTTTCTGGCTTAAGGCTAGAAGAATCATCATAAACCATTTTGGACAATCTAATTGAGGGAATAAGAAAATTCAAAATGATAAAAATGAGCTGCGAAAAAGGTTCAAAAAATCTTTTTAGACAAACAAACATGTTGTTTAAGGTTTCTACCCTAGTCATCCAAAATATTTTAAGTATTCAAGTTGTTAATATTAATCTTTTATCTCAGTTTGTTCAATAGCAAACAGATGACCCAAACAATTAAAAATTTGAATTTAATTTAAATATTTTCGGATGTAAATGCAATCAAATAAAATATGTAAGCTGCAGTAAATAATATAAGATTAAACTAAAATAGATAAAGTATGCTTTGTGCTTACTGGTTATGTGTCTTTATCTTAAGACTAAGGTTGTAGATTCAAATAGTATTTAAAACAATTTTTTTTAAAAAAATTACTTTAGATAAAACTATATATAAATATATGTTTTTTTTTTTTTTTTCTTTTCTTTTCTCCGAAGCTAAAACAGTAAATAATTTTTTTTATTTTTTTTATTTTATATATTTATTTTACTGTAGCTAAAAAGTAAAAACAGTAAAAATATATATATATATATATAATAATTTTAAAGAGAGCAAATAAATCACAATAATCTATATGCAATTAAATTTTAAAATGCTAATCCCAATATGTTTAAGTTTGAATATCAATCACACAAACAAGTTGACAACACAATTATATATAATATGCAATATATATTTTCTTTTCGGATTAGCACTCGTTAGATCGTTAATCACAATCAAATCGGAATACGCCTTAGACGGTTAGAAAAAAAATCGCACTAACTTTGATTGTGATTAAATTATCTAACTGTTTTTGTTTAAAATTTAATAACATAATGTCACGCCCCGAGTTTTGAAAAGCAGGCTAAATTTTTTTTTTTTTTTTTTTGTGTTAAATAAATCAGAGTTCGTAAACCGGGCGTAACAGACCGCCACATGTATAGTAAATTCCCTGCCCAACTGGACAGAGCCTTTCCTATACATGCACGGCTAATCATAATCAGTCCATTGTCACGCCCCGAGTTTTGAAAAGCAGGCTAAATTTTTTTTTTATAAATCAGAGTTCGCAAACCAGGCGTAACAGACCGCCACATGTATAGTAAATTCCCTGCCCAACTGGACAGATCCTTTCCTATACATGCACGGCTAATCATAGTCAGTCAATATCAGAGTAGTCTAAACTACGCATGCAAGACTAGTCAATTTATAATATTTAAACAGAAGTGCGGAAAATAAATATACTGACTACAAAGGGGTCGATACTATCGCAATCGTCTCACCAACGTGTCCCGACATCCCATCACCCAGCGACCTGAAAAACAGTCACCCAGGGGTGTGAGATACACCGGAGTGTATCCCAGTGGGCACGACGAGCCGAGAATAGCTAATCGTACCTACTGGGTACAATAATCTGCGGATAGTAGATAAATCAATAGGTAACAGCTGATAAAGGAAGCAGACTGGCAAGAAGCATAAATCAAGACACTGAACATAATGAGTGCTGGAAATCATGCTATAACTGAAACGACAAATCGGACAAGCTGGAATATGGAAATATAGTTATGCATCAACATAAAGAACAGCAACTACTAACCAATGCCACTATTGGTCACGGGGACCTCAGGCGAAGATATCTAAGCCGCGCCAATCATAATCATCCTGGATTCCACCTAGCAGAACTGAACCGCAAACCCCGTACCATTGATATAGCCAAGAGGATCCTCGTACCAAAAGGTACAGCCAAGAGTTTTCCTCATATCGGTACAACCAAGGGGCTCCCCGTACCCAGTGATACGACAAGAGGGGCAAGCTCACGGGTCAAGCAGACCCTTTACCGGTAAAGAACGCAATGTGGGGGATCAATCCCACAGCGTACGCGAACGAACAGCAGGTGTACAATCATCACAATGCAAAATGCTAAATCTCACGGTCCACAGACCGGGTAATCGGCAAACTGCCGGAAATCCCCACAGGGATGCAGATGTCTATAAATCAATCATATATCATGCAGTCTGTATATCAATCATATATCAATCATAGGGTGCATATGTCTGTATATCAATCATAGGATGCATATGTCTGTACATCAATCATAGGATGCATATGTCTGTATATCAATCATAGGATCAATCATGCATATCTATATATCAGTCAATCAGAATCAGTCATGACTAATCAGGGAGTATATATATGATAATCGGCTGATAGTGACAATAAAACTCAATCACCGATCTAATCAGGTCAATGTCAATCAGAGGGATCATGCTATGTCAAAAGAGATCAATATATGTCATATAGGTAAAATCAGCAGGGCAAGCCAAGAACAAGTGTCCGACTGGACTAAAGCAACCAGAGGGTCGAATAGATCAACCCGGGCCGAAGTTAACCCACCTCAATGATCACGGTGGCTGCTGGATGGCTCGCAAGATGGCGGCTGGCTGCTGAGACCTGAATCATATGCACAAGTCAGAACATAGACTCTCACACATACCCAACCCACTGACACACTGTGTGCAGACAACTAAACAGGGAACTTCACTGAAGTCCTGGAATCTTCCGACATTTTCGGAAATTTGCCGATAAATTGACACTTTTGCAAAATTGCGATCCGATAACCGATTTCCACTCAACGAAAGCCGTTGGACTCCTAACGAAAAGCTTAGGAATCACCAACACACTGTTTTCAACTTTATACAATGCCATTTTGCATTTAGACCCCTAGGGTTTCCGGAAATCACACTTTTAGTGCCATTTGAGCACTGATTTCGCTCGTTCTTTCAACTGGAAACTCATTTTCACGATCCGTTACTTCCAGCAGGTGACAAATGACTTACTGAACACCGTGCTCACACATTTGCAACAGCACGAAACCCGAGGAAAACTTCGGGCCATAAAATACCTTGCTAACATAGCCTAAATGAATTTTTGTTTCTCCGGCTCATCAAAACCAATTTTTAATGCGAGCATCGTGTCCAGTGACCCCAAATTAGCCAGGAGCTCACTGCCGCGGATTTGCAAACAGCCCGGAATAGACTTTGGGCCAAACTATTCACTTAGAGGTTGATTACACTATAACTTAACTTTTATTAATCCAATCAAAAATCTGCTTTAAACATATGTTCAAAATGCCCTAAAAAGCACAGGGCTTGCCCTATTGGCAGCCCAGCCTTTGCTGGATCAACAGATCCATGTCCTTGCTCTCTAACAAACCGACAATGCTCCAAATGTTAGTCCACACAGATACAACTTGATATAAAGTGAGCATCAATCTCAGGGGACAATTTGGAACATCTTTCATATTCACATCAAGGCCAGATTCCATCAAAATCTTCATTGAGGCATTAACTCGAACACTTGGTGTGCACTTTTCACACAACACACACCACACCCAACCTTGAGTTGGTTCTCTGCAACCACAGCACCTGGAGCAATATTTCTTGGATAGAATTTATCTACTATGTTACAGGAGTATTCCCATCAAGTTGGGTGCAAGTTTGCACCCACGGTTTAGCCGAGGTCCAAGGTTGAAGATGATGTCGAATGCTTCGAAAATTGTGATACTTCAACCAAAGCATCTGGGATCCAACTACTTGGCAAATTTGATGCTAAAACACATCCCAAACCTTCCTGAACCCATGCTTGGCGACGGGGTGCGGCGGCGGCGGCGGTGGAGCAAGCTCGGTTTGGAGCTTCTTCGCCTCTAATGGCGGATTTCCACCGAGGCTTCATGGTATCCATGCAAGGGCATGGCTGGGATCTACTTGATCCCAGGAAGCTTCTCGTCGACTCCCCGGCCGCCGGAGACGGCCGGAACGCCGGCAACCGCACCCCGAACCCACCTCGAGCCCATCTGGCCGCGCACCATTCTTGCTGCATGGTGCCATGCAAATACATGGGTGGACTCCTCTCACACCCAGGAAGAGTTCTGGGTAGGTGGCCGACGCTGGGGAGGCTCGCCGGCGCCGGAGCAAGAAACTCGGCCGAAGCTTCAAAACCCGAAAAACTAGGGTTTTGATTTTCTCCCTAAATACTCCACCATATTTTTCCAAACTTTTCAGAAATAATCCATAGGTCTTACAGTCCTTTTATACCAATTTTTACCCATTTTGGTTCAATGGTTGCGGAGATCGGCCGCGGCGGAGCTTTCTTGGTTTCCGGCGGGTGCAATTTCCCCGCCGGCGACCGGGGCAATCCCGACTTCGGGGTTCGGCTGGGAGGTTCACCAATAGGTGATGTACACACTCAGGAGGCCTAGGTAGCAAGAAAAATAAAGAACAAAAGAACCTTACCTTGCCGGATCCGAGGAAGAAGGTGGCTCTCCCCCGCGGCGGCGCACGGCGGATCTGGGCACCGGGGTTCCTTGGCTGGGTCCCAACCTCACAAAGGGCTTCACAGGAAATGCTTGGAGCAACCCAAACCCTCCTCGGATAGCTTCCTCCCAACAACACCAAACCCGAGCCCCAACTCTTGGTTTTTCTTGGGTTTTTCCGGCGACTGGGAGGGACTTTTTGGCAAGGGCTGGTGCGGTTGCGAGGTGTGGGTAGTTAGGGAAGAAGGTGGGTTGGAGGTTTGTGCGGTTACAAAAACCGGAAGGGGAGTTGTGGGGCACGGTTGCAATACCGAACCGTGAAGCATTGCACAATTGCAATACACCCCCTCCCAGCCCAGGTATTTCAACCCTGGTCCTCCATAACATGCTCATCTAACATTTAAGTCCCTCTGCACGCTTTTCGAGGCAACATGTATAGGGTTTTAAGTGTAAATATTCCCTCTTTTGCCGTATTTCACGCATTTCGAGACAACCGGGTTGTCAAACTGAAAAATGGACACCGCCACGACGTCCGGCTCGACGAAACCTATCAGGTAGCGATTTTGGTTCGCTAAAATTTCGCTCCATAATTTTTAAATTGCATCTTATACTGTAAATTATACGGTTCGGCATACTTTACGATGCTTTAGGGTCGTCAAACGGAAATTCCGTCAGCGCCATTGCGTCCAGAACGTCGAAACGGATCAAATCGACTATTTGGATCGCTATGTTCAGAATCCGAACAGTGAAATAGTGCTTGTTGCAACCGAAGGAGATTCGAAAATAGGAGTTACTGTGCATCTACAGTAATAACTTAAGTTATACTGTGCAGAGCACTGTTACATTGGCCGCGGCAATTTGTCCGCTTCTTCGCTGAATTCCGGAAGATCCGACCGTCAGATCGAAAAGTGCTGAATATGAATCTCGCTCAGTTCGACGAGACGATCGCAACGGTCAATTCGGATTTCCAAGATCATGTCTGGATTGGAAAGTAGCCTTTTTATCTAGTGCAAAGTGCGACTTGCACACTGGCGATTGACCATATAGGTCAACACAAGTCTTTTGATTTCAAAACCAGCGCAAACTTCACTTTTAATTCATTTATTAAAATAAAATATTTCGAGTTTCTACATCCATATCAGAGTAGTCTAAACTACGCATGCAAAACTAGTCAATTTATAATAATTAAACTGAAATGCTGAAAAATGAAATATACTGACTACAAAGGGGTCGATACTATCGCAATCGTCTCACCAACGTGTCCCGATATCTCACCACCCAACGGACCTGAAAAACAGTCACCCAGGGGGTGTGAGATACACCGGAGTGTATCCCAGTGGGCACGACGAGCCGAGAAATAGCTAATCGTACCTACTGGGTACAATAATCTGCGGATAGTAATAGATCAGGGGGTAAAGCTGAATCTGAATAATCATGTAATAACAGGTACTGGAATAAGAATGCTGAGTAACTGTATAGGCAGGCATCAAATACAAGCTGGTATGTGAAACAAACTGGCATGAAGCATAATCAAGTGACTGTACATAATGAGTACTACAAATGATGCTAATCAAACTATAACTGACCAATCTGAAAATCCTGTAAACGAAATCCACAAGAGATAATAAAAGAATTTATCATGATCATCCTACTGTGCATATACAGGTACGGAAAATACCAGAATCAATCAAATATAATAGAGTAGGATGCAAGCACATGGAAATATAAAATCTATGCTTCAATCACAAGAATATCAAGTACCCAATCAATGCCAATATTGGTCACGGGGACCTCAGGCTCATACCACTATCTGCACCTATCCCACTGACATAACCCCGCACCCATAGGTGCTATCTGGGGCTCACGGGTCCTTCCTCTAGACCACTTTACCGGTAAAGAACAATAGCCACGGGGAGCGACCCCGGCAATGTTCGTGAAGTACAGCGATGCGTGGCAAGTCGTACTGATCAATCTCACGGTCTAGTGACCGAGTAGTCGGCCACATGCCGAGATCCCATCAGGGAATCATCTATCATATCGATCAGAATCTATCATGCATATCGGAACATCAAGTAGTATCTATCAATCATGCATATCGGAACGTCGAGTAGTATCTATCAATCATGCATATCGGAACATCGAGTAGTATCTATCAATCATGCATATCGGAACGTCGAGTAGTATCTATCAATCAGGCATATCGGAACATCGAGTAGTATCTATCAATCATGCATATCGGAACGTCGAGTAGTATCTATCAATCAGGATCAATCAATCATGCATATCGAGATATCAACAATATATCGGCTAACAGGAATCAACAAGTATCATCTAATCATGCAGATCTATGTACTGAAAAAGCTGATGAACAGATATATGTATATGATGTGTCTCATGTAGATCAAGGTCTATCAGAAATGATCATCTAGCAATAGATCCAGTCATCGGGACTAATCGTAACAGATAATGTCAAGCACAGGTGTATATGACAATCCAGAGGAATCAATGTCTATCGGGAAGATCATGTGATATATAGATGAAGTCATCATGGGTCATATAGATCAAATCAATAAGCTAATAAACAGGTATATGAAATCATAGTGCGTCTCAGTCGATCAAGATCTATCAGGAGTAGTCATAGAGCATGTAGATGTAAGCATCAGGGGTATATGACAGGTCTAAGGAAATCCATATCACTCAGAAGGATCATGTAGATAAAATCAATAGGCTAGTCAATAACAGGTGTCCGACTGGACTAAAGCAACCAGAGGGCCGAAGAGATAAAGCCCGGACCGAAGATAACCCACCTGGATGAAGGCAGACTCTCGAACTCCCGCGCAGCTACTGGGAGGCTGGTGCTGAACAACTGGGCCCTGTATCAGAAGATATCATCAGTAATAAATTCGCACAACCCTTTCCCGACGTCGCGACACTAACGGAACGTTTAAACGGGTCGGATCGGTCGTTTTATCGACCAATATCTGATTCTTGGTCAACGAGGACCATCGGAATCCCAATAAAATGGCCAGTGGGTGTGAAAATGCTATTTAAAGGGAGCTAGTACTTCCATTTTGCATTTTGGTCCATAACATTCTTTACTTTGCATAAATGTCCATTATTTAACTACTGTTCAAGCTCGTTCTTACAATCCGGGAGTCCAAACATAAATCTGTAAATTTCAGGGTGTTCGTTATGACGAGACGAAGCCCGTGCTCACAAGAATTGGGCTGAGACCAAGCCCGATACAAAGTTGGCCCAACAACTATTAAGTCCAAATAGCAGCTAAGCCCAAACTTAAATTATATGTGATCAATCTGTGAATTAACTGGAGCATTGTAAGAACTTGAAATTTTGAAAATTTATAAAGAAATGATATTGATTTGAGTCAAGATAAATCTGGATCATGAATGTCACCCGTAGTCAAAGTGCCCCTTTTCTGCAGTGTAATTTGCGCAGTTAGTGGGCCAAAAATATCGCCTTTCAATCCGAGCCTGATCTCGAAGATCCGAGACCACGAGTGCGACCGTCATGACGAACTGAGTGAAAACCATATTAAGATTGTTCAGATCTGACGGTCGGATCTTCCAGAAATCGACGAAGAAGCGGGCGGGACCCGCGACTTAAGTCGAGGGTACAGTGAATAGTAAACCCTAATTTTCGAACCCCTTTGCGTCAACGTTGAGCCAATTCACTATCTGAAATCTGAATGTAGCACTTCAGGTAGTCGATTTGAATGGCTCCGACGTTCTGGACGCAATGGCACTGACGGAATTTCCGTTTGACGACCCTAAGTCTCGAAAAACGCGAAAACTGTATTCCGGGACTGTATTTTATGGACCGAGATTTAATCCGGGCAGTTTTTCGAAAATCAAAAATCGCTACCTGATAGGTCTCGTCGAGCCGGACGTCATGGCGCAGTCCATTTTCCGTTTCGACGAACGGATCGTCTCGAAATGTGTGAAATAAGGCGAAAAGGGGGATAATTACACTTAAAACCCTATGCAAGTTGCCTCGATTAGCGCGCCAATGCTTGGAGAAGGACTGGATTGTGAAAGGAGTATACTGGGAAGGACCTGGTTGAAATTGAATGGCCTAGAGGGGGGTTTATTGTAATTGTGCCATAACACACGTTGAGAACGTGCCCCCACACCGTCGGTTATTGCAACCGTGCCCCCAGCCTATAACCACCCTTCTCACCCACTTCACCACTCTCCACTCCTCACCTTCCCCCGCACCGGCCGCGCCTCCACGTCGCCGGAGAAAAAGAAGAAGAAAATCTTGATTTCGGGTGCTGTGGAGGTGGAAGGCTGGGGAGGAACCTGGGTAGACTGAGCCGGCACCTGAGATATCTCTTGTGGAGCCGCAGCCGAACTGAGGTAGACCCAGCCCCAACCGCCGCCGTGCGTCGCCGCGGGAGGCGCCATCTTCTTCCTACAATTTCCGGCGAGGTAAGTTCATGGGACATTTGTTTTCATTTCGGTTTTTGGGCACGACCAATGTGCTCCTGACACCGAGGTGATCCTCCGGTTGCAGTCCGAGCCGCGGCCGCCGACCCGACCGCCGGCGGGAGCCGTTCCATCAAATTATTGCTTCCTCGGCCGATCTTCAGCGCCGCCGTGATCCGGCCGTTCAACCGGAGATCAGCACCGTTCATCTCCCTCCCCTGGTTGACTGCAACCTCTCCACGAAGCCCCATCACGATCGGATCAAGATCGGGCCCGCGCGAAGGAGCCCTAGAAACCCGATTCCTGGGTTCTCGGCCGCGCGTCGCCGTCCGGCGCCGCCGCTGCCTCCCACCGGCGGCCACTGCCACCAGAAGCTTCCTGGCGCCGAGTGGAAACTTTCCATCCAAGTTTCTCCGGCCGGAACCCAGCCTGCCGGAATCCACCATTAGAGCTCCTCCGAGCTTGACCGAGCCTTTCCGGCGCCGCCTCGCCGGCGCTCCTCTACCGCCGGGAACCTCCAGGTAGGCTTATCTTGATCCCCTGAGTCCTCCCAGCAAGTTGCATGGCCCTCTTGACGTAAGGTTTCCATGCTCCAAGGTTGCACCCGAGGAGGACTACGGCTCGAGCTCCGGCGATCCCCGGCGCTCTGGGACTCCGGCAACCACCCAGGTGAGACCTAACCGCCCCAATCTTGCTCCCCATCAAGCTGTTTGGCCCAGAAACTCTCGGTGGTTGATCCCTCAATCCTTGCACCCGAGCCAAAGCTTTTCGGGCTATCTTTCGGCCGCCGCCGCCTCCGGCCACCGGCGCCTGACCCGGCCTGACCCGAGCATCATCTGGCACCCGGAGCTAACCAGTGCTCACCTCTGATCCAAGTTTGAACCCAGTTTGGTGCAAGGTTGCCCAAGCCGAGCCTTGGTCCCTATTGAAGTTGCACCACCTTGCTCCGGCCACTCCCCGGTGAACCTGAGGGCCCAGTTGTTCGACGCCAGCCCCCAGTTGTTGATCGGGAGTTCGGGGACTCTGCCTTCATCCAGGTGGGTTATCTTCGGTCCGGGCTAGCTTTTTGGCCCTCTGGTTGCTTTAGTCCAGTCGGACCCCTGTTTTTGATTTCCCCGCTGATTATATGACCTATCTTGACATATCATGATGTCACTGTTTGACATTGACCTGATTAGACCTGTGATTGAGATTTCTTGTCACGATCAGCCGATTAACATATACATACTCCCCGATTATTCCTGACTGATTCTGATTGATTGATATATAGACATTTGCATGATTAGATGACACCTGTTGATTCCTATCATTGAGATACTTCTTGATATACGTCGATATGCATGATTGATTGATCCTGATTGATAGATACTACTCGATATGCATGATTGTTTGATTCCGATGGATAGATATAGACAGATGATTCCCTGTTGGGATTTCGGCGTGTGCCGACTACTCGGTCACTAGACCGTGAGATTGATCATTATGACTTACTATACACTGCTGTACTTCACGAACCTGGCCGGGGTCGCTCCCCGTGGAGCTGGTTCTTTGCCGGTAAAGTGGTCTGGTGATAGACCCGTGAGCCCCCAGTTAGGCACCCGCGGGGTGCGGGGTATGTCAGCCGCGAGCCCCTTTTGCATCGAGACTGCTTGGCGTCTATGAAATGCAGGGCTATTGCCTGAGGTCCCCGGGACCAATAGTGGCGCATGATTGGGTACTTGGGTTTCTACCTTTGACGCATTGCTTTTATTCTGTACCGCTGCTCAGTTATTCCATGCATTATTGACATGCTTTCATCTCTTGCAGTTCCTTATGCATGATCCTTGTGGTTGACATTTGATTCCAGCATGTATGACCTACGGCTTTCATGATGAGTTATTGCTGTTATATCTTGATTTTCAGTATACTTACCTGCAGTTTTTATCCTGATTATTAGTATACCTCTATGCTTTCCAGCTTTTCCTGTTGACTCTTACTATCCGCAGATTTTAGTACCCAGTAGGTACGATTAGCTGATGCTCGGCTCGTCGTGCCCACTGGGATGCACTCCGGTGTATCTCACACCCTCGGGTGACTGTTGTAGGTCCGTTGGGTGGCGTGATGTCGGGACGATCCAGTGAGCCGATTACGATAGAGCTGTCCCCATGAGCTTGATATACCGATGATTTCTGCAGACCTTTACTTTTAGCATTTCTTTCCAGCTTATTTGATATACTGATGATGTAATAACTTAATTTGATTATTCATGCTGAGTAGATTAGATTGGATACTGATATATCTGTTGATCTCTGATGATGATTTTTAGCCGTGCATGTATAGGGGAGTCTCTGTCCTCGGGGCAGAGAGTCTTCTATACGTGTGGCGGTCTGTTGCGCCCAGTTTGCAAACTCTGATTTCAAAAAAAAAAAAAAAAAAAAAAAAATTTACCGGATTTTTAAAACTCGGGGCGTGACAAGCATGGTGTTAAATAACTGATAAGGATCATGGGGCTCACCTGAGGCTAGCCTGAGCTTGGCCGGAATAGTGGCCGGAGCAACACCCTAATCCTCAAGGAGCTCGGTTTGGGTGCCTTGGAGCAAAACCTGGTTCAGACCTACCACAAAGTGGAGCACCATGTCACAACAAGTCCCAGAAGAATTTTTTTCCATGTGGGGTCGAACCCCGGCGGCCGGAGGCGGCGGCGGCCGGAGGCCAACTCAAAAAACAATACTCGGGTGCAAGGTTTGAACCGAGCAAAAAGGGAGTGTACCAGGCCTAAACCAAAATGATGGAGTTCATGTAGGAGGCATCTAGGTCTTACCTGTAGTGGTGGTCGAAGCCCAGCCCGCCGGGGATCGCCGGAGACCGGAGTTGGATGCAATGCGGGTGCAATTCCTACAGTCAAAACCCTGACGTTAAACTCCGCATGCAACACCTTGGGAGGACTCCTGCAGGTCATACATGCTTACCTGGACCCTTAGGTCATGTATACACCTATATAGTGTGTATGGCACAATTGCTCCCAGGTCCCTCAACTCTCGCTATTTGGACTTAAGTCCTTTAATAAAAATACTCCTCTTACAGCTTAGTCCCTCACCTGTAAGTGGCACGCTTTTCGGAGCATAAACTATTGGGTTATTGCGTAAAATATCGCATTTTAGACCGTATTTCACGCTTTTCGAGGCGTTTCGGTCGTCGAAACGAAAATTGGATTTCGCCACGACGTCCGGATCGACGAAACCTATCAGGTAGCGATTTTTGTTTCTCGACAAAACGCCCGGATAAATTTTCGGTCCATAATTACTGTCTAACTATACAGTTTATCACGCTTTTCGAGACTCTAGGGCCATCAAACAGAAATTCCATCAGCGCCATTGTGTTCAGATCGTCGAAACGGATCAAATCGACTATTTGGATCGCTATGTTCGGACTCCGACCAGTAAAATAGTGCTTGTTGCAATCGACGGAGTCAAAAACTTAAGAGCTACTGTTCATCTACAGTGTTAACTTAAGTAATACTGTGCACAGAGCACTGTTACTTTGGTCGCGGCTATTTCACCCGCTTCTTCACCAATTTCTGGAAGATCCGACCGTCAGATCGGAAAGTGCTGAATATGAATCTCGCTCAGTTCGACGAGATGATCGTAACGGTCAACTCGGATTTCTAAGATCATGTCTGGATTGGAAAATAGCCTTTTTGCCTCGTAAATAGTGCAACTTGCACACTGGCGCTTGACCAAATAGGTCAACACAGGTCCTTTAAATTCAAACCAGCTCAAAATTCGCTTTTACTCTATTTATTAAAATAAAATATTTCGAGTTTCTACACATAACTTACCTTTAATCGCTATCCAAAAATTGTAGACGAAAGAAATTGATCAGAAAGAGTGCGAGGTACTGCCCTAAGGCGTATTTCCGTACTTCGTGCGGATTAATCGGAGACACAACCCCAAGGTACGACCGGAATTCCTCTTCCTACGTGCATGACCCCAAAAGAAGTTGACGGAGATTCTCTCAACACCCGAAAAACAAAATTAACCAAATAAAATTTAAAATAAAACTTAAAATATTTTTTTTTTCTTTCTTTCTTTCTTTCTTTCTCTGACTGACTTTTTTTCTTTTTTTCACTGACTACTATAGCCCACACCCTATATATATATATAGGGGCAGGGAAAAGAAATTTCCGTTGGGTTCCATGCCGTTGGGTTGGAACCCAACGTTAATTCACCATTTACAGTAACGTTCCCAACGTTAATATACATTAAATAGAATTAATTAGTAAATTAATTAAAAGAGAGTAAATTAATTAGTAAATAATAACATAAAATTATTATTGAAAATTTTAGAAATTTTGATTTTTATTCCAATATATATATATATATATATATATATATATATATATATATATATATATATATATA
>CM055069.1:16704349-16759289 GCA_029204045.2 Tillandsia leiboldiana
TTTCAATGCACCGAAACCAGTCACCTCAGACGCCACGTGTCCACCCGGTCTAACCGTGCACCCGGCCCAATTTCATGGACCGTCTCCGCGACTCCCGGCCAACCGAGAGCGCCACGTTGCCCGCCCCCGGTGCACGACCTCCGCGGTGGACCGCGCGCCTGCCCGCGCCCTGTGCGCCTGCCCGCGCCGCGCGCACGCCTGCCCGAGCGCCTTCCGCCGCCTTCCGCCGCTGCCCGCCGCCGCCAGCCGCCGCGGTGATCGCCGGAAGTACTGTTCCGGCATGAACAGTAACCGCCAACCAAAAACATCAAGCAAATAGCCCATCTTGACCGTTTTCGCGCGCTGATTCCAAAAACGACGTCCATTTTGCCAAATTCCAAACCCATAATTTGCCGGAGGCTCCCGCAAACCCCAAAACTGCCAAAAAACTTCCGGGAGCCCGTTTTTGGGCATCCGGACTACAGAATTAAGGCAAACAAAAGCCATTTCCAAGTTGTTTTTTTTCCGCACTGAACCCAAATCCACCCTCTGTTTGGCCAAAATCCTTTCCTAAAATTCGGCAAAAGCAGCCGAAGGCCATACAGCCACCAAAGCTCACAGGGTCCATCTCTTGTGGTCCAAATAGGCGCCGCGCGAACACCGCCGACAAGCCACGTAGGCTTCCAAGAAGCTGCTGGTCACACTGAAGAAGCCCAGCAAAGGTCTGGGTCACCACACCTCCTCCCCCACTAAAAGAAAGTTTTTCGTCCCCGAAACTAAGGCAACTCCCAAGGGAGTCTCAAAACCAGGGTCAAAATTCAACACCGCCGTCTCCAGCTCCCAAGTCACCAATCACTCCCCGTGATTACTCCTCAGCAACAACAACAGCAACAACCAGTACGGCATAGCCCGATTGCGCAATTCCCTCACCTCACGAGTCGGAATTCGCAACGGGCGTCCCTCGTACTCCAAACTCTCACAGACCCCAAAAGGAACGAGTCAATCACGGGTGAGGGGTCCAAAACATGACACTCCAGAGCTGAGACGCAGAAAAACCTCAAAAACTCCAACAAAAGGCGGGGGAAAAAGGAACAAAACAGCCTGAGTAACACGCTCTAAAATCACCACTCAAGAGCCAGCTCAACCAAAGCGACCCGAATCACATCCGCACAGACACCTGCACAGAAAAGGGGGCCCAAACAAGCAGGGGTTCACACTCGGTCGCCCTCAAAACTCAACCACCTAAGTGTATTGCTCAGCCGCAGCCTTCATCAAAAGGGATCCTCAGGGACACAACTCAAACCCTGCACACAAGGATGGCCCCACACAGTGCCAGCTATGGAAACCGCCAAACCCGACTCCAAAGTAGCTCTTCTGCTCCAGGCATCCGCCACCACAGTGGCTCTGTCGGGGTGATACTGGATGCTCACAACATCCAATGGTGGCTCTACAGCCACCACGGGAGGTATCACAATAACTCGCAAATCCATCTTCCACCACTGACTAGGTTAGAATCGGCGCTGGTACCAATCTCATCACCCGGTCATCAAGTTCTGCTGGCACTATCCGGTCCAAAAACTCTCACCCCAACAATGACCGTCGATCTCGGCCAGTCTTATATAGCATCCACTTTGGCCGAATTTCCCCCGCCGCCCCTTCGGCTAGAAGAAGTAGTCCAGGAAGATATGCTCTCGAAGCTAAAACTTGTACCACAACGACTAGGCATAAAGCTTCATCCCCCACAGACTTGTCACAGACGTCTACAAATGCTGCACAAGCTCTAAACCACTCAGGGAGGGTGGTAAAATCAAATATCCCAGGAGAACGCCGCTATCAAACCGTTCAAGGCCACAGAAATACAAAATTCCTCAATCTAGAGGCAACAGGGCATTAGTCCATCCATTGGCTTCACTGTACTCGTAATGCCCCTACTGTGTCCTGAACACCCTTAGACAGTGCCCTCAGCTGAAATTCCAATTGGCGCAGGCATCACACAATATCTGCCGAAATATAGCTCCTTCAAAAGGTTCTAAATAATACCTGGACTTGCCTGGACTCCGATCCCAAAGGGCTCTCACCGTCGTGTATCACGACGTGGCACTAGGTCAAAACAGACCCTCTATCCATCAAATCCACGCACCTAAGAACTCAACTCTCGTAGCTCTAAAGGCGGTATCCAATGAGGGGCTAAAGAAGTTGGCGCGGTTTCCAGAATCACGTCAATCGCAATCTTAATCTTCCTTTCTGGCGGCCTAATCATCGGCTTAGGTGGACTTAACACCTGGGATTTCATGGACAATAGGGACATCCTTAAGTCCCGCTGCCGCCGTAGGCACCTCTCACACGGACGCTGTAACCTGTGTGCTCAAAAAGTCTCAACAAACAAAATGCCTTCCATTATCCGCCTCGCAGAAAGTCAAAGTCCTTTCTCTCAGCAGTCAAACATCCTGTGGCACTATGCCAACCGATCCCAAGCACTGGGTCATAACACTGAGCTGCCGTAGAAACCAATAAGTCTGCCGGCATAACTTACGGCCTCTGCTGCACTGGACAAGCCTCCTCCACTTGCACAATGCCAACAGTAACCTGTACATCAAGTGCAAGTGGTAACGACTCTACCGCTAGGCCATGGAGGAACGCCACATGTCCTAACTCCGACAGCTGTGAAGAAATCACACCGCGACAACTCAATCCACTACCGTGGCGCCCTCCAACCGGGCGGCACAGATTCATCCGCTCGATGCAAGTGGTCGTCGCTCAGCCTGCCAAAATATCTAGACCAATCACAAAGGGAAGCACGACCTCTGTCCATGCTCACACTGAGATGCCGAACGTGGTCTCTCGCAACCAACCAATCCACGCTACCGCTGCGCCACTCTGATAAAAGGGCTGTAGCTATCATCGGGGTCCACCCAACCCCTGACGTCTCAGAAATCCACCTGGGTATCATCATCATACGACCAAGCACAATGGATTCATGCAGTACCTTATACAATTATCCTTACTAAGCTCACCCCTCAATCCCAAATAATACATTCAAAATATGCAAATGATAAATCACAAAGGGTAGAATTCCCTTGGGTAAGCTTTGCATTAACCATCCACAAGGATATCCACCACCCAGGAAAGCAAAACGAAAATGCCTCTGCCTGCCGATCTGTCCTCCATCACCTAGCGCCAAGCGCCTCCCTCCAGAACTCGCCTCTAGCGGCAGATCCCCGTCCAAGGAACTGCAGTGTCCAGCTCCAAACACAATGCCCACTCCGACGAGGCATCCACAGTCCGAAACCCGAACAGGAGGGACCGAAAAGAAACTAAGGAGTATCCTGGCGCAATCCACTCCCAATCTCACTTATCCTATGTGCCTCGTCCCTCTAAACCTGGAGCGCCAGTTCAACAACTGCATAAACTCTCTAGCACAGGGAGGCTCTCAATTGATCACTCCATCACCCCCAACGACTCTGCCTCCAAAGGCTCCAAACTCAATCTTACGAGTCGGGGTGGTTTATCTGCCAATCTGGCTTGCTAAATCAAACATGCCCCACAGCTCCTCTGCTGTCAACCATCCACCCTACCTCAGTGCCTTGGCACTAAACATTGGCACGGAGGGGGCCACTCGCTCTATTGGCACTACAGAAATCCCTGCCGCTGAGGGTACTACATCCTGGTGGTCTCAAAAGAAAAGTACAGTCGGGCTGCCCACTACTCTGACAACTGCGTCACCAAACTAGCTGCTCACTCTGCCGCTGATATGCCTCTGACAATCCTGTCATCTGGGTCCGGAGTTCTCTGACCTCAATCCGGGTATCCGGCCCAAAACCAACCGCTCAAGCTCAACTGCCATGACAGGATGCACAAGGGTCCCCAAACCCAGCGTCGGGGAGACACCGCTCGCCACGACGAAACCACAAATCAGCACACAACAACGCTCGACCCAATCCAGCGAAAGTCTAGAGCATGTCACCCATTCCATAGCGTTATGTTGTCTGCAGCCAACATAACTACTTAGGAGAATAAACATGCCAATCACTCATCCCGTCCCTCGGGAGAGGTGTAAAACTCAATCAGGACTCTCGCTACAAATCACGACTCTCACGAAGTCATCCTAGGGTCCAACCACAAGCCTAGGGTTTCTAAGTCCACCATGACCTACAACCTAGGCTCTGATACCACCTAATCTGTCACGCCCCGGGGTCAAAACTGCGACCCGGGCTCGCCAACAGATCCGCCACCTATGCCAAACCCGCATAGGCGAAGCGTCCTACCTGCAAAAAGAACTACAGCTAACAGATATCAGAGCTAAAAGAAAAAACTGCTATAGAAATAAAATCAACCACTGTACAACTGAAGATAAAACAATAAGGTCCATCTCCCTAAAAGATAATCATACAATAACCTCGAGTACAAAACTCATAGCTCCACAGGGAGATATCTCAAATACAACATCAGTGTACAAGCTCTCAATACATCATATCCTCACTACATCAGTCTCTCAACAGAGGAAATAAATACCACTCTACCGACTATACGGAAGATCTCCTCCAAAGGGGGTACTGCTACTCTCCAAAGATGGGTCTGGATCTAGCTCGCTACTCCCTCACCACGCACAGCAACCACAGAACGGCAACACCCGCCAAGACTCTGCAAAACAAAGAGGAGAAAGGACAAAAGGGGGAAAACCCCCAACGGGCGTGAGAACTTCGCAATAAGGGAGTTCTCAGTGGGTATCGCCACAAGGCCCGACGATCTGCCCACCAAGACTACTAGAGGCAAAAGATAACCGATGCAGTAAAACTGAAAGAAGAAGCTGGAAACACTCTACAGCTACCATGCCTCTAACCAAATGCTCAAATGGGGCAACTCTGATGAAGATATGCAACACTCGCACACGAGATGCTCAATCGACCCAATCGAGCTGACTGCCGCATCGGGTCCAGTCAAACCTGCGCCTACCTACAACCACCTCCCGCTGACGGGCAGGAATTACGTAGGGCGTCCAAACGGACTGTCTCGCTATCGAGTAGTGGCTCATGCAGGCTATAGTCAAATCCATGCCCTCTCCTCTCAGAACGGAAAGACTCAAGATGCTCAACCTCTCACACAATGGTCAAAGAACTCACAACGACCACGGGACCACCGTCAAACCCCGAACGGTTCCCAACAATACTAGCACTGGTCTAAACACAGCTACTAGACTCCACTCGGTCCCCCAGGCACGAGTGTAACAAAAAGTATCTGACTGAATAAACCCAATCGATAGACCAGTAATCACTGGTACTGCCTGCTCTTGCCGCGACGGGTATGCCAGCCTACGCATAACACCGAAGCAAAGGAGTCCCAAGGACTCAAAACCCAGCATGGTGCCCGGCGCTCTGCACCGTGGAAAGCCTACTCCGGAGTGGCACTCGAGGGGAGCGACCCACACGAGTAAAGTATCACTGTATCAAGCATCACTGTATCGAGTATCTCTGTAACCTCTGTCTCATAATAGCAGGACTGGATCAAGACTATGATCAAAGTGGGAAACTCCGTCCACTAACACAACCCCGATCTGATGCAATAATACTCAAAAAGTGGGAAACACCATCCACTAGAACAAATCTGATACCCAATCTGATGCAATAGTCAACATCCGGTCAACCGCCCAAAGTCCGCGGTCACCGCAATAACCCACAACCCACAATTGGGTAAATTAATCAAGATCCGGTCAACCGCCTACTGTCCGCGGTTGCCGCAATAACCCACAACCCACAATTGGGTAAATTAATCAAGATCCGGTCAACCGCCTACTGTCCGCGGTTGCCGCAATAACCCACAATCCAACATCAAGCACACCCTGTCTCTGACCCTAAGGTCCCAGCTACACTATCCCAAACCTCTGCTCGAACCCGAGCAACATGACTCAAAAGTCTAAATAAAAAGGAGAAAGAAAGAAATCATGGTTTCTCCTAAGTCAAATTCCAATATGTAGTGCAGCAGTAAAAGATGGCCTAACTATATGTTCATACACATATGTCCATACAAGCATGCATTTGTCCTTAAGAAGGATAAAGAAAATAAACCTCATGCCAGAATTAGCAATGACCATACCTGTCCATGATTTTCGATCCATAATCACTCCTTGGAGTAGAACCTGCACATAACTACATAATCCTATCCCAATGCATAAACCAGCCTCATAAAAGGTTATGTGCTAATATGGCATGATAATTAATCCTGATATGGTAACCTTGCCTTAGGTGGGCTTCCACTAATCACCAACATGAATATTTGATTATACCATTGTCATACTATGAGAAATTCACTTGCAATTTCCATAGAATCCTCACTGTTAAACTTACCGACCAATTTCAGTTATTGTACCGTACACCTGCATGCAATGCTAACATATAACAATATAGAGAACCGTCCACCGGTTCCGGGAATAAGGCACCCACCTGAAAAGCTGACTGTCCAAAGCCCAACAGCTGAAAACACTAGATAACTCTAATCCCTTGCTCCAATAAGTTCAGCACACCCGTAACTCTCCTGGCACAATACAAAGCTCACTAATTACACTAAGGCTCCCAAATATAACTCTTATAATCCCATACAACAACAGTCCCGAAACTGTTAAATTATCACCTGCAGAAAGTGCCCAGAAAATTCCAAGAAAAATACCACAGCGATCCTCGCGTCGATAGCTTCGCAACGGTACCTTGCACGCCCACATCGGAGTTCGGTAAGTCAAGATAAAAATTCGACAAGGTGGTACACTCAAAAGATTTCAGCACAAAAGACTGTAGCACTGTACACAGAGAAACAGTGATTCTCACCTCTGATGAAATCTCAGAAAAATCCAATAAAAATACGAGCGCGTTCCTTGCGATCTGTAGATGAAAAAGTTGTATAAGCTCGTTTCCGGCTGACGCTTGGGCGCAAAGATATGGCCAAAACACCTCGATGCTGTCCCACAAAGCCAAACAGAAAAAGGGTCACAGTGTTGCCTCGGGATCCGTGCCAAAAACTCGCAACGGGAAAGCGTGATCAATACGAAAGATGAAGCCCTACCTCTTAGGAGTCTGTCGGCGCAAGAATCACAGAAAAAGGAGCTCGGGGTAGCCCAGGGGAGCTAAAACACTGCTGCTGCGCCGAAGAAGAACACTAGAAAGCAACGTCGCGCCGCACCGTAAAATGGGGAACCTCGGGATTCGTGCCCCCAAAAATCCTAGAACTTGGCAGGAAGATCAAGGGTGAAGAGGTGAACAACTTTGCTTGAGGGGGCTCGGGCAGAAAGTGAAAGGGTTGAGAGAAAGGAAGCAAAGAAGGGGGGCTCGGGTTGGTATAAATAGTGCTGGAGAAACAAATGGGAAAATTCCCATTCTGTCCGGGATTTCGGGCGCCCGGAAATTTCCGGGCGCGCACAGTGCGGCCCGGCCCACAACTTTCGGGCGCGCACAGTGCGGCCCAGCCCAAAATACGCGGTCGGACAGGATCCAGGCTTCGTCCGACCCGCCCCAGTGCTCGCCACGTGTCGCCCGAACAGGCAACAGCCAAACCGGCGTCCCTCGCTCCGCCACGTGGCGTTGACCGTGCCTGCCCGGCGCACGTCGCCCCGGCTGACCCGCGCGTACGGCCACCTGCCCGCCTGTACGGCCACCTGCCCGCCTGCCAGCGCACGTCGCCCCACCTGCCACGCACAGTACCCCGTCCAATGGGGAGGCGCCACGTGTCACACCCTTGGCCTGCTGCGCCCGGTGCACGTAATTTCAATGCACCGAACCAGTCACCTCACGCCACGTGTCCACCCGGTCTACCGTGCACCCGGGCCCAATTTCAGTGGACCGCTCCCGCTGAACCGGCCAACCGGAGAGCGCCACGTGGCCCGCCCCCGGTGCACGACCTCCGCGGTGGACCGCGCGCCTGCCCGCGCCCCTGTGCGCCTGCCCGCGGCCGCGCGCCGCCTGCCCGAGCGCCTTCCGCCGCCTTCCGCCGCTGCCCGCCGCCGCCAGCCGCCGCCGGTGATCGCCGGAAGTACTGTTCCGGCATGAACAGTAACCGCCAACCCAAAAACATCAAGCAAATAGCCCATCTTGACCGTTTTCGCGCGCTGATTCCAAAAACGACGTCCATTTTGCCAAATTCCAAACCCATAATTTGCCGGAGGCTCCCGCAAACCCCAAAAACTGCCAAAACTTCCGGGAGCCCGCTTTTGGGCATCCGGACTCAGAATTAAGCAAACAAAAAGCCATTTCCAAGCGTTTTTCCGCACTGAACCCAAATCCACCCTCTGTTTGGCCAAAATCCTTTCCTAAAATTCGGCAAAAGCAGCCGAAGGCCAATACAGCCAACCAAAGCTCACAGGGTCCATCTCTTGTGTCCAAATAGGCGCGCGAACACCGCCGACAAGCCACGTAGGCTTCCAGAAGCTGCTGGTCACACTGAAGAAGCCCAGCAAAGGTCTGGGTCACCACAAAAATCGTTGCGATAAAAACCCAATGCGGAAATAAAAATAACACGCAAGATTTTTACGTGGAAAACTCTATCACCGGAGTAAAAAACCACGGGACCGATAACACAGCAGAAATCCACTAGAATTAAAACACGTACAAGGTGATTTACCGTACACACTTACGACTTAACCTTTTCCATACGCTCCTAGAGGATCTTCTCCGCTCGCTCCGCGACGCTTCTCGAATCCACGATCTGCGCCCAACGCCGAATCCACGGCGTCCAACGTCGAATTCACGACGTCCGACCGAATCCACGGTCTGCACCCAATAGCACCCTTCGAATCCACGAACGTGCCTCGCTCCGAATCCACGAGAGCGGTTGAACCTTGAATCCACAAGGACACGCGAATCCACGCGCCGATTTTGGGGAAATCGTTGTTTTTGGGTGGTGATGATCCGCCGAATACTTAGATCAAAGATAGATCGGAAATACCATCTAAGTATTTATTAGTTTGATTCAACTCAAGATGTGAGTATGAAAACCTAGAATCAAACTAATCAATATAGATGAAGAAACATAGAGTATTCTCTAATGATTTCCTTTATTCTCTATATGTGGATCTTAGGCCGTATGAAATGATATATGAAAATGACGGCTATTTTCCTTTCCGGCCTTATTTGGATTAACCCTAGAAAAAGAGTCATAGGGTCTATTTATTGGTTAGAAACATTTGGAAGGAGATAAGAATCAAAAACCTAACATTTCTGGAATTTTGACGGACGGCGATCCGGATCGGATTTGGGCGATCCGGATTGCAGTAGCAATAAAGACGGTTTCCAGAAAACAAACGTTCGGGATCCGGATCGGAATGCCTGATCCGGATCGTTCATACATTTCAGAAAACTCAACGTTCGGGATCCGGATCGTGAGATGCTGCGATCCGGATTGAAGTAATGTATGAAACAACAACCTTCGGGATCCGGATCGCTGGCTCTGATCCGAATCCTGAACATGTCCGAACACCAGTTTTTGATTTTTATGCAGTTAAAAACTCTTCCAGGTGTTTCTACACTACAAGAAGTATTCGGATCACCAATAATCTTTAGTTAAACATACCTGATCCTTTTGAATTCTTCTTTCTTGAGATTGAGTTAAATGATCCAACTTTCTTCACCTTCAATCTTCAAGACTTGAACCTTTCACGAAACTACGCCAACTCAAATTCCGTAACAATCTCCTCCTTTGGCGGTTTCGTGACAAAACACAGATCCACTAAAGAAAATTCAAAAAGATATTTTTGTTGCTATCACCATACAACAAAAATTTACAATGGAGATCCAAAAATTTAAAAACATGAGATAAACTCCTAAAACAGACTCTAGACTTAGACATCTGTACTCTCTGCACAAAGAAATCATTCTTGACAAAAAGAGATCATTAGATACCTCAAGAATATTTAGCATTCAAAACCTAACAGAGATAGAGTTTATGCTCACCATGACATTGAGTAATTCAGATATGTAATAAGATCACAATCAAACATTGACATATCTTCTAAGCGATAAAATTTTAAATGTCATGACTTTGCTTTGTTAGTAATCAAATAACTTGTTAGTAATAATACATGTCCAAATAGTTAGTCGAATAGTTAGTAGGAACATGCAACAAATCACAAGATAAAAACCAAAGTTGTGATACTTACCTTTCACCAAAGTCAAAGTTGAAATGATACTTACCTTGATGTTCACACATTCACATCAATCATTGTTCAATCATTGTTCAAATTGTTCACTCTAAACTCTCTCCCCCTTTTTGTCACAAACAAAGCCAAAATTACCAAAAATTGAAGGAGAGTTAAAAAAAGTTCACAATCAAGAAAATCCTGAGAACTAAAACTAAAACCTAAAACTTAAAAACCTGCAATAGAAACGATAAGGGTTAGAGCATAAAAGATCAAGCCAAATCAGAACTGTCTGAGCTAGTATCGTCTATCTTGTTCAAGATTCCTTTCAGCATTCGCGATAATTTGGAACATTTCTTTTTCATTAGTTTTTGGTCAGCGGCCATTTGTCGGAGACCTAATCCCAATTTCTCTTGCTCAGCAGAAAGTCTTCTTTGGTCCTGATGAATGGCGGCCAATACAGTAGCTTCTAGAGCGTTTCTCTTGGAAGTCGCTGGACGAGTTGTAGAAGCAGATGATGCATGCTGGTCTTCAGTCCATGCGGATTCGCTAGGTACAGAGTATGCTCTAGAGAGGGATTCAGTAATTTGAATTCCACTTCCCTCTTCATTTTCCTTAATCCTAGCCGAGCTGATAAAGTCTTGTGGAGGTGCTTGGCTAGCTGCTGGTTGCTCAATGGAGATTCCTTGAGCACTTCCTCTTTTGCGAGCAACACTTTTCCTTCTTGTCTTCCCAGAGGTTTCTTCTATTGGGGTTTTGCCCTTTTCAGCAGTAGTAGGCTTTGAAGCTTCAGCAGTTGCTTTCCTTTTGGAGATAATGGGGACAGTTCCCTCGATTTCGATGTTATCCCAGTCAATCGACTCCGTCTCTGATTCAGTGTCAGAATCATCCTTAGTCTTCTTCGCGTTCTTAGCCTTCTTAGGCTTGGTAGTATCCTTGACATGTACCATGGCAGCAAGTAGGAAAATAATCCAAGTGATCACCATTTTGATTGCTAGTGAAAAATGTATCCTGTGAAGATCAACTCAAGAACACATGAAAAATTGTTAATTTTCAAAAATTTGAAAAATTGTACCCAAACAATCATAATCATGTAGAGAGACTAAGAATCAAATTAGTTTTGCAAAAGGACTTTTAAAAATAGATCAATTGCATGATTTTCGAAAATCCTTATTATATGTCCTAAAACCGAAATTTTAGAAATCGAAGCCTAAAAAACCGTTAATCAGGAGAATACCTAGCATATAATCAAAACTAATCTACCCAGAGTTCTTATTTCAAAAGAAATTTGATCAAAAATCATCCACAAACGAAATCGATCCAAGAAATTCATCACGTTTGAGGAGGAAAAAGAAAAACGGTGAAAAACCGAGATTTTGATTAATAAAACTTACTTGTATTCGAAGAACTTGAGTTTGAAAAGCTCCAAGGTGCAATCGTTCTAGAGAGAGAGGCTCTAGAGAAATAAGAACAAAAGATTAAGGTAAAAGAAATCAAAACCGTCTTGTTCTTAATAAAACCCTAGCCGTGATCCGGATCGGATCGAGATTTCGATCCGGATCGGCCAGCCGCAGGAAGAAGCCTGCGTTCGGGATCCGGATCACCTTGCCCGATCCGGATCGGCTCCAACTTTTTCTTCAGAAAAAATTTCAGAGAAATTCAAAAAAACCAGAAAAAGTATGTAAGCACAATTGTGTATCAACTTTAAACAAAAATCATCGTTTCATACAACAAGAAATAGATTATGCCAAATCTATCAATAATATCCAAAAATGAAACGAGAATTTACAAAAATTAAATCCCTTAAAGTTGAACACCTTCAATTACATCTAACTTGATCCTATGAGTAATGCCTTTATCAAATCATCAATTCAGTAAAGAAAATGAAATACAAAGATCAATAGATGTTTGAAATCCCAAATATAGTAGATAATTTATCTAGACAATCTGTTGAAGAGAGTGGCTCTTTGAGCATCTTTCTTTAAAAACCCACCTTATACCAACCTTGAAATTTGACAGAGTCAAGTATTTCAACATGCATTTTACTTAATCAAAAAATGAACAACCATGCTTGGTATACATGTGGTAGCTGCACACAATACTCGGACGACCGAGGTGGTAGCTCTTTCCTCCATGTGGTGGTAGTTTTCACACTCCTCATTGGGATGTAACTCTTTCCACATCTTTTGAGCATTTTACATTTCTTTGACTCCCCCTCAATTGGCTATCAATTATTTAAGATATAAAGTATTCAACCAAAAATTGATCTCGATTTCATACTCGACTAAGCAGTCAAATAAGATAATGACTATACCAAGAGATCATTGAGAGAGAAATTGACTTTGATCACTCAGAAGATGATTTAATTAACATAAATGATCATTGCAACAGTGAAATATTATGATGGCAAAAGCATAATAAATTTCTAAATGTGCGAAAAGATGCAATTAAAGTCAATTATGATCTATGCTCAATTAATGTCCTATGTACAAACATAGATAATGAACAAAACAAAACAAAAACAAAACCTATCCTAAGCAAAGGTTTCAAAAAGAAGTTTATTTCAAGGAAAGCATTCCAATTGCTTTTCGCAAATGAATAAAACGTTTTTGATCCAAAGGTTTTGTTAAAATGACAGCTAATTGATTCTCAGTTGAAATATATGAAAGTTGAAGAGTATTTGATTCAACTAGCTCTCTAAGAAAATGATATCTAAGTTCAATATGTTTTGTTCTAGAGTGCAACACAGGGTTTTTAGAAATGTTAATTGCACTTGTGTTGTCACAAAGAATTGTTACCGAAGATGCTGAAATCCGGAAGTCGCTCAATACACTTTTCATCCAAATGAGTTGAGTTGAACAACTTCCAGCTGAAATGTATTCTGCTTCGGCAGTCGAGAGTGCTATGCAATTCTGCTTTTTACTGTGCCATGCAACAAGGCAATGGCCAAGATAGAAGCATGCACCACTCGTGCTTTTCCGATCATCCACTGATCCTGCCCAATCGGCATCTGAGTATCCAACAATATCCAAACTTGTTCCCATAGGATACCAAATTCCGAAATTAATTGATCCTTTGATGTACCGAATGATCCTTTTCACCGCTTTCAGGTGAACCTCCTTTGGTGCTGATTGATATCTCGCGCAAATCCCAACACTAAAGGATATATCCGGGCGACTAGCCGTGAGGTAAAGTAGACTTCCAATCATACTTCGATACAGTTTCTCGTCTACATTCTCACTTTGTGATTCACTTCCAAGTCCCTTGTGGCTAGTTCCCATTGGAGTCGGAAAATCCTTCGAATTTTCTAAGTCATACTTTTTAACCAACTCCATTGCATACTTGGATTGACTCAAGTGAATACCTTCATCATTTTGTTTAATTTGCAATCCAAGGAAATAAGTCAATTCGCCCATCATGGACATCTCAAATTCGCTTTCCATGGTCTCCGCGAATTTAGAAGCATCATTATCCTTTGTTGCTCCAAAAACAATGTCATCGGCATAGATTTGTGCAACAATGAAGTTATTTTGATAATGCTTCACAAAGAGAGTCCTGTCAGCTCCCCCTCGAGTATAGCCCTTCTCCAAAAGGTGCTTTGTCAGCCTTTCGTACCATGCTCGCGGTGCTTGTTTCAGACCGTAAAGAGCATTTTTCAAACGAAAAACATGGTTAGGTTGTTTATGGTCTACAAAACCTTTCGGTTGAGCCACATAAACTTCCTCATTTAAAAACCCATTTAGAAACGCGCTCTTAACGTCCATTTGAAATAATTTGATTTTAAAATGACAAGCAATAGCAAATAGTATACGAATGGACTCGAGTCTAGCTACAGGGGCGAATGTTTCATCAAAGTCTATACCTTCTACTTGAGAGTAGCCTTGAGCAACTAATCGTGCCTTGTTCCTGATGATAGTACCATCCTCATTTTTCTTGTTCTTGAAAATCCATTTGGTACCTATCACATTATGTTGCTTTGGAGGCTTCGTTAATTCCCAGACTTTGTTTCGCTCAAATTGATGGAGCTCTTCCTGCATTGCTTTAATCCAGTAGTCATCCTGAAGAGCTTCATCTATGTTCTTTGGTTCGATTAAAGATACGTAGCAAGCGAATCCACAAACCAACTGCCTCCGAGTTCTAACTCCTTCTTGTGGATCTCCAATGATGTTTGATTCAGGATGATCCTTGGAGATTCGTAGCGTTTGTTGAAACGGAGTACTCGGAGGTATATGAGATGATTCCTGCACATCAGATAAACTTGAAGAGCCATTAGATGCATCATTAATATTGGAAGTATTATTATGAGGAGATGCAATGGCAGGAGAATCATCATCTAGAGAGATATCGATGGTAGATTTTTCAGATGCAAAGTGAAAAGCTTCATCTACTTTAACATTTATAGATTCTACAATCGTTTTAGATTCGATGTTAAATACTCGATATGCTCTGCTATTTGTAGAATAACCCAAAAATATCCCTTCGTCACTTCGAGAGTCAAACTTTCCAAGATTTTCACGGTCACGTAAAATGTAACATCGACTCCCGAAGATACGAAAGTATTTGATATCCGGTTTTCTACTAAACCATAGCTCATATGGTGTATTTAAAGTTCCTGGGCGCAAATACACTCGATTAATGACATAGACAGCGGTGTTCACAGCTTCAGCCCAAAAATGTAGCGGTAAATTCCGGCTATGAAGCATCACACGCGCCATCTCTTGAACAACCTGTTTTTGCGCTCAACAACACCATTCTGCTGAGGTGTATAGGGTGCTGAGAATTCATGTTTTATGCCGTTGGAAGTGCAAAAATCAATGAATTTGGAATTTATGAATTCTCCACCTCTATCACTCCTAACACGAATGATCTTTTCATTCTTTTCAATCATAATACGATGGCAAATCTCATGAAAAGAATCAAACGTATCAGCTTTCTCTTTTAAAAATGCTACCCAAGAAAACCTAGAGAAATCATCAACCAATAAGAAAATATACCATTTACCTCCCAAAGATGGTTGACGGGTCGGCCCCATTAAATCCATGTGCAAAAGTTCCAAAGGCCGTTTTGTACCTACGTGGTTCAAGTTCTTGTGTGCAGTCCTAGACTGTTTTCCCTTTTGGCAACCACCACACACAACGTTTTGTTTAAGCAAAAGTTTTGGAACCCCCTTGACCACGTCCTTGTTTGAAATTCTAGCAAGTTCCTTAAAATTTAAGTGACCTAGCCTTTCATGCCAAAGTGTTTCATTATCCAAAGAAAGTAGGTTACATTTTTCAGAAAATTTATTAGGAACAACATAACAATTGTTTTCAGATCTAACCCCTTTTAAAAAGAATACATGGTCCTTATCAGTTACAACACATTCAACAGATGAAAAGTTAACTGAAAAACCATTGTCTCAAAGTTGACTTATGCTGATGAGGTTAGTCTTAAGGCCATCAACAAATAACGCATTATTTAGAACCGGGCCATCTGGAATAGCTACTATTCCCTTTCCAACAATTTTGGAAGATCGACCGTCTCCGAAAACAACGAGTCCTCCGGAGATTTTCTCAAGATTTTGAAAACTATTTTTGTCACCGGTCATGTGACGCGAACACCCGCTATCCAGATAACAAGACGAACTATCATATGCATGCAAGGAAACATTGGTAACAAGACAAGGAAAGATTTCACCTTTGCGCACCCAAACCTTTTTGGAGTGCGTCGGTAATGGTCGTGAAGTTATATGCCTAGGTGAAAGCGTCTTATTAAAATGATTGCTGCTCCTTGATGAAGTCGTCTTGCGCGGTAAACTACCAAGGTTCTTTTCCTTCAATTGATTTGCAATTGATTTCCGAGGAATCACCTTTGTGGTAGTCATTGCAAGAGGTGTTTGAGGTGCGCGTTTGACTCCCGTCCTGCAATGTCTTCTTATGTGCCCTGAAACACCACAACGAAAACATACCTTAGATCTTGACGATCCCAAAGAGGATGAAGTAAGTTTGTTGTCGTTGTTTGTCTTGAATTCCGGTGTCGGAGGAGGAGATACCGACTGAGGCACAAAAACTGTCCCACTCGAACTTGGACTGTTTCCAGTTTGAGTGTACCCGAGGCCGAACCGATTTGTTTGACCAAGACCAAGAAGCCTATCCAACTTACTCCTTCCTGAAGAGAATCGCTTCAAGTCATCATTGAGTTGGAAAATGGTCTTTGTCATTTCCAGGTTATCCTGTCGAGCCTCGTTGTAGAGCTTTGAGAAGTGATCCGCTTTATCCACCAGTTTTGTATGTTCCTTCTCAAAAAGCTCATTGGACTCTTGAAGGGAAACATTTACTTTTATCAGATTTTCCCTTTCCACTTCAAGAGCGTTTGAGAGAGAAGTTGCTCTTTTTGCTTCTTCTTCGAGATCATGCACTCTCCCTCTCAAACTCTTGTTTTGCTTAGCCACTTTCTTTGAGTCCCTCAAGAGTCTGTGGTAGGCTAAAGCAGATTCTTCACCTTCCGAATCATCCGATTTGTTGTCCGTTGCAATCTTTTCAACAGTGGAGTTGGACAACGACTCGGATGTACTTGCCATAAAGCACATGAAGGGTGAAGATATGGACGCGTGGAATGCCGTGGTACTCTTTTCTTCATCACTTGAAGACGACTCATTTGACGTTGAGTTGTCATCCCAAGTGACGACTTGCATCGCCTTCTTCTTTGCCGGATACTTGTTGGGACACTCCGTTGCAATGTGGTCGTAGCCTCGACATTTGAAGCATTGTAGTTGTCCCTCTGAACTTTTCTTATCCTTTGAGAAGTTCTCTTGCTTTCTTGACTTGTAACTTGAAGTACCCTTGCCTTTGTTCGACTTTCCGAAGGATGGAGATTTACTTGAATTACCCCTTCGAAAGTTGCGGCGAAACTTCCTTGTCAAGAGAGCGAGCTGCTTCTCAAATTCCTCCATAGAAAGGTTCTCGTCATCGTCTGAGGAGGATGTATCCGCGTCTTCTTCCTTAGTTGTTTTCAACGCATAACCTGAAGACTTAGAAGATGATGCTTTTCCAGAAGAATTGTTAGTAGTAAAAGTCATTTCATATGTTTGTAATGAACCAACTAATTCTTCTACACGTATTTCGTCCGGGTGTTTAATAGTTTCAATGGCTGTAACCTTTGGGCGAAATCGTTCAGGAAGAGTTCTTAAGATCTTTCTTACAACCTTAAATTCTGGAATCTTCTCTCCCAGGTTAGCACATGAATTTACGATGTCTTGCAATCGTGTATAGTAGTCCGTGAAATATTCATTTTCTGCCATCAAGATAGAGTCAAACTTGCTCGTAAGCATTTGCAGTTTCTGAATCTTCACGAGGTTAGTTCCCTTATGTGTAACCTGAAGAACATCCCAGATTTCTTTCGCAGTCTCACATGCCGAGACGCGAGAGAATTCAGTTTGAGATAAGGCATTAAAAATAGCATTAATTTCCTTGCCATTGTAAGAAGAAGAATCTAACTCTTCCTTGGTCCATTTCGACCTAGGTTTTAAGGTGCGAACATCAGAGATAATTTCAGTTGGATTAGACCATCCTAATTCAATTGATTGCCACACCCTTTCGTCGATGGAAATTAAAAAGGCTTTCATTCGTACTTTCCAGTACGCATAATTTGTTCCATCAAAGAAAGGGGGTCGATTGATGTTTCCACCTTCAACCATTGTTTACAACCCTATTCCCGCTCTGATACCACTTGTTGGGTTATATGTAATGAAGATCTAAATAGGGGAAAAAACACCTAGAGGGGGGTGAATAGGTGTAAACGTATAAACACTCAAAAATCGTTGCGATAAAAACCCAATGCGGAAATAAAAATAACACGCAAGATTTTTACGTGGAAAACTCCATCACCGGAGTAAAAAACCACGGGACCGATAACACGGCAGAAATCCACTAGAATTAAAACACGTACAAGGTGATTTACCGTACACACTTACGACTCAACCTTTTCCATACGCTCCTAGAGGATCTTCTCAGCTCGCTCCGCGACGCTTCTCGAATCCACGATCTGCGCCCAACGCCGAATCCACGGCGTCCAACGTCGAATCCACGACGTCCGACCGAATCCACGGTCTGCACCCAATAGCACCCTTCGAATCCACGAACGTGCCTCGCTCCGAATCCACGAGAGCGGTTGAACCTTGAATCCACAAGGACACGCGAATCCACGCGCCGATTTTGGGGAAATCGTTGTTTTTGGGTGGTGATGATCCGCCGAATACTTAGATCAAAGATAGATCGGAAATACCATCTAAGTATTCATTAGTTTGATTCAACTCAAGATGTGAGTATGAAAACCTAGAATCAAACTAATCAATATAGATGAAGAAACATAGAGTATTCTCTAATGATTTCCTTTCTTCTCTATATGTGGATCTTAGGCCGTATGAAATGATATATGAAAATGACGGCTATTTTCCTTTCCGGCCTTATTTGGATTAACCCTAGAAAAAGAGTCATAGGGTCTATTTATAGGTTAGAAATATTTGGAAGGAGATAAGAATCAAAAACCTAACATTTCTGGAATTTTGACGGACGGCGATCCGGATCGGATTTGGGCGATCCGGATTGCAGTAGCAATAAAGACGGTTTCCAGAAAACAAACGTTCGGGATCCGGATCGGAATGCCTGATCCGGATCGTTCATACATTTCAGAAAACTCAACGTTCGGGATCCGGATCGTGAGATGCTGCGATCCGGATTGAAGTAATGTATGAAACAACAACCTTCGGGATCCGGATCGCTGGCTCTGATCCGGATCCTGAACATGTCCGAACACCAGTTTTTGATTTTTATGCAGTTAAAAACTCTTCCAGGTGTTTCTACACTACAAGAAGTATTCGGATCACCAATAATCTTTAGTTAAACATACCTGATCCTTTTGAATTCTTCTTTCTTGAGATTGAGTTAAATGATCCAACTTTCTTCACCTTCAATCTTCAAGACTTGAACCTTTCACGAAACTACGCCAACTCAAATTCCGTAACAGAGCTATGCTGATGTTCGACGACGAGACTTAGAGTTTCAGGTTGGAGATTATGTATTTCTGAAAGTCTCGCCGTCCAAGGGGATTAGGAGGTTTGGCATTCGCGGGAAACTCAGCCCCCGAAACATTGGGCCCTTTGAGGTGTTGGAGCGTATCGGGCCAGTTGCTTATCGACTTGCACTTCCCCCGAGACTTGCTGGCGTCCACGATGTTTTTCACGTTTCCACTCTGAGGAGGTACGTCTTCGACCCGTCGCATGTCATCGACTTTGCACCACTCGAGATCAGCGATGATTTGAGATATGAGGAGCGCCCACTGCGGATTCTAGATCGGGAGGTGAAAGAATTGCGCAATCGGACCATCCCCTATATGAAGATCCTTTGGAGCAATCATGATGAGCGCGAGACGATGTGGGAGCTCGAGTCAGAGATGATGGACTCCTACCCCTACCTGTTCGAGGCTCAGGATTGAGGTATGATTTTCGTTTCATGGACGAAACTTTTGTTAGTAGGGGAGGATGTAGTGTCCCAGGTCCCCCAGTGTTTTTCCCCTGTTCCGTGGTGTGGAACACCTATTATTGGTGTGTTGGGTCCCAACATGTCAAAGAGATGTGTTGATTTGGACTCAGTGAGGAATTGGGATCAAGCCTGACCTTCGACTGCCTTTGCTGAATTTTAGGAGTGGATTCAGGCTGAACGGAGGCCGTATTTGGATTTAGCGCGGAAAAACGCTTGAAAACGGCTATTTATTTATTTTTTTCTGTGTCCGGATGCCCAAAAACAGACCCCCGAAAGTTTTCTGCGCAAAATGGTGCACAGGGGAGCCGTGGACCGGCCAGGACACGTGGCGGCCCCTTATTGGGCCGGCGCACGCTTCCCGGTCCACGGAACGGGCCGCCGGTGCACGGTGGACCGGCGGGCCACGTGGCGGGCGTCGGTTGGCCCGGTGCAGAGCGCGCGGCGCATGGACCGCGCGCGGGCAGCCCGGGCAGGCCGGGCAGGCGGGGGCAGAGGCGTGGCGCACGGTGCACCGGAGCGCGCCACGCGGCGGCCCCGGGTTGGACGGCGCAGGTGCGCGCGGTGCACCCGCGGGCGCGCGCCTGCGGCCGTACGCGCACGCGTGCGCAGGCGCGCAGGCCCGCCGGCTGGCATGTCGGGCGGGAAAAGGGCGCGCCACGTGGCGTCACGACACGGGCTGGCGCCACCTACCCCGCCGCCTCGCATGTGGGGCACGTGGCCGCGGCCGGTTTGCCGGGCGCGCTGTCCCCTGTGCGGGGGACACGTGTCGAGCGTCCGGGCGGGTCGGACCGGCGTTCTGTCCGACCGAATCCCGTGTGCGAGAGTGGGCCGAGTTGGGCCGGGCACTGTTTGGGCCCGGATTCGGGGCCCGAATGATTCGGGCGCCCGAATCCAGGACACATTGGGTATTTTCCCAATTGTTTTGGTGGGCCTATAAATAGGCCTCCCCTCCCCTCCTTCTTCTGCTTTTTCCGAGAGTTAGAGAGAGAACCTGAGGGAGAGCCTTGAAGAAAAGTTGTTCCTCACATTATTTTGCATCTCATGGTGGAGTTCCAGATTTTTCGAAAGTTCGACAACGGCGATCCGGATTTTACAGTGCGCCCCGTTTTTTCCCCATTTTCGGCCCGTTATCATCGCATTTCAGTCCGAGGAGTCCCCTGCGCAGTACAGGAGTCCTTTTTCGACGATTTCTTCGCCGGCGTGTTCCTAAGAGGTAGGGATTCGTTTTCCGTGTTGGTAATTTTTCTGGTTTCCACAAGTTTGGCACGGTTCCCGATATATTTTGACACCCCCTTTTGCTGTTTGAATTTTTGCACAGCGGCAACTTCGACGAATTATATCTTGGCGTAGGAATATTGGATCGAGGTGTTTAAAGAGTCGATTTTGGGCTACTTTTCGCGTGGAACGCAACCGTGATTTTTCTGGGATATTTGGAGCTCAGGACAGGGGTGAAATTTCTCGTTTTGCGTGCTGATTATAAAAACAGTAAAATCTGCTTTGGGACTTGTGATTTTTACACCGTGTGCAATGTGTGTGGTTGTAGGACACTGTTTCGGCTGACTGTGTTCTTAGAGGACAGCGGATAGCTGGGTTTTTCTTCGGGTGTTGTGCACGCTTTTTGAGGTGGGTGGTTGTGTTTCCCTCTTTGTTGGCATGCTCACTAGGAGTATTAGAGTTCCCCAATTATATATGTGACAACTAGCTGATAGTATATGAACTTGATGCAATGCCACCTAATTTAGTTGATAACCTTTATGTGATAAATTTGGGACAATAATGTTGGACAATTGCTATATCTTAACCCGCATGCAATTAAGTAGCACATTAATGTTTTAAAACAACTTTTTGCAATAAACCTTAGTCATTTTTCTAATGCTTTTTAAAAGGACAATTGTATGCTTATCTGGACACTTAGTTAGGCCACTATTTCCTGCTGCACTATATTATTGGATTTGACTTAGGAGAAAACATGTGTTATCGTTCTTCTTCTCTATCGATGCATGGTGCTCGAGTCTGATTGGGATTTTGGGATAGTGCAGTCTGGACCTCGAGTCTGGGATAATTTAGACTCATCTTGGGGATTGTGGGGCTTAGTGGCAACCGCGGATGTTAGGCGGTCGGCCAGATGTTTTTACTTTACCAGATTGGGATTTATGGGTTCAGCGGCGACCGCGGATTTTGGGCGGTCGACCGGATGTTATTATCACATCAGATTGGGGATCGGGATTGCATTAGTGGATGGAGTTTTTCCCACTTTGATCGTAGTCATGATCCAGTCCTGCTATTCTGAGACATTGGTTACAGAGATGCTTGATACAGAGATACTTTACTCGTGTGGGTCGCTCCCCTCGAGTGCCACTCCGGAGTAGGCTTTTTGACCGTGATGGGTGCCGGTCAGTTGGTGAGTTGTGAGTGATGACAGAGTAGGCAGTGCCAGTGCTTTCTGGCTTTTTGATTGGATTTCTTTGGGCTGTTAGCCTTATAGTTGCATGCATACAGTTATCTATTGGCACTGCATTTAGAGGCATTGTAGTAGCAGTTCCTTTTCCAGCAGCCTTTATAGCTTACTACTGTTCCCTCCTTTTTGCCTCTTTATTCCTAGTGGGTGCGTCGGCATTTGAGGTTTTTACCCACTAGGGGAGGCTACTGGTTTATCTAGTAGTTCTCACCCCCATTGTTGTTTTCTGTCCTTTTTCCCCTTTGTTTTGCAGAGTCGTCTGTGGGAGCTGCTGGGCCTTCAGCGGCAGATCGAGGTAAGAGGATCGCCGACTAGCTAGATCATCTACCCCGAGCGAGAGATTAGCTAGGCTTTATTGTATCCCCTTTTCTATCTCAGACTACAGTAGTTTACTTTTGGGTCTAGCTTGGGCCAGCTGGTTGTATATTTGTGGTGAGCTGGGAGTTTATTGTACTTTTATTTCAGCTTGTACTTTATTTCAGTCTGAGATTACTTTTAGTTCTTTTAGTTCACCTCTGTTTATGCTCTTTTATTGTATATTATATCTGAGCAGGTTACCAGCGCTTCGTGTACATGGGAAATTCTGTGTGCACGGCGGATCTGTTGGCGGGCCCGGGTTCTGGTTTACTCTCGGGGCGTGACACCGGGACTGCTCCGGCTCCTCCGGGGGTGTAGGGGTACCCCAAGTAGGGATCTGCCGTCGGGGATGTGACACCCCCGGAATTTGGATTAGTCCTATATATAAATGATATAATAGGACTAAATCTCTTAACCCGGCTATAGTATTTTGGATGGTAGCAAGATCCAAGAGGTTATGAGATTTAAGCGTGCTAGAGCTAGAGTAGTTCTAGGATGGGTGACCCCCCTGAGAAGTGGGGCGTCACAGTTGGTATCAGAGACATTCACCAGCCGGAAATGTGAGATGAGTCTCGGCTGAGCCAGAGTTATATAGCGGGTAGAGCGAGGCTCCCCGGCTAATGACCGTTGTGGGTGGAGTGCAGCTCCCCACAAGGTCGGCTAAGGCTAGCGAGACGAGTCTCACATCGCCTGGTGCTTGTGAGTGTGCTTGTGCCTGACGTGGACGTCAGGGCTTAAAGGGGGGAAGAATGTGACACCCCCGGAATTTGGATTAGTCCTATATATAAATGATATAATAGGACTAAATCTCTTAACCCGGCTATAGCATTTTGGATGGTAGCAAGATCCAAGAGGTTATGAGAGTTAAGCGTGCTAGAGCTAGAGTAGTTCTAGGATGGGTGACCCCCCTGGGAAGTGGGGCGTCACAAGGGAGGCATCCTGCCACAAGAAACCACGCATCAGTAACCAAAACCACACTCGACCCAATCTAGCGAAAGTCATAGGCATCACCCTATTTCTGTAACTCTATGTTGTCTGCAGCCAACATATTTGTCCACCAGAAATAGGATATGCCAATCCCTCTTCACTCACTGGAAGAGTCCAAATATAAATTGTCGACTTTCGTAAAATATCACGGCACTCTCGCCTTATCATCCTAGGGTCTGCCTAAAGCCTAGGGTTTCCTAAGTCCCAACTGACCTATCCCTAAGCTCTGATACCAACCTAATCTGTCACGTCCCAGGTGTAAACCAGAACCCGGGCTCATCTACAGATTCGCCGTGCACACGAAATTTTTCGTGTACACGTAGCGTAGGTAACCTGCTCAGATATAAGAGATATAATAAAAGAGCATAAAAATAAAGCAGAACTAAAACTAATACAACTCAGACTGAAGCTGGAAAATAAAAGTACAATACAATTCTCAATAAGTACAAGTGTCTCTCCCAACTCACCAAATAAATACAAGCAGCTGGCTGAAGCCAGACCCAAAATAATAGTACAACGGTCTGAAAGTAATAGTACAACCAAAACACTGCTAAGCTCGCAGACGGGGTGGAGAATCTATCTAGTCCGCAATCCTCTTACCTCGGTCTGCCGAAGACGGCCGAGCAACTCCCGCAGAGGACTCTGCAAAACAAAGGGGGGAAAAGGAAAAAAGACAATGGGGGTGAGAACTACTATAAAAATAGTAGCCTCCCCTAGTGGGTTAAGCCTCGAACTCTGACGTGCCCACTAGGTCTACTAGAGGCAAAAAGGAAAGATGAGGTGGTAAGCTATAAATAGGACTGCGAATAAAATGAAGCTACCACTACTATGCCTCTAAATGTCGTGCTAAGAAAATAGCTAAGTGTATGCATCAGTGAAAGTGCCTGCCTGAACCAACCCAATCCAACCACCAGTAAAACTAGTACTGCCTGCTCTGCCTGCCACATCGGGTATGCTAGCCTACGCATAAGACCGATGTAAAGAAAGAGTATCAAGAACTCAAACCTGCCCGTCGCACACTCCGGAGTGGCACTCGAGGGGAGCGACTCACACGAGTAAAGTAATAAGCCACAAGTAACATAGAATAGCAGGACTGGATCACGACTCCGATCGAAGTGGAAAAAACCATCCACTAAAGAAAGCCCGATCCCCCCAATCTCATGCAATAGTAACCACCCGGTCAACCGCACAAAGTCCACGGTTGCCGCAATACCCTGCCATCAAGCCCAGCCTGTCCCAAATCCCAAGAATCTGACTACACTATCACAAGCCCCCTGCTCGCACCCGAGCTACAAATACTCAGAGTCTAAAATGAAAAGGAGAAAAAAATAGAAAATATGGTTTCTCCTAAGTCAATTCCCAGCATGATAGTGTAGCAGAAAAAGGTGGCCTATCTAGATGTCCATACAAGCATGCAAATGTCCTCATGATGATAAAAGAAATACAGGTATTGATGTTCTTACATTTATTAGAGCATGCTATTCCAGGATAATAATGATCGCATAAGAGCACTATATACTAATATGACATGTGTCAGCCTATACAACATGCATATTACTCACAAGGTACTAATTGGCATTCCTTTTAGCATGATATTACAATTTCTAATAACCAATTTCACATGAAGGCAAGTACTAACATAATGTCCTTGAACTCATACAAGCATGCCAATTTTATTCATAGGGTGCAATTTGCTTTTGAACAAAAGGGTTACTCCAATATGCCTAGTGGGTAGTCAAAAAAAATAAGAGGTTCACCACGATTACCCACCTCGAGCGCTAAATCCAAGTCCAAACACACCCTCGCCCGAGAAGCACAACGCTCGCCGCGATAACTGCAAAAACGCCCAAAATGGCGCCCGATTAAACACACAAATAAACACAAAGCCACTGTCCAAAAACTAGTACAAAAAAAAGCTCCATTTTCACTTGCGATATGAACTCCAAAAATTCCAAAAAAATTACCGATGCAATCGTCGCGACGAGTAGATAGGAATCGAGTACTTACACTCCGATCCGACACCTGTAGGCCGAGTTATAAAATAAACAACGCGGTAAGTGCGAAATCCCCAAGAACAAAATTCTGTTGCACTCCGCCCAGAAAAGTGGGATTTTTACCTTCGGAAAAACCTCAAAAAAATCCAGAAAAATCACGATGATGTTCCCTGCGATGTGTAGATATGAAACGAGTACTTGCACGCCTCAATCCGATGCTTGAGCGCGGAGAAATCGCAGAAAAATCCCGGTGCTGTCCAAAACTCCGCCGCAGAAAAAAGGGGTCACAAGATAGCCAAAAACACCTCAGAAAAACTCAAAACTAGGGGGAGCTAAAAATATAAAAGTCATAGCCCTACCTGTTGTGAAGACAATGGCACAAGAATCGTCGAAAAATACTATCGAGTAGCCCGGGGGAGTCCGCGCACCGAAACGCGATGGAAAGGGTCACCGGAGAAGGAATGTCGCGACGCGCTGAAATACTGTAGAACTCGTTGCAGATGCTTCCTAAAATCCCAGAAACTCTTCAATAGGTGCAGTACACATGGAGGAACAATTCCCTTGTAGAAGCCTCTGTGAAAAACTGGACAGAAAAAGGAGAAAACGAAGCTGTTCTGGGCCTATTTATAGGCCCAAACAAACATATCCAAAAATTCTGGATTTGTCCCCACTTTCGGGCGCTCGGCTCACTTTCGGGCGCCCGAAAGTGCTGAAGGCCGGCCCACGAGGAGCGCCCGAAAGTTCCTAGGCTTGACACATGTCCCGAACACGGGACAGCGTGTACAAGCCCAGCCGATCTTCGCCACGTGTCGCGCCCCCGGTCAACAGGGTAGGTGGCACCCGGGGGAATCCGGGCGCACGGGGCGGTCCACGGCGGGGTGCACGGGGCGGTCCACATGGCGCGGGGGGCGCGGTGCGGGACACGTGGCGCGCCCGGGGGAATCCGGGCGCGCACAGTGTCGGGCCGGGCCGGATTCAAGCGCCCGAATCCTGCGCCCGAATCCGAATCCCCCTTTTAGTGGGTTTGGGCTATAAATAGCCTATTTGTGCATCTTTTTGGGGTTTTTTTCGAGCCTCTCTTGAGCCCATCTTCAACAGGGAGTTCCACCTTCGAGTTTTCTTCGACTTTTGGCATCTCGGGGATTTTTTGGAAGGCGTTTCATCAGCATTCTTCTCGACATTGCGAGCTTCGACACGCCTTTGATACCGAGCTTTTTCGTCGACGCTTCTTCTGCGAGCTCCCTTGGGCTGACGGGAGGGAGTTTTTGGCTGATTTCTATGGCATTGGTTCCACGAGAGGTAGATCTTCGTTTTCTGTGTTTACCGCTCCTCTCAGATTTGGATTTTTATTAGGGTATTTGGAGCATCTTTGAACCCCTTTCTTGCTGCTGGTTTTTCTGGATAGCGGAGCTTGTTCGATTTTTATCTCCACGCTCAGTTATCAGATATCGGCCTGTGAGGACTCGATCGATATCTACGCTTCGCGAGGATCGTAGCTGTATTTTAATTGAAATTTTTGAAGATCATATCGCAGGTGATATTTTGGCTTCTTTTGTACAGACCTTTTCGCAGATTTGTGATCGTGGGGATTTTTGCTTACCGCAATGTTTGGACTGTATCTTTGTGTCCGGGAGGAGTTTTCTGGTGTTTTTGGGCTCGTTGGAATCATGGGAACCTGAGGATTATCCACATTCAGTGTTGGATCGACGTGCGCATTCAGGTGGGTTGCTTTCATCTCCAGAACCGGTGGACGGTTCTCTAATTCTATGTGATAGTGAGCATGCAAATTTGTGAGATGTGTTAGGGAGCTTGTTAGTGATAGATGATATTTCCTACTTGATGATTTGAGATCATGTTGGATCATGTTTTCCATTTACATTTAGTTAAATTAAATGCTATTATTGGAACTTGACCTAGCACCCTGTCATATGATGCATGTTCAACCAGACTAATAGAAAACTCCAACTTGGGCTAGTTTATTTATGCTTTAGACACTCCCACACATTTATTCTTTTCACCTGGACTTAGAGTGTTCCTCGCCCGAGTAGTGGGCCGAGTGGTCAGGTTGTTGTGGGATGCATGTTACACTCGTGCCTGGAGACCGAGTGGAGTCTGATAGCTGTGTTTAGATCAGTACTAGTCTTGGGAGCCGTCTGAGTCGACGGTGGGTCCCATCTGTCGAGGATTTCCAACCAGTGAGTGAGAGATGTGATGTTAGTTACTGTTGATCGTGTTGATCGTGGATTTGGATTATAGCCTGCATCAGCCACATTGAGCTTGACAGAGATGCGCGACTACTTTCCTCGGTGGGGTCACGCCCCTCGAGTGCCGCTCCGGAGTTGGGCCTGTTACTTGCTATCGCGACTTGTCAACACAGTCCCTCTGGTTGGGCCTTTTTTAGGCAGTCACGGATGCCCTACGTAAGTCCAGTCCTCCGTGGATGTAATGGCAGTAGGTGGGCGCAGGTTTGACTGGACCCTATGTGGCAATCAGTGCAGATTGGGTGATTGTTTTATCGAGAGATAGTAGGTGCATCATGTTTCATCTGTATCATCCCTTGCGCATTTAGATAGAGGCATAGTAGCTGTAGAGTTATTTCCAGCCTTTTCTTTTTAGTACTGCATTTGTTATTTTATACCTCTAGTAGACTTAGTGGGCAGACCGTCGGGCTTGGTGGCGGTACCCACTGAGAACTACGTGACGGTGTAGTTCTCACACCCTCTGTCGGTAACAGTTTTGCAGTGGCATCTTCGCCAATTCCTACCCTTGCTGTTGCTGCTTCTTCTGATCGAGGCGAGGGAGTCGAGAGCTAGATCCCTACCTGTCTTTGGAGAGTAGCTGTACTCCCTTATTGGAGATTTATAGTACAGCCTGTTAGATTAGTATATTTTACTCTTTTGAAAGTTTTCTTTATTTTGAGAGACTATTGTATGGTGAGGATCTGACTTGTACTGTGAGTCTGTTCACTGATGTATTATTATGATTTTAGTTTACCTCCCCGTTTGGGTTCTTAGATATTATATCAGAGGATGATGTATTGATGATTATTTTGGGAGATGGATAGTGTATTTTTTCTTATTTTTAGTTGTACAGTGATTGGATTTTTAGTTTTACAGCAATTTACTTTCCAGCTCCGATATCTATATTGTAGTTGTAGTATCTTTTGCAGGTTAGTCGCTTCGTCTATAAGGGGTTTCCCGTATGGGTGGCGGATCTGTTGGCGGGCCCGGGTCGCAGTTTCGACTCCGGGGTGTGACATGCATCCTGTTGTTGACCGCTTCTCTTGTCGGTTGACTACCCTATCGACTCACGCCTTCAGCCAATGGCATTCGTCACGTCTTATGCCTTTATGTGACCGAAATTGGTCTGAATCAGGGCATAGACCCCTCTTCGGCTGACCTGTCCCCTTGATGGTCCAATGGCGCTCGCCTTGTATTGTACTGTCACGCACCCACAATCGATCCGAAATAAGACGCGGGTCTTTCCTTTCTCGGTTTGATCAACCGAAGGTTGACTTCAACTCTACCAGCTTCACCATATGACCCGGGATCCTTCACACCGCAGTCGATATTACACGATATGATAGTCTTTGCATCGACTGCTTCTCTCATCAGCCGATGTCTTCACCCGATAATGTATCGCATGCTATAGGCTTCTGTACTCGGGGCTGGTGGCAAGTCCTTTCTCATTACCTCAAACCCCTGTCGGCTGACGTCTTTCAACCGATGGTTGACGCCACGTGTCGCCTCTTTCCGTGGCAGAAAATTCTGATCTCAACACATCCTAACCACACATTCTTTTATCCAAGGTAGAAAAGTTATGAGTATGAAGGGGTATATACTCATAAGAGTAAAGTAGCCATACTCTCTCTCTCTCTCTCTCTCTCTCTCTCTCTCTCTCTCTATATATATGTATATGTATATATATACACATACATATACATATATATATATACATATATATATATATATATATACATATATATATACATATATATATATATATATATACATATATATATATATATATATATATATATATATATATATATATATACATATATATATATATAGAGTTGGGCTGGAATGCTATTGATAGCACCAACCCAACTTTGCCACCCATTTTTTAGCCTTTAGATCGCATTGAGATTTGTGCATGCTCTTTAATGAAAAAAAGAAAAAAGAAAAAGTAAAAAGAAAAAGTAAAAAGTAAAAAGTTTTTCTTTTTCATTAAAGAGCATGCACAAATCTCAATGCGATCTAAAGGCTAAAAAATGGGTGGCAAAGTTAGGTTGGTGCTATCAATAGCATTCCAGCCCAACTCTCTCTCTCTCTATATATATATATATATATATATATATATATATATATATATATATATATATATATATATATATATATATATATATATATATATATATATATATAGTATATGTATGCATATATATGTATATGTATGTATGTATATGTATGTGTATATATATACATATACATATATATATATATATATATATATATATATATATATATATATATATATATATATATATATATATATATATATATATATATATATATATATATATATATATATATACATATATACATATATACATATATATATATATATACATATATATACATATATTGTCACGCCCCGTGTTTTGAAAAGCAGGCTAAATTTTTTTTTTTAAAAAAAAAAATCAGAGTTTACAAACCGGGCGTAACAGACCGCCACAGGTATAGTAAATTCTCTGCCCAACTGGACAGAGCCTTTCCTATACATGCACGGCTAATCATAATCAGTCCATATCAGAGTAGTCTAAACTACGCATGCAAAACTAGTCAATTTATAATAATTAAACTGAAATGCGGAAAAGTAATATACTGACTACAGAGGGGTCGGTACTATCGCAATCGTTTCACCAACGTGTCCCGACATCCCATTACCCAAGCGACCTGAAAAACAGTCACCCGAGGGTGTGAGACACACCGGAGTGTATCCTAGTGGGCACGACGAGCCGAAAAATAGCTAATCGTACCTACTGGGTGCAATAATCTGCGGATAGTAAAGATCATAGGGTAAAGCTGAACAATAAAGCAGATCTACTGATAATCAACAGAATCCACAGATAAGCTAACTAGGCAGGTAATCAATCATAAGGAACTGCAGATAAGTAGTACTGAAAATCGAAATATCAGCTATGCATCAACAAAGAATAACAAGTACTAACCGGTGCCACTGTTGGTCACGGGGACCTCAGGCGAAGATATCTATGCAGAGCCAATCATAATCATCCTGGATTCCACCTAGCAGAACTGAACCGCAAACCCCGTACCATTGATATAGCCAAGAGGATCCTCGTACCAAGCCGGTACAGCCGAGAGTTTTCCTCATATCGGTACAACCAAGGGGCTCCCCGTACCCAGTGATACAACAAGAGGGGCGAGCTCACGGGTCAAGCAGACCCTTTACCGGTAAAGAACGCAATGTGGGGGATCAATCCCACGGCGTACGCGAACGAACAGCAGGTGCACAATCATCGCAATGCGAATGCTAAATCTCGCGGTCCACAGACCGGGTAATCGGCAACATGCCGGAAATCCCCATAGGGATGCAGATGTCTATATATCAATCATATATCATGCAGTCTGTATATCAATCATAGGTCTATCATGCATATCTGAAATATGGAAGCAAGTATAACAAGCATGATCATATCATGAAATCTAGAATACAAGAAATATGTATCTCTGAATAAAAGCAAATCTATGACCTGATCGAGCCAACATGATATGTGTGTCCAATAGGAGCTAATGAACCATCATCTAACTAATGACCAATCAAGCAGGTATATGTGATATGTCTAAGGGGATCAGGGTCTATCAGGCAAAATCATAAACCATCAGGAATAATCAAGAACATGCAAAATCATCAGGGCTAATCAAAAACAGGTGTCCGACTGGACTAAAGCAAACAGAGGGCCGAAAAGATAAAGCCCGGACCGAAGATAACCCACCTGAATGTAGGCGGTCCAACGACTCCAACAGAAGGCTCGTGGGCCGGAGTCAGACTGCAGGGACCTGAACAGAAACTAGAATTAAACCGGAATTCCCGAAAACCACTGAAGCTCACTAGATATGACCCGCCCAACGGTCTACAAATATCCGAATGCTACCAAACTCCCTCTGCTGTCCCTAAACAACACATTTTAGTTGTTCGGACAGACAGGGACTCAATCGTAAATATCTGTGTCGAAATGTTGCCATAATCACTTGCACGACTCCCGAAAAGCCGATTTTGGCTTCGGAGTCTCCCGACAGAAAACTAAAGTCGCTGGGCCAGCCAGGACAGTGTCGGGGATAACCAGGGGCAACTACAGACGACCAGATATCCATGTCGAATCACGAGACTCGCGCCGGAACCGTAAAACCGACAATTTTGCCAATTTACGGAACGGTATCAAATTTCCGCTCAACCGGAGTCTACGAAACTTAAGCGAAATGCTTAGTCGGTGTGTAATTACTGTCTGAAAACAGCCAGGACGTTACATTTGCGTTTAGGTCCCCGACGCATTTTAAAATTGCATAAAAATGCTAATTCAACACCGTTTCGACTCGATCTCCCAATCCGGGAATCCAAAAGCTGCGCCGTAAGTTTCAGCGCATCCGTTACGACGAGACGAAGCCCGTGCTCATGGGCTTGGGCTGACACGAAGTCCGAGGGCAAAGTTGGCCCATAACCACTTAGAGTTCAACCCACTAATTTATTTATAACTTTTAACCTAAAGCATCATAAATCACAATATTTTACCAGTAACTATACTTCAATGTGCTGAACCTCGTGCTCACAATCCGGACTCGAATTGGGCAGCAAAAACCCAAGCTGACCCATAATTATTGTATATTAAAGCTTAATGTTGCAATAATTGTTCTTCAGTTGATTCTTTTCCACTTTTAATGTGAGCATCATGCTCAGGGGTCCTCAAATGTGTAGAGGCTCACCTCTGAGCCTCAGAAAATCCACCAAACACAAGTGAAGTAATGACATGATCCCACAAGGACTTGACTTCGGATATTTTATACATTCAGGATTTCTGGCAGTAATAAAGGTGAGCATCGCTTAGAGGGCATCACAAAAACTTGGGGGCTCACCTGTGGGAGGTAGAAGCACTGTTGGTTCAGCTTCGGGAGCAAGGTGATCTCAACCTTCCATTGGTAGAGCTCGAGTTGGCCGAGCCCACTTGTCTCTCGGCCAAGCTTCCAACAAAGGTGAGCACCACCCTTCTTGAACCTTCAGAAGTGCAAGGGACCTCAGCCGTGAAAGCTTGGAAGCTCCTGTGCAATCCCAACCCGAGGAAGAAGAAGATAAAGCTTCAAGGGTTCATTAATGGCAACTTGGAAAGGAACCCGCATGGGTTGCATGCACTTGGTCCAAAGGAATTCTCATGATGTCAGGAGACTTACCCAAGATGGCCGGCGCCGGAGGAAGCGACGGCGACGATGGCCGGCGTTGCTCGGTTGCAAACGGGTGCAACTACCGGGAAAGAAATCCTGCCGTTAGAACTCGCATGCAAAATGTTGGAAAGCTTCCTAAGGATCATATTAGCTCACCTGGGTGGTTTCCCGGCGACGAGAAGCGTCGGCGACGCGCGGCGGCGGAGCTCGGGTGAAAGCACAACAAAACCCGAAGCTAGGGCTTCTACGCGCGGCTCAGCCGTTCAACTGATCATCCCGAGACTTTGGGGGTAGCTAGCAGTCATCAAGGCGAAGATGATCAACGGTTCCGATCTCAGTTTTAATGGTCGGAAAAATCGGAAACCGAGTTCGTCGGAAAATGCAAGAAGAGGAGTGCCTCCCGCGGCGGCGCACGGCGGCGGCTGGGGCCGGGGTCACCTCAGCCCGGTTGCGGCTCCACGAGGGAGTCCTCAGTCAGGGACTGGATGGATTAGCACCCACTCGATCACCCTCCTCAACGAGAACCCGAGATCAAGAAATGTTCTTGATCTTCTTCCTTCTCCGGCGATGAAGCGGCGGCCGGTGCGGGGCTCCCGTGGAGTGCGGCAGAGGAGGTGTAGAAGTGGTTGAAGCAGGCGGCTTGGGCAGCGGCTGGGAGCTTAGGGATTTAGAGGAACCCTAACCCGAATGCATAATATATAGTGTATATATGCAAAATTGCAATATAGTCCTTTATCACTTAATATTTTGCTATGAGCCCATTGCTGTAGAACACATTTGCTATAAGGACCTTCCTCTACAAGTTTGGTGCAAATCGATACCTAAAATATAGCATCAATACGCGAAATACTGCGATTTTTCTTCTATTTCCCGCTTTTCGAGACAACCGGACTGTCAAACTGAAAATCTGACACCGCCACGACGTCCGGCTCGACGAAACCTATTAGGTAGCGATTTTGGTTCGCTAAAATTTAGCTCCATAAATTTTAAATTCCACCTTATACTGTGCCAAATCACAGTTATCGCGCTTCTCGAGGCTCTAGGGCCGTCAAACGGAAATTCCGTCAGCGCCATTGCGTCCAGAACGACAAAACCGTTCAAAATGACTACCTGGATCACTATGTTCGGATTCCGTTCAGTGAAATAGTGCTTGTTGCAATCGACGGAGTCAAAAACTCAGGGGCTACTGTTCATCTGCAGTGCCAACTTAAGTGACACTGTGCGCAGAGGGCACTGTTACATTGGTCGCGTTTATTTGCCCACTTCTTCATCGATTTCTGGAAGATCCGACCGTCAGATCGAAAAGTGCTGAATATGAATCTCGCTCAGTTCGACGAGACGATCGCAACGGTCAATTTGGATTTCCAAGATCATGTCCGGATCGGAAAATAGCCTTTTTGTCTAGTGCACAGTGCGACTTGCCCACTGGCGATTGACCATATAGGTCAACAAAGGTCTTTTAAATTTAAAACCAGCTCAAAATTTCACTTTTAAATTGTTAATTAAAATAAAATATTTCGAGTTTCTACATATATATATATATATATATATATATATATATATATATATATATATATATATATATATATATATATATATATATATATATATATATTGTTAGAAAAATAATCGCACTAACTTTGATTGTGATTAAATTATCTAACTGTTTTTTGTTTAAAATTTAATAACATAACTTACCTTTAATCGCTAGTCAAAAATTGTAGACGAAAGAAATTGATCCGGAAGCGTGCGAGGCACTGCCCTAAGGCATATTTCCGTCCTTCGTGCAGATTAATCGGAGACACCACCTCAAGGTACGACCGGAATTCCTCTTCCTACGTGCACGACCGCGAAAGAAGTTGACGGAGATTCTCTCAACACCCGATAAACAAAATTAACCAAATAAAATTTAAAATAAAACTTAAAATAATTTTTTCTTTCTTTCTTTCTTTCTTTCTCTGACCGACTTTTTTTCCTTTTTTCACTGACTACTATAGCCCACACCCTATATATATATAGGAGCAGGGAAAAGAAAATTCCGTTGGGTTCCATGCCGTTGGGTTGGAACCCAACGTTAATTCACCTAAATGGTGAATTAACACAGTAACGTTCCCAACGTTAATATACATTAAATAGAGTTAATTAGTAAATTAATTAAAAGAGAGTAAATTAATTAGTAAATAAGAATTAATAATAACATAAAATTATTACTGAAGGTTTTAGGAATTTTGATTTTTATTCCAACAATCCCCCGCAAAATTCAAAATTTTGAAATAAGATTAAACTGAAAAATAAAATAAAATAAGATTATCGGGTGTTTATATATATGTAATAGGTAAGGTGTCTTTAAGAGATTTAATCTCACTTAGTGTAAGCAATTTTCATCAGAAGGAATCGGAGTGAACCAGGTCTTGAACTACGTTCCTTTGACCTTGACTTCAACTGCCACACACACAGTACAGAATTCTCCGTCGCGAGTCTGTGCATTAAAGGCCATGCACAGTACCTTGATTTTTCATAAGAATTTCTATGGACAGCCTACATCTCATAGTCGCGGCCTTATACGAATATTCTTATATAGGTGGTCTCCTCCAGAGATGTGTGTAGAGTTACATCTCGCAAAAATTATTGCCTCGGATTCCAATAAGAGCTATAAGCTCAACCTCAACCACTACACAGAGCACAACTCATCATTGGGATGGAATTGGAACTAAAGTTACTCTGAATAAACTGTAGAAAGTGCTCTTTGGCCAACCTGACAGCTTGTTTTTACCACATTGAACCTTCTTCGAGGGATCTCCTATCACAAAGGTTGGGTTCCCACTGCAGGAAGGCCCTTTATGCGCAAAGTCCCATCCCCTTCGATGACTCTAGGACCTTAGTCCTATTCAAGCCTTTCGTCAAGCAGTCTGCAAGATTCTGTTCAGATCTGATAAAACTTAAAGAAACAACATCATGAGAAGTTAGCCATCTAACAGACTTTTGTCTCAATTTAATATATCGACTAGCCTTAGAATTTATTAATTTCTTTTTACAAAATTCAATTGCAGCTCGAGAATCACACCGAATAGAAATAGGTGGAATAGGAGTAGAACTCAATGGAATTGATGACAAAAGGTTCTTGAGCCACTCGGCTTCAAGACAAGTAGTGTCAAGGGCAATCAACTCAGCATCCATAGTGCTTCTGGCTATTATAGTCTGTTTGGTGGATTGCCAAGAAACTGCACTGCCACCAAGAATAAAAACATAGCCAGAAGTAGATTTAATATCCAAAGAATCAGAAATCCAATTGGCATCGCTGTATCCCTCAATTACAGCAGGATAGCCAACAAATTTAAGAGCAAAAGAAAGAGTACCTTTAAGATAACAAAATACTCTTTCCAGAGCAATCCAATGAATCATACTAGGACTACTAGTATATCTACTCAATCTTGATATGGCATAGGCAATGTTAGGTCTAGTTCTATTGGTTAGATACATCAGAGAACCAATGATCTGGGCAAATTTCTCCTGATTTACTGGATTACCAGTGTTCTTTACAAGTTGAACACTAGGATCAAAAGAAGTAGAAACAGGAGAACAATCAGAATACCCAAATTTATCAAGTACCATTTGGGTGTAATGAGATTGGGTCAGGATAATAGAATCAGATGATTTAAGAATTTTCATTCCTAAAATCACATCAGCTTCACCAAGATCCTTCATATCAAAATGGTCTGATAAAAAGGATTTAACTTGGTTAATGAGATCAAGATCAGGAGCAAGAATCATAATGTCATCAACATAGAGACAAAGAATAACGCAACGATCATCAAATCTCTTGAAATAGAGACAGTTGTCATAATCGTTGGTCAGAAATCCATATGAAGCTATAACACTGTCAAATTTCTCGTGCCACTGTTTAGGTGCTTGTTTTAGTCCGTATAGAGAGCGAACTAATTTACACACCTTATTCTCTTGACCAGGCACAGAGAAACCTTCAGGCTGAGCCATATAGATTTCTTCTTCAATATCACCATAAAGAAAAGCGGTCTTGACATCCATCTGATGAATCAAAAGTTTATGAATGGATGCTAATGCAAGAAGAATTCAGATAGTAGCAATGCGAGCAACAGACGCATATGTGTCAAAGTAGTCAATTTCAGCCTTTTGCCAAAAACCTTGAGCAACAAGACGTGTCTTATACTTCTCTACTGATCCGTCAGTCCTAAGTTTCTTTCTAAAGATCCACTTACATCCTAGGGGTTTACTACCAGGAGGTAAATCAGTGAGAATCCAAGTGTTATTACTGATAATTGATTCTATCTCACTTTTTATAGCCTCCTTCCAAAAAGAAGCTTCAGGAGAACTCATTGCTTCCTTATAAGACGAAGGTGTACTTTCAATTAAGAAAGTAAAGAAGTCTTCACCAAAGTTCTTCTCAAAGTGAGTTATCTTACTTCTTCTTAATTTAGGAATAGGATCAGGTTCTACATGATCTAAACTATAATGCAAATCAGATGCGGGTATATGATCAGAAATAGATGCATGATCAAAAGTAGACTGATAATCAGGGGTAGATCTAGAAATGCGAGTTTTGAAAGGAAAAATATTTTCAAAGAAAGTTGCATCTCTAGATTCAATCAAAGTGTCATTGGAAATTTCAGAAACCTCAGAGTTGATCACAAGAAATCTATAGGTATTGCTATCTAAGGAATATCCAATAAAGATAGCATCTATAGTTTTAGGTCCGATCTTCTTTCTTTTGGGTTCAGGAATGGATACCTTAGCCAAGCACCCCCACACTCGGAAGTAACTCAACCTAGGTGCTCTTCCTTTCCAAAATTCATAAGGTGTCTGGGTTCTATCCTTAGAGGGAATCCTATTGAGGATGTAACAAGCTGATAAAAGAGCCTCCCCCCACAAGTTCTGAGGTACACCAGAACTTAAAATCATGGCATTAACCATGTCCAATAGGGTTCGGTTCTTTCTTTCAGCTACACCATTAGATTGAGGTGAGTAACGAGTAGTTACTTCATGAATTATTCCATGTTCCTCGCAGAATAGGTTTAATTCATTTGAAGTATACTCGCCCCCTCTATCAGACCTTAGAATTTTAATCCTCTTATCCAATTGGTTTTCAGCCTCAGCTTTAAAGGCTTTAAACTTATAGAGGACTTCATCTTTGGTCTTCAAGAGATAGGTGTAACAATACTTGGAGTAGTCGTCTATAAAAGTTACAAAGTAGCGACTGCCTCCACGGATAGGTACTCTATTAGAATCACAGACATCACTATGAATTAGTTCAAAAATCTGGGTATCCCTATAAGGAACAGATTTAAAAGGTTTCCTAGACTGTTTAGCTTGGGTACAAATCTCACATTTAGGTTTGGAATCAATCTTGAGTTTGGGTGAAAGATTAAGATTGGTCAATTTCAGAATAGATTTAAGGTTCACATATCCTAATCTGCCATGCCATACATCACAAGATTCAGTATTTAACACAGTAGAAGAAGAAGTAGACACTGAATGAGAAAAATTTTTATTATCAACAAAAGAAATTACATTCAATTTGAATAAACCCTCAGATATAAAACCTTTTCCAATGAACATTTCCCCCTTAGAAATTACAACTTTATTAGATTCAAGTACAATCTTAGAACCTAATTGCACTAATAGAGATCCACTAATCAGGTTCCGTCGGATCTCGGGAACATGCTGCAAATTGTGAAGGATCAAAATCTTTCCAGAAGTTAACTTCAGTTTGACTGTTCCGATGCCCAACATATTGACAGCTTTTCCGTCTCCAACAGTGACACATCCTCCACCTGAGTCCTGATAGGAGGAGAATAGGGACCTATTAGTACAAACATGGACATTGGCTCCTGAATCTAACCACCAATCTAAATCATGATAGGTGAGGTTAACATTAGGTATAAAGGAGACTGACCTAAAAGTGGAGTTCGAAGGTTCACCCTCAACCATGTTGACTTGAGGTTTAGGATAATTGTTCTGATTAGTTTGGTCCTTCTTGTAGACAACCTTCTCTTTCTTCCGATAAAAACATTTTGAAGCAAAATGATTGTCCCGTCCACAAACGTAACAAAATCCACCCTTCTTCTTATTCCCACTAGATTGGTTGGTGTTGGGTTTATGGGTACGGTTTGGGTTCTTACCCTTAAAGCCTTTACCCTTAGGTTTAAAATTTTTACCTTTGGATTTGGACTCATGGCTTTGATTCGAAATCTCGGTCACGTTTAAGTTTGATATGTTATCGGTTGGTTTAACCTCTCTAAGTCGATATTGGTCTTTTATTCTAATAGCTTGAATTACAGATCTAAGTTGATGAGTTCCCTGAGTTCTTCTAAGTTCATGGGCAAATTTTGACCAGGAAGGGGGTAATTTGTCCAATAGTGTAGTAACCATGATTTTTGAAATCCAAAATCTAAATTTAAATAATTTTTTGGATTATTTAAATGGCAAAAATAGATTATTAGTAGTGCAATTGTGATCCGAAAATATCGACTTTTGATCGGAGCCTGATCTCAAAAATTTAATATCACTATTGCGACCGTCTCGTCGAAACAAGAAAGATTGATATTCATATGTTCTCGATCTGACGGTCGGATCGTCCAGAAATCAGCGAAGAAGCGAGCGGGGCCCACAACTTAAGTTGTGAATAGTAACCCCTGAGTTAATTCTCTCGTCGTCCAACATCGGCCAATCGACCGTTTGGAGTCCGAACATATTGGTCCAGGTAGTCGATTTTAACCGCTTCATCGTTCTGAACGCAATGGCACTGACGAAGTTTGCGTTTGACGGCTCTGGAGCGTCGGGATGCGTGCCATACAGTAGAAATTACTGTATTAAATGGGCTAAACAATTTTAGGGGCACTAAACTGAGGAACCAAATACGCTACTTTATAGATTTTGTCGAGCCGGACGTCGTGGTGGTGTCCGTTTTTTAGTTTGACGACCCGACTGCCTCGAAAAGCATGAAAAACAGCGAAAATACCGTAATTTGCACAAAGACCCCTATATTTTATGCTCCAAAAAGCGTGCAAATTCATGGAGAGGGAGTTTATCGCGAAACAAAGATTCTGTGAAGGACTTGGTTCAAAATATTAAGTGTGGAAGGGGCAGTTAGCATCTTGTTACACTAAGTATATAAGTTGCATTAGGGTTAACTAAGAAACCTTAGAGTCTAGAGAACCCCAGCCCCTGCCACCTCCACCGGAGACTTCTCCTCTCCCTCTGCGTCCCTTCCTGGCGTTACGCCGCCGGCCGCCGTCGTCTTACGCCGGAGAAGAAGAAGAAGAAGAAGACAAAGAAGCTTTTTCTCTCGGGCTGTTGGTGAGGAGGGTGCTTGGAAAGGGCCCAAGTTGATCAAACCTTTTTCCTGTGGAGTCCTCTGTGAAGCCGCAACCGAGCCGGGGTGAACCGACGCCAGCCGCCGCCGTGCGCCGCTGCGGAGGTTGTCTTCTTCCTCGGTTTTCTGGCGAGGTAAGAAGGTTGAAAACTTTTCATTTATAGTGGCCTTTGAACCCGACCATCTTGTTCCTGACGTCGAGTGGCACGTCTCTATGAAGTTTGGTCCATCGCCGTCCACCCCATCACCGGCGGGAGCGACTTCTTGCCGGAAGTGCAATTTCCAGCCAGATCTGCGGCCGAGCTTTTTCTGACCGTTAAAACTCAGATCAGAGACGTTGGGATTGATCTCCTCGTCGACTGAAACCTACTCCCGAAGTTTGGGGATCATCGGGCAAGGATCCAAGTCGATCGAGCCTGCCCTAGGTTCGGGCAAATGTGGTCCTCCACTGATCTTCGCCGTCCGGCGCCGCCGCTCACCCGCGCCGCCGGCCACGACCTCAGCAAGCTCCGTGGAACCGAGGGGAACACCTTGGTCCAAGTTGCGCCGGTCCAGGAACCGCCGGCCGGAATCCGCCATTAGAGACCTTCTTCTTCACCGAGCTTGGGGTTGATCTCGAGCTCCGGCGATCGCCGCCGCTCCCAGTTGCCGTCTGGTGGCCCTGGTGAGTTACTTGGTGTAGTAACCGTAATTTTTAAAATCCAAAATTTAAGTTTAAATAATTTTTTGGATTATTTAAATGGCAAAAATGGGAAATTAATAGTATAATAGTAACCCCTAATTCAAATACCTTTTTGATCAACGTCGGCCGTTTCGCCGTCTGGACTCCAAACATAGGGGTATGAGTAGTCTATTCCAGCCGTTTTCGACGTTCTGAGCGCAATGGCACTGACGGTTTTCGTGTTTGGCGATCCGGGTGCATCGAAATGCGTGCATCGTTCTACAACTTACCGAACTTTTTGGCCCGAGATTTTATTCGAGCGTCGTTTCAAGCAAGCAAATATGCTACTTGAAAGGTCTCGACGAGCCGGACGTCGTGGCGAAGTCCGTTTCGCAATTCGACGAACCATTTTTCTCGAAATGCGTGAAAAGTGCCGAAAAAGTGGGTATTTTCGCAAAAACCCTATTATTTTATGTGTCAAATTCGAAGAGGCTTATAGGTTAGGGTTCTGGGTACAATTGTTACCTACAGATGGGACCCTAGAGTTTAGGGTTGATTGTGCAAGGGTGTGGATGCAATTTTTGTAAATTCTATGCATTAAACCCTTTGTGACTTTTGGGCTTCCTCGTGGGAGGTTACACGAGGTGGCTCTTGGGATTTCCAACTCCCAAGAGTTATTCCTCATAACCCTGAGTGCTGTGAGGCCGAGGAGACACAAACCCCATTGAGAAAAATCCGAGAGAGAGAGAGAAGAGAAGAGGTTGGAACCAAGTTGAACCAAATTGGTTTCTGGAGTTCGTGAGGTGTTTTCCTGTGTCTGTGGATCACCTTGGAGCTTGCCGTGGCCGCGCAAAGGAGGGATGAGAGAACCGGCTTCTTCCATTCTTCTCCAACTCCGGCGAGGTAAGTCTCCTTAAACCAGTGGTTGTATGAACCCTAGACCCCTAGCAGTAGCTTATTTATGTTCTAAGGATGCTCCCTGCCTAGCCCCGAGCCCCCATGCACGTTGGGTAGCCGGCGGGAGAAAGCCCCTCGCCGGAACCCAAGAATAGCTCCGCCGCGGCCAAACTTTGCAACCCGTGGTCCAAACGCCAAACCAAAATCATGGGGAGGAACTGTAGGAGATAAGGATCAACTCTACCAAATTTGGTAGAGTTTGATCAAGTAAGTAAGTTGCAGATCGAAACCCTAAAAATTGGGTTTTTTGCACTTTGACCGAGCTAATTGCTCCGGCGCTGGCGAGCCTCCTCACCTCCGGCCAATGGGTCGAGAAGCTTCCTAGGATCAAATAGGTTCCATCCATGCTCTTGCATGGCATCCATGCAGCCTGGAAATAGAGGTGCCATGGATGACCCGAGAATGGACCAAGGTGCGGTTGCCGGCTTTCCGGCCGTCTCCGGCGGGTGGGAAGTGGTCGAGAAGTTTGCTGGGACCAAGAGGAGTCTATCCATGCATGTGAAAAGGTTTCATGCAGCCTCGGGAGAATTTCACCATTAGAGGTGGTGAAGCTCAAATCGAGCTTTGCTCCACCGCCGCCGCCGCCGTGCCCTGTCGCCAGGCACGGGTTCAGGTAAGTTGGTATTGAACTTTAGCAACTATTGGTGCAAGTGGTTGAGTCCCAGAATTCCTGGTTGAATGGTCACAAATTTCGAAGCTGTAGCTTCATCTTCAACCTCGGATTCCGGCCAACCTGGGTTGCAAGGTTGTCTCAGACTTGCTGGGATTGATCTTAATGCTATATAGAGTATTTCCTTCTAAGTTAGAAAGCCTCAGGTGCTTCCTCTGCAGAGAACCTGTTTGGGATTGTGGAAGCTTGGTTGTATTGTGTTATGCACACTAGGTGTTTGTGATAATGCCACACTGAAGTTTTGTTTGGAATTGGACTTCGAGTATAATATGAAAGTTGTTCCTTTATGTCCCCTGAGCTTGATGCTCACTTTAGATCAAATCAGATCTGTGTGGAATTGTGAATGGAGCATTGTTGTCATGTTAGAAAGCAAAGGTTTTGGATCTGCTTGATCCAGCAGTTCTGGGCTGCACTTGGGCAAGCCCCTGTGTCCCTGAGGTGCCCTGAGCAAAATGCTCAGGTTGGTTTGCAAACAACACATGTGTTTTAAAGAGATTTGTATTTAAAAGCCTTAAATAAAGAAGTTTGGCTATAGGTTTGTTTTGGGCTATTTACGAAGCCGCGACAGTGAGCTCCTGGCTAATTTGGGGTCACTGGACGCGATGCTCGCGTCGGATTTAGGTTTCGTTAAGCCGAAGAAACAAAAATGCCTTAAGACTAGGATAGAATAATAAATTATGGCCCGAAGTTTTCCTCGGGTTCCGTGCTGCTGCAAATAGGTGAGCACGGTGTTCAGCGAGTCAAGAGTCACCTACTGGAGGTGACGGTTCGTAAAAATAATATCCCAGTTAAGAGAACGAGCGAAAACGGCTCTCAAAAAGCTTTAAAAGTGCAATTTTTGGAAACCTTAAGGGTCTAAACGCAATTGTAGCATCGTGTACTGCCTAGGGCAGTGTGTTTGTGGTTCCTAAGCTTTTCGTTAGGAATCCATTGGCTCTCGTTGAGTAGAAATTGATTATTGGTCCGAGAATCGGCAAAATTGTTGATTTAACGGCATCCTGGTGGCAATCGCGCAATTCGGAAAATTGCGGTGGTTTCACCTAGCCTACTGTTGAGTCCCAATAGAATCTGGTTGAGCCAGCGGCAAAGGGTTAAAGCCCGAGTCTCCCGGAAATCCAAAAGGAATTCCCGGAAGGGGCATTTTGGTAATTTTACCAATAATTGAACATAGGGTAGCACTTGTCTAAGTGTTGTTGTCAAACACTGATGTTTAAGTAGTCCAAGGTTTCGCATTGATCTGGAAAAGATCTGGGCCTTAGTTTGGGGTTAGATTGATTGAGTTGTTCCCTGATCAGTATTTTTGATTCAGGTTGGCACAGTTTTCGAGCTTTCTTTTGGAGTCGAAAGTTCGCCTGCAAAATGACATGTGGGTTTATCTTCGATCCGGGCTTTATCATTTCGGCCCTCTGGGGTACAGTATTGGTTGGACCCCTGTTCTTGTAAGCCTAGATAATGTTTGAGCCTGCCTTCCTTTTGATCAGTTTTATACTGTTATCTGCTTGATTATTATGATCTTTATCAGTTACCTGATTATATGATGCCTTGCATGATTGATCTCTAGTTGCTTCCAGTTATTATGACTTTATTCCTGGACATTTGCCATGCCTGATTGGTCATTAGCTAGCTTGAACATTTATACTTGATTATATTCTGCCTATGATTGAGATTTAGTGGCTATTCTGCATTGCACCCTTGTTGGGATTTTGGTCATTTGCTAGTTTGTATACGTGATTATCAGTACTCCCTGATTATATCTGATCCATGCTATAGTAGTTGATGATTATTCCTGCATATGAGTTGAGATTCAGTTGTGTCACGCCCCGAGGGTTTTGTTTTAGCGGAAACGATTCATAAAAGTTGAATGTTTGACGTGTAAAAATTTTTTTTTTTTTTTTGTTTAAAAGGGAACCCCTCTTCCCCGGCACGTGCCCAGACCCGCCACACATACATGGTCACTCTGCAAACGGGCAGAGTCTCCCCTGTACGTGCACGGCGTAGCGTTCGGTACATGTTCCAACATACGCAACCAATCAATCACAACAGTCATTCACAAACAACCAGCATTCTACACTAATACAAGAAAACATACAAGAAAACATATGGCCGATCAATTTGGAAAGGATAAATCCACAGTTTTGAAAGAGCGCCTACCCGGCGCTTACGTTTTGAAAGTTAGTTCGAAATCAGCATAAATCCACAAGGTTTGAAAACGGTGCCCACCCGACACCCAATTTTGAAATCCCTTTCGCAATCCATAAATCCACAGGGTTTTGAAACCAGTGCCCACACGACACTTAGATTTTAAAAACGGTTTTCGCAATCTTTTCTTTGAATTTTCCCTTTTTGATTTTCGAACGGCCAATGGAAATATAAGGAAAGTAACGCACAAGGGGCACTAAATGCAACCCGTACCGACATCCACGCCGACCCCACGAGGGTATCGCGAACCTCTCACATAACTACAATGCATTGAAAAGCGAGAATGAAAGAAGAAATACAGTCCGAGGTCCCCAGCGACCCAGCTGCTCCTGTCCCGTCCTCACCAACGCCTACCTCTCCCCCCGCCTGAACCCTGTCACGAAGTGGGATGTCAGTGACGTAAAAATAGTAGAGCAGGAGAATGTAATAAAACAAACCGTGACGACGACCGGAGCAACCACCCCCCCCTCAAGGAGGAAAAGCAACCTGTACACCTGTATCCGGTAATACCCGGACGCGTCGGACAACTAAACCGACGACCCGCACCGTACCTGCAGAAACCCGACCACGCCGGACAACTAAACCGACGGGTCGCACCGCTCGCACCTCGGCGCCTCACCCCACCACTAATAAGGGGCCCCACTACGTCACCTCGTGGGTATACACGGGTCAGAGACCACTTTTTCGGAAAAGCGCACCCTTTGCGGTGGCCAAACCGCGGGTGCGCGTGTTGCAGCCTCGAGCCAAGTAACCATAATCATCATCATGTCAGCATCATAATATATATAACAAAAGTGAAACGACAACATATATACTGAAAAGTAAGCCGTAACATATGCGATCGAAAGTAACCCGCTATCATGTATAATCAAAGTAAAGGCAGTAATAGGTGCACTCGAAGGTAGCCCGCCAACATGTAATTATCAAAAGGAAAACGACCGTCGGAAGACCGACGCTAAACATTATGACGAAACCCATTAACATGCATAAGCTATCACCCCTCAATATTTAACCCCAGTATACCTAGAATTGACCCCGTCCAATACGATAGAGTTAGATGCTAGGACCAAGAAAATGGAACCCACCTGAATGTAGGCCGATCCCGAACTCCCGCTAGACTACCGGGAGGCTAGTGCTGACAACTGGGCCCTGTATAAGCAGCTATAGTCAATAATAAACTCGCACGACCCATCCCGACGACACAATAGTAATGTGTCTCTAATACGGTTCGATACAGCCGTTTTATCGAACGAAACCCGATTCCCGATCAATGAGAGTCTACGGGACTCTAACAAAATGTCCAGTGGTGTAAAACACTATCTAGAGTCAGCATATGTGTCTAAATTGCATTTAGGTCCCTAACAGCTTTTAAATTGCATAATTAGCTTATATTCCGGCCCGTTTTGGCACGTTCTTGAAATCCGGGGGTCCAAAAGCTGCGCCGTAACTTTCAGCGCGTCACCTTTGATGAAACAGACCCCGTGCTCACCATTTTGGGTCAACGCGAAACCCGAGAGCAAAGTTAGCTCTTTAACTCTTTATGTTAATTGCACTATTTTGCCTTGATCTTAACATCTAGAAGTCCAAAAAAACTACGTGGCGAATTTCAGCGTGTTCAGCAAGACGAGACAGAGCCCGTGCTCACCAATTTTGGTTGGCACGGGACCCGAGGGCGAAGTTGGCCCATAACCTTTTAGAGTCCAATTTACTACTATGCTTAAACTTTGTTTATGCTTAATCAAAATGAGGTCCAACTAGAGCATGGCATTCAGTAAGGGCTAAAGGTGATGAGGCTCACCTGAGGCTTGCCGGAGATCGGCCGGAACAGTGGCCGGAGCAACACCCGAAAGTTGGCTAGAGCTCGGATTGGTGAAGCTCCAATGCAACCTTGCTCTGTCAGCAACCAAGGTGAGCAGCAGTTAGCTTGGGGTCCCAGATGAGGACTGATCCATGTTGGGTAGAGCCCCGGCGGCCGGAGGCGGCGGCGGCCGGAGACCAACCCAAAATAGGTACTTCGGGTGCAAGCTTTTAGAGTTAATTACAAGGGTCTCTCGACCCAAAATAAAATCATGGGGGTCCCCTAAATAGGGTTTAGGTCATACCTGTACGGGTGGCCGGAGCCCAGGCCGCCGGAGATGGCCGGAGGTGGGCTCGAATGCAGTCTCGGGTGCAGCTGCAGAGGGTAGAAGCCCTACGTTAAACCCTGCATGCAAGGTGATGGGGAGGCTCCTAGGGACCAAGGAAGCTCACCCGGGCGGTTCTCCGATGTCCGGGAGCGTCGGCAAGGCAGCGCCGGCGAAGCTCGGAGGGGCTTCAAGGTTGTTAATGGTGGTTTCCGGCGCGGCGGCTCCGGGCAGGTGCTACCCGGACCAAAAGGTCTGTCCCAACACCCCGACGCTCGGTGCAGTGGTGGCCGGCGCCGGGAGGCCGCGGCGGCGCCGGACGGAGGAATTCCGGCGACGAATTAATTCACCCGTTTCTAGGGCTCGGCCGTGCGGGATGGATCCTGGTCTGATCAACCCCAGATCTTGGAGGAAGCTTTCAGTCGACTAGGGGACAAGGATCAACGGTGCTGATCTTGTGTTTAACGGCCGGATGAAGCCCGCGCCAGCGATCGGTCAAGAAAACGATAATCCGGCGAGGATGGCTCCCGCCGGCGATCGGGACGGCGGCCTCGGCTCGTCCTGCAACAGGACGACCTCCTCGACGTCAGCAACACAATGGCCATGCCCAAAACCCGAGACTAAAATAAAAGTCCCAAGAACTCACCTTCGCCGGAAAATCGTGGAAGAGGGTGTTGTCCCGCGGCGGCGCACGGCGGCGGTCGTCGTCGGATCCAACCCAGCTCGGTTGCAGCACCACGAGGGACTCTTCAGAAGGGAATTTGTCAACTTGAATCCCTCCCCACACCTTCCTCTCCAAATTCCGAGGTCAAGCTCTTCTTGATCTTGCTTTTCCGGCAAGGGGAGCGGCGGCCGGTGCGGGACTCCGGGGAGTGCGGCTGATGGAGAGGAAGGAGTTGGGTTGCGGCTGGGGGCTCGTGCTGCAGGGTTAGGGTTTAAGGAACCCTAACCCGAGCTATATACTTATAGTGTATAGAGCATATTTGCCTTTTAGTCCCTCTCCTTAAGACATTTAGAGTTGGGCCCTTAACAGCAGCTCACTCTTACATTTAGGTCCCCTCCCCAGCAGTGGCACGCATTTCGAGGCAGATTCACTAGGGTCTAATGTGCAATTAACACCATTTTCGCCTTGTTTCACGCTTTCCGAGGCGATCCGGTTGTCGAAACGGAAAATGGACTGCGCCATGACGTCCGGCTCGACAAGACCTATCAGGTAGCGATTTCTGATTTTCGCGAAACTGCCCGGATAAAATCTCGGTCCATAATAACTGTGTCAAAATACAGTTTTTCGCGCTTTTCGAGATTCCAGAGTCGTCAAACAGAATTTTCGACTGCGCCACTGTGTTCAGAACATCGAAACCGTTCGAAATGACTACCTGGATCACTATATTCGGATTCCGAACAGTGAATTAGTTAATGTTGTATTCGTCGGGTCTCGAAAACCAGGGTTACTGTTCATCTACAGTAACTCACTTAAGTGCACTGTGCACAGAGGACACTGTTACATTGGTCGCGAGATTCGTCCACTTCTTAGTTGAATTCTGGAAGATCCGACCGTCAGATCGAAAAGTGCTGAATATGAATCTCGCTCAGTTCGACGAGCCGATCGCAACGGTCAACTCGGATTTCCAAGATCATGTCCGGATTGGAAAGTAGCCTTTTTGTCTCGTAAAACGTGCAACTCGCACACTGGCAATTGACTAAATAAATCAACATAGGTCTTTTGAATTCAAAAAAACCAGGTCAAAAATCACCTTTAGACTAATCATTAAAATAAAATGTTTCGAGTTCTTACATCACTTACAACTTAAAAGAAGTTTCGTCCCCGAAACTTACAACTTAAAAAGTTTCATTCCCGGAGCTTTCAGCCTGAAGTCATACTTTATGAGAATGCTCAAAAGTTTAATCGTGGGCTCCAGGTCAGTCGCAAGGTATCTACAATTCTAAGGCTACTAATTTAGACCCAATCTGATACTCCCCATTACAGGGCAGAGTATTTCCTCAGTTCTCTCGACAGTCCGTTGCCTGCAGCCAACGTGCTTACCAAAAGGAACAGCGAAATACCATAGATCTGTCGCCAACAACTAGTTGGGGACGCAACTCCTATCAGAAGGTATATCACATACCTCCCAACACGATCTCAGTGCTAAAAACATAACCTTTATCAAGGATTACTACCACCTCGTGGTCACAAACATCACCATGACTAACACATAGGCGAGTCCACGTCGATCCACAAAATCTGTGCAAAAGGTGGGGTCAATTTGCATCCGCCCCAAACAGGGTTACCATCGGGCCCATAGGCCATTGAATTATGACACGGGGATACTGAAGGATCAACAACTTGTTCATCCTCTAAGCAAACTGTGAGGCTAGTGCAATATTAACAGTCATCTACTGCTGTGCCATCAGCTGGACGATTACGACAAGAACAGTGATTTAACCCTTAACCACTGTAACTGATCCGAGCACTCTGGCTCCATTCAAACATCAAGCCCACAGCCGAAACCATGACCGCGGCTAACCCTGCAATAACAACGATCCCAAACCAGAGTGCGTACGACTAATAACCGAAACAACGAGGCTCAACTGTGTGAAGCACACCTGAGCTCCAAACCACTATGCCAAATACCCTGCGCTCTCTCGTGAACACAAGTCATCCTAGGGTTCGTTCCTAACCAAATACCCAGGTATCGGATCGGAAAGGCGGAATTGTGCATCGGAAACTGTGCAATTCACGCGCCGGCATGCAAATCGCTAAGGTTAGATCTGCTTCCTCGCCCGCAAGCACACTAGAATTCCTCGAGCGCTACATCACTCACACCTTAAAAGAAGTTTCATCCCCGAAACTTAAATACGCCAGGAATCCAATACATGGGAAAAGTGGCCCAACATGTCCGACTTGCGCTTCCCACTGGCCTTGCGCCCCTCGTGATCTGTACTGCTTCACAATCACAAACTCGCAACCCAAAACCTCAAGACTATGCCTTGGTCATGGGGAGCTGGCGACAAAACCCAGGGAGCACGGTCCTACTTCTGTCTTGGCACCCAAGGGGGTGCGACACTCTGATTAGCCTCTACCGCTCGGTCCCAATCCATTGCCCTTCCAAGCACCATACACTGAGCCGAGCTGCGTACCCCCAGACCAACGATCACATTCCCCACTAGGAGTATTTAAGCTCTAGGTCCGCTCAACAAAAGGAAGAATCAAGCCCAAACGAACAAGATTTGCTAGTCCCGGTGGTCTCTTTTCTCAACCCCAGGGGGAATCCCAAGACCCCCACAACAACATTACTACACGAGCCCAAGCAACACGACTACATAAACGCGACAACCGAGCTAAAACGAGAAACAAAACTTAACCCGTACTCACACACCCCACAAGTTAGTTCTAGACTCCGCTAGTATAGCACTTAACCAACTATCTAGAAAACGGGACATATACTTTTCCCCCGCTCCCCCGATCACTCGCGTTCTACGCTTCTATGCCTTATTCAATTCATTCATTCGTAGCTAAGTGTGGTATCTCCGTGGATGTCGGACACTGACTCTGCGTCCCCGGCCGATGATCTAGTACGGGCCATGTCTGTCACACATCACAAGAGTCAACTTTAGACTACCCTACTAACAACAACCATAAAGTGAGAGAAAGGACTCAACATTTCCCCCCCCCCTCAGTCACTCACGTTCTACAGTCCTATGCCCTACCCATTTCATTTGTATGTAGGCATGTGAGGGTTGTCCACGGATGTCGGCACTAACTGTTGTGATTGAAAGAACTCTCTGATACCATTTAATCTGTCACGCCCCGAGGGTTTTGTTTTAGCGGAAACGATTCATAAAAGTTGAATGTTTGACGTGTAAAATTTTTTTTTTTTTTTTGTTTAAAAGGGAACCCCTCTTCCCCGGCACGTGCCCAGACCCGCCACACATACATGGTCACTCTGCAAACGGGCAGAGTCTCCCCTGTACGTGCACGACGTAGCGTTCGGTACATGTTCCAACATACGCAACCAATCAATCACAACAGTCATTCACAAACAACCAGCATTCTACACTAATACAAGAAAACATACAAGAAAACATATGGCCGATCAATTTGGAAAGGATAAATCCACAGTTTTGAAAGAGCGCCTACCCGGCGCTTACGTTTTGAAAGTTAGTTCGAAATCAGCATAAATCCACAAGGTTTGAAAACGGTGCCCACCCGACACCCAATTTTGAAATCCCATTTCGCAATCCATAAATCCACAGGGTTTTTGAAACCAGTGCCCACACGACACTTAGATTTTAAAAACGGTTTTCGCAATCTTTTCTTGAATTTTCCCCTTTTTGATTTTCGAACGGCCAATGGAAATATAAGGAAAGTACGCACAAGGGGCACTAAATGCAACCCGTACCGACATCCATGCCGACCCCACGAGGGTATCGCGAACCTCTCACATAACTACAATGCATTGAAAAGCGAGGAATGAAAGAAGAAATACAGTCCGAGGTCCCCAGCGACCCAGCTGCTCCTGTCCCGTCCTCACCAACGCCTACCTCTCCCCCCGGCTGAACCCTGTCACGAAGTGGGATGTCAGTGACGTAAAAATAGTAGAGCAGGAGAATGTAATAAAACAAACCGTGACGACGACCGGAGCAACCACCCCCCCCTCAAGGAGGAAAAGCAACCTGTACACCTGTATCCGGTAATACCCGGACGCGTCGGACAACTAAACCGACGGCCCGCACCGTACCTGCAGAAACCCGACCACGCCGGACAACTAAACCGACGGGTCGCCACCGCTCGCACCTCGGCGCCTCACCCCACCACTAATAAGGGCCCCACTACGTCACCTCGTGGGTATACACGGGTCAGAGACCACTTTTCCGGAAAAGCGCACCCTTTGCGGTGGCCAAACCGCGGGTGCGCGTGTTGCAGCCTCGAGCCAAGTAACCATAATCATCATCATGTCAGCATCATAATATATATAACAAAAGTGAAACGACAACATATATACTGAAAGTAAGCGTAACATATGCGATCGAAGTAACCCGCTATCATGTATAATCAAAGTAAAGGCAGGTAATAGGTGCACTCGAAGGTAGCCCGCCAACATGTAATTATCAAAAGGAAAACGACCGTCGGAAGACCGACGCTAAACATTATGACGAAACCCATTAACATGCATAAGCTATCACCCCTCAATATTTAACCCCAGTATACCTAGAATTGACCCCGTCCAATATGATAGAGTTAGATGCTAGGACCAAGAAAATGGAACCCACCTGAATGTAGGCCGATCCGAACTCCCGCTAGACTACCGGGAGGCTGGTGCTGACAACTGGGCCCTGTATAAGCAGCTATAGTCAATAATAAACTCGCACGACCCATCCCGACACACAATAGTAAGTGTCTCTAATACGGTTCGATACAGCCGTTTTATCGAACGAAACCCGATTCCCGATCAACGAGAGTCTACGGGACTCTAACAAAATGTCCAGTGGTGTAAAACACTATCTAGAGTCAGCATATGTGTCTAAATTGCATTTAGGTCCCTAACAGCTTTTAAATTGCATAATTAGCTTATATTCCGGCCCGTTTGGCACGTTCTTGAAATCCGGGGGTCCAAAAGCTGCGCCGTAACTTTCAGCGCGTCACCTTTGATGAAACAGACCCCGTGCTCACCATTTTGGGTCAACGCGAAACCCGAGAGCAAAGTTAGCTCTTTAACTCTTTATGTTAATTGCACTATTTTGCCTTGATCTTAACATCTAGAAGTCCAAAAAAACTACGTGGCGAGTTTCAGCGTGTTCAGCAAGACGAGACAGAGCCCGTGCTCACCAATTTTGGTTGGCACGGGACCCGAGGGCGAAGTTGGCCCATAACCTTTTAGAGTCCAATTTACTACTATGCTTAAACTTTGTTTATGCTTAATCAAAATGAGGTCCAACTAGAGCATGGCATTCAGTAAGGGCTAAAGGTGATGAGGCTCACCTGAGGCTTGCCGGAGATCGGCGGAACAGTGGCCGGAGCAACACCCGAAAGTTGGCTAGAGCTCGGATTGGTGAAGCTCCAATGCAACCTTGCTCTGTCAGCAACCAAGGTGAGCAGCAGTTAGCTTGGGGTCCCAGATGAGGACTGATCCATGTTGGGTAGAGCCCCGGCGGCCGGAGGCGGCGGCGGCCGGAGACCAACCCAAAAATAGGTACTTCGGGTGCAAGCTTTTAGAGTTAATTACAAGGGTCTCTCGACCAAAATAAAATCATGGGGTCCCCTAAATAGGGTTTAGGTCATACCTGTACGGGTGGCCGGAGCCCAGGCCGCCGGAGATGGCGGGAGGTGGGCTCGAATGCAGTCTCGGTGCAGCTGCAGAGGGTAGAAGCCCTACGTTAAACCCTGCATGCAAGGTGATGGGGAGGCTCCTAGGGACCAAGGAAGCTCACCGGGCGGTTCTCCGATGTCGGGAGCGTCGGCAAGGCAGCGCCGCGAAGCTCGGAGGGGCTTCAAGGTTGTTAATGGTGGTTTCCGGCGCGGCGGCTCCGGGCAGGTGCTACCCGGACCAAAAGGTCTGTCCCAACCCCCGACGCTCGGTGCAGTGGTGGCCGGCGCCGGGAGGCCGCGGCGGCGCGGACGGAGGGAGGCATTCCGGCGACGAATTCAACCCTTTCTAGGGCTCGGCCGTGCGGGATGGATCCTGGTCTGATCAACCCCAGAGATCTTGGAGGAAGCTTTCAGTCGACTAGGGGACAAGGATCAACGGCTGTGATCTTGTGTTTAACGGCGGATGAAGCCCGCGCCTGCGATCGGTCAAGGAAACGATAATCCGGCGAGGATGGCTCCCGACGGCGATCGGGACGGCGGCCTCGGCTCGTCCCGCAACAGGACGACCTCCTCGACGTCAGCAACCATGGCCATGCCCAAAACCCGAGACTAAAATAAAAGCCCCAAGAACTCACCTCGCCGAAAAATGGAACATGTGGAAGAGGGTGTTGTCCCGCGGCGGCGCACGGCGGCGGGTCGGCGTCGGATCAAACCCAGCTCGGTTGCAGCACCACGAGGGACTCTTCAGAAGGGAATTTGTCAACTTGAATCCCCCCCCACATCCTCTCCAAATTCTGAGGTCAAGCTTCTTGATCTTGCTTTTCCAAGGGGGCCAAGGGGAGCGGCGGGCGGTGCGGACTCCGGGGGAGTGCGGCTGATGGAGAGGAAGGAGTGGGTTGCGGCTGGGGGCTCGTGCTGCAGGGTTAGGGTTTAAGGAACCCTAACCGAGCTATATAATATAGTGTATAGGGCATATTTGCCTTTTAGTCCTCTCCTAAGACATTTAGAGTGGGCCTCATACAAGCAGCTCACTCTTACATTTAGGTCCCTCCCAGCAGCAGTGGCACGCATTCGAGGCAGATTCACTAGGGTCTAATGCAATCAACACCATTTTCGCCTTGTTCACCGCTTTCCGAGGCGATCGGTTGTCAAAACGGAAATGGACTGCGCCATGACGTCCGGCTCGCGGACGAGACTATCAGGTAGCGATTCTGTTTCGCGAAACTGACCGGATAAAAATCTCGGTCCATACTAACTGTGTCAAAATACAGTTTTCGCGCCTTTCGAGATACCAAGAGTCGTCAACAAACTTTCGACTGCGCCACTGCGTCAGAACATTCGAAAACGTTCGAAACGACTACCTGGATCACTATATTCGGATTCCGAACAGTGAATAGTCAATGTTGTATTCGTCGGGTCTCGAAAAACCAGGGTTAGTCATCTACAGTAACTCACTTAAGTGCATGTGCACAGAGGACACTGTACATTGGGTCGCGGAGATCGTCCCATTCTTAGGTGAATTCTGAGAAGATCCGACCGTCAGACGAAAAGTGCTGAATATGAATCTCGCTCAGTTCGACGAAGACGATCGCACGGTCAACTCGGATTCCAAGATCATGTCCGGATTGGAAAGTAGCCTTTTTGTCTCGTAACACGTGCAACTCGCCCACTGGCAATTGACCAATCTAACTCACCTAGGTCTTTTGAATTCAAAACAACCAGGTCACAAATCACCTTTAGACTAATCATTAAAATAAAATGTTCCGAGTTCTTACAAGTTGGTTCTGATATTGCCTCCTTGTTGGGATTGT